>SWBF01000086.1:0-102487 GCA_023848595.1 Aureobasidium sp. EXF-10727
TGCACTCATCTTTGCACTCATCTTTGCACTCATCTTTGCACTCATCTTTGCACTCATCTTTGCACTCATCTTTGCACTCATCTTTGCACCCATCTTTGCACTCATCTTTGCACTCATCTTTGCACCACAATCGCACCGATCTTCGCACTCGTCTGATTGGTTCACTCTCCTTGTTCCTCACTCACCTTCCATCAACAATCACCTGCGTTACTTATTCAACCATCACTGCTCCTTCCTTCTTCCAACTTACTTACCTCTTCTCATTTATCTTACCTCTTCTTCTATCCATCAACACTCCCATCCATCTACACACCCTTCCACACCCAAGGCACATCACTAACACCATGTCAGCCTCCACTTGGGACGAGCCTGCTCCTGTTGACACCGCCGGCTGGGTCGACAGCACTGCTGCCGCTATCGCTGAGACTGGTTACTCGATGGATCCTGAGTCGGTCTCCAAGCACGCTGGTGGCGTCGACGACGATGCTTGCCGCAAGTGAGTCAAAGAAGCGACTGACATCGCGCACTCCCACTGACACATCATAGCTGCCGTCAGCCCGGCCACTTCTCCCGCGACTGCCCTGAGCCTCGCCAGCTGTCTGGTGAATGCTTCAACTGTGGCGAGACTGGCCACAACAAGGCAGACTGCCCCAACCCCAAGATCGAACGCCCTTTCACTGGCACCTGCCGCACCTGCGGTGCTGAGGGTCACCGCTCTTCGGAGTGTGCTGAAGCCGTTTGCAAGAAGTGTTCCGGTACTGGACACACCGCCGCTGCCTGTACTGAGAAGTACAACCTCTACCCTAAGGGTCTCTCGTACACCGACAATGCCGACAAGGCCTGGGAGAACCTTCTTGCTGCTGACGCCGCTGGTGACGTCGACGACTTCATCGAGGCCTTCTGGGTGTATTGCAAGGTCGCTCCCGAACTCACTCTTGTTCAGCTCGAGGAGTGCTTCCGCGAGACTGAGTTCAAGTACTACCTGATCGCCAAGGAGCAGACTGTGCCTTCCCCTGTCCACACCAATGTCGACCTCCAGGGTAACTCGGACAAGAAATACCAGGTCTCTTTCCAGAAGACCTCAAAGCCCCGCCGCGCCATCCTCGCTGAAGGTTGGCCCAAGACTCCTGAGGAGAACATCCAGCGTCTGGACGATGCCGGTTTCTCTATGGACAACTTGAAGCCCTACTGCACCAACTGCGAGAAGAGCGGCCACTCCATGAAGACTTGCCCCGAGGAGAAGCAGGTCGTGGAGAAGCCTAAGGTAACCTGCTCCAAGTAAGTCAACGAAGCAACTGACATTCTGCACTCCCACTGACACATCATAGCTGTAACGCCGATGGCCACTATGTTCGTGACTGCCCCGAGCCTCGCGCCGTCCGTGGCGGCAGTGTCGAGTGCAAGCACTGTGGCGAGAACCACTTGGTCAAGGATTGTCCTACCAAGGTAAGTCATCCTCTCCTCGTTGTCATTTGACCATCACTAACGTGTCAAAGCCAGCTGAAACGTGCCGCAATTGTCTTGAGGCTGGTCATCGTGCCTCAGAGTGCACCAATGAGCGCGTCATCGTCTGCCGCAACTGTGAAAAGACCGGACATGTCTCGAAGGACTGCTCTGAGCCCAAGGACTGGAGCAAGGTGAAGTGCCGCAAGTGAGTTAATCAAGCGACTGACATAGCCGACTCCCACTGACAAATCTGCAGCTGCAGCGAGATGGGCCACGGCGCCGGTCGTTGCCCTAACCCCCCTGCTGCCGAGGAAGCCGCTGGTGGTGGCGATGAGGACTACACTACCAGTGCTGGTCCCGCTGCTGACGTCGCCACCGAGGGTGACTGGATGGCAGACACTGCTCACGCTGGTGCTGGTTCCGGTGCCGACTGGAACTCGGCCGCTGCTGAGGTCAGTGCCTGGTAAAGTACCAAATTAGTCGCGCGAGTTGATATCGCCTGATCTTTCTTTCACGTCGACCACCGAGGGCTTCGACGACGAAATATGCCCACAGTTTAAGCTGTAACGTTACATCTGCTGAGGAGGACGCTTGACAAGGTCTATAGCTTCCGTATCAAAAAGATCCTCATCAATCGTTTGCCCTTTTCGCAATTGAATGTGCTCTCGAGACTGGAACGGACCAGCTTGACGTGATCAACACAGTATGTGCAGCACGCACCAAACTCAAAGACGTTCCAGAAAACGTGGACAGGTACGGATATCCCATCGGCGACACTTCAAACACTGATTGACCACAGTTCGAGGGCAGCTTTCACGTGTCGATCCGGATCCTCAGCGACCAAAGTGGATATGTTGTTCACGTTTCATTTCCCTCGTGGAGTCGAAGACATGTTCGCCGAGCTCGAATGTCGTTACAAGAGTTTGCTAGCACGCTCGGTTCGCAAGCCTCCTGAGAACAAGCGTTCTGTGGCTCTCCGCCAATGACATTGAACAATCTCGACTTCAAGTACCTCTGTACTGCAAGCGCTCGAGCAATACGAGTTTTGGCTTCGTGCAAATCGGCTGTCTCTTTCTGGAAATCCGCACATGGTCCTCTCCATTTCTCGTGAGTTTCATCGACTGCTCTGGTTACCGCTTTACAAGCCGACTATCGCCACTAAAGGATCTCGAAACATACACAGCTGTTTGACAGTACTCAGTGGTCCCTGCAGCCGGGCGCACGACTCTCCAGACTCCCTGTCTGTGTTCACGCAGTTCCATGCGATGCCGGCGACCACTCCGATCTGCTACGGCACAAAGGTGCCATGACAACACCACAGGAAGACGTCCTGTCACGGCAAAATGCACCGGCAAAGTGAGTCAGAGTAATGCGGAGCGTCCACAGTCCTCCCACGCCACTTATTCAGACCGAGTATTTGACCGTGGTGTGACCGGCCGTCGGCAGCGACCGCCCCGTGTCGCATCATCCGCCTGACTGGCGGAGATTGCCTGGAGAGGCAGCGGTGGAGGCATCACGAAGAAAGACCGGGGCGGCACAGTCGGGAATGGCCCACTCGGGGTCACTCTCCTCCTATGGCTGTGGAGTTGAGCTCCAGGACATGAGACAGACATCGTGAGGCATCGTTCAATCGGCGGCCACCCACGTCAGCGTGGCTTTCGTGTTTGCGAAATTAGAGTCACCGTCCCTTACGCTAGTTGGAAACTTGAATCGCTCAAACGACGATATCAATGAACAACAACATGATGTCCAGACGAACGAGGAGTCGCTGTACTTCCTCCCGCTTCGGAGACTGTGCAGAGGATGCAACAAGGTAGGTATACGGTCTTGCAGCTCATCAATCTCCTCTCAAGCATCCGCAGCACAAGGAACAGATGCCCAGAGCAGACACAGAACCTAAAAAGGTAACATGTAACGCCCACACAACCTCCGCGTGGAGAAAAAAGCCACCCCGTTCATCGGGACGATCTTCTGGCGCCGGACCTACCACATTGGGCATTCCCGTGGGTCCAACCTGGAGATAATGTGGGAAGTGGCCAACAGCATGCGTCACTCCGTCTTTGCAAAGACCAATTTGCAGACGTTGTCTGTAGGCACGGATAGCGGATAGGTTTTGTACAGTAGAGTTTGTATCCCATGGAGAGGCAGAGTGGAGAAGATGGAGTCGCCAAGTGGGATAGCGCTCAAACTCTCTGATGTTACACTGTATTGAGGGCGGGCATATATTCCAACTGACCGCGCTCTTGTTTTGCAGATCTCATTGCCTTTTTTTTCTCCTCCTCTTGTTCGACTTTGCTTCCATCGAACATCCAGCATGTTTGGCAAGAGTTACTATGGCCTTACGGGCACCAAGCTAAATATCGCAGTCGGTATCATTGCCGGTCTCGATTTTCTGCTATTCGGTTACGACCAAGGTAAGTGGTGTCGCTTGGACTTACCATTAGATGGTTTGAACGAATTGCTGACTGGCTATCAGGTGTTATGGGTGGTCTGCTCACATTGAAGTCCTTCAACCAAACCTTCCCCGAAATCGACGTCGATAATCCTCCTCGTGGCGTATCCGCTTCATACACCTCTACAATTCAAGGCATCTCCGTCGCCTCGTACAACCTGGGATGCTTTGTCGGTGCGTTGGCTACCATCTGGATTGGTGACTGGCTCGGTCGTCGCAAGACCATCTTCTTGGGTTCCGCTATTATGGTCATTGGTGCAACACTTCAAACATCAGCCTTTGCTCTGGCACACTTGATCGTCGGAAGAGTCATTACTGGTATTGGAAACGGCATGAACACTTCTACTGTGCCTTCATGGCAAAGTGAATGTTCAAAATCGCATCGTCGTGGTCAGATGGTTATGATTGAGGGCGCCCTGATCACCGGAGGTAAGAAGCATGCATATCTTGAGGCTGGACATTTTTACTAACAAACTACCAGGTGTTATGATGTCCTACTGGATCGATTTCGGCTTCTCCTACCTCGAGCCTTCGACAGTCTCTTGGCGCTTCCCCATCGCTCTCCAAATCTTGTTCGCTCTCATTATCCTCATTTTCATCATGGGTCTGCCAGAATCGCCCAGATGGTTGATCATGAAGGGCCACGAAGACGAAGCCATCAACGTTCTGTGTGCGCTGAACAACAAGGACTCTGAAGACCCCTACATTGTCTCCGAGTTTGCCGCCATCAAGGACTCCGCTCTGGTCATGCAACAAGGAGGCTTCAGAGATCTGTTCACCATGGACGAGGATCGCAACTTCCACCGTGTCGTCCTGGCCTACGTCAATCAGATGTTCCAACAGATCTCAGGAATCAATCTTATCACCTATTACGCTGCCAATATCTACAGAAACAGCATTGGACTCTCGGACTTCCTTGCCCGTATCCTGGCAGCTGCCAACGGAACAGAGTACTTCGCCGCTTCCTGGATCGCCGTCTTCACGATTGAGAAGTTTGGTCGTCGCCAGCTCATGTTGTTCGGTGCTGCAGGTCAGGCCCTCTCCATGGCTGTCCTTGCCGGCACCACTTCGAGAACCTCATCCGCCACTGGTATCACTGCTGCTGTTTTCCTCTTCGTCTTCAACACTTTCTTCGCCATCGGCTGGCTGGGAATGACCTGGCTGTACCCGGCTGAGATCGTACCTCTTCGCATCAGAGCTCCTGCTAATGCGTTGGCAACCTCTGCTAACTGGATCTTCAACTTGTAAGTTCAACTTCGGCTTTTCACTCATGCATTCGTGCTAACTCCCTCTTCAGCATGGTCGTCATGATCACCCCCGTTGCATTTGAGACCATTGGCTACCAAACATACATCATCTTCGCCGCAATCAACGCCTTCATCGTCCCTTGCGTCTACTTCTTCTATCCCGGTAAGTTATTCCCCTCCTTCAACACACAAACCCCATACTTACGCAATCCACAGAAACCCGTCTCCGCTCCCTCGAAGAAATGGACGAAATCTTCCGCAACTCGACATCCATCTTCAATGTCGTTAAGATTGCCCGTGAGACACCCAACCGCTACGGCAAGTCGGGAGAACTTCTTATCAATTACCTTGATACCGAAGCCGCGGCAGGTGCTACCAGACGTCGCAGCTCGTTGGTCGAGCCCAAGTACGGCAAGACCGGTGGTAAGGGTGATGGCGAGCGGGTCGAGAGATTGGAGAATGGATATGGGTCTAGCTCTGCGGCATCGCAGAATGAGAAGGTGTAGATGGAGGGTTACGACATTTTTGTTTGTTTGACAGGAGGGCCAATGGTTCCCGTTTTTTCTTTTCGCTTTTAGATACCACTTTATTCTTTTTCTTGTCTGGCTTGTGAGCTAGACTCTGCAATACAGAGAAAACTGTATATCCTCCTTTCTGGTTGTCACTGCTGTTTCTTATCTTGTGAGATCCATAAACATACAGAAGAGACTCAGGATACATAACACAATAAGGCTTTGTCAAGCACAGTATATATCAGCATTGTCAGGGATGGTAGTATACAACATACTACACGGATGACTACAATGTACGCAAGATCAATAGTTATTCTTACAATGCACCCTAAACGAATACCACCTAAACCACCATCATCAGCCACATTACACACCAAACCATCAAAACAACACTTACTGAGCATCCCCCGAAGTCAACCCCGCCTGCCCACGATTACACTGTGTAGTGCTCGAACTATACGACGGCGAGCAATCCGTAGACCCATAGGCAGTGAAACTGTTGCAATTGTCTCCGCTGGTGATGCCGTAGAGATGTTTGATGCCGCGGCGGCTGCCCGAGCATACGTTTTGGAGGCATCCATTTACGCTGCCGACGTTTAGGGGTGTTTCGGTGCTGCCGTCTTCGCAGACGGCGGAGAAGGCTGCGTTGCAGGGGAGTGCGAGGATTGGTGATGCACTCATGGCGAGGAGGCTGAGGATGATGATGGTGTTGGAGTGCATGGTTGGAGGTCAGGTGGGGTGGTGGTTGTATTTGTTCGAAGCAAGATGGTTGGAGCAAGAAGATGAGGATGGCATTGCAAGGTGGTCCGGGGTTTTATATGTGGTCGTCCGGTGTAGACGGAATCTACTGAATTGATCTTCATGCTTGGTTCTGTGGTAGATCGACTGGACGCGTCGTCAAGCTTCTGAAAGAAGAGTGTTGATGGCTGGTATAGCATCCGGAAATAATTTGGCCTGTTTTGGCTTTGGAATGCCGTTGGCGTGTGTGAATCCTTCGAACATCATCTCGCCGCATTTCCGTGCAATTGTTCTGCCATCTCATCATCTACTATTTTGAGGTTGCGCTGTACAAGAGTCGTCTGCGAAGAAAGCGTGCTTGGAAAGCTCGAGCTCGTGGGCAATCTGTACTTTCAAGAAACTGATGTTGGCGGACACATGCGACCTTGGGCTGTTCTACAAAGCCGCGGCTTTGAGGAACGAGATGTCATGGGCTATACTCGTGTTGATCTCTATCCTACTAGCTCCTTTCTGTTGGTGAGCTTCAGCAAATAAAGCTTACCATGCCTTGTTGAAGCCCAGGATGGACTATAGGAATATGATGTTCGAACGTGACCAGGTCGACGAGGGGGATACTTTTAATTATTTCCGAGTACCATGCCAAGCAGAAGCTTGTAGCACAGAGTGATGGTTCATCAGCAGGACGATGTTTGCTGAGATGATCGAGGTGTCTTTGGCAGAAGAAAAGAGCGACATTTACTACTCAGAGTAAGGTATATTCGTTTCACTCTGTCTCTCCTCCAGAAACTCGATTCAGAATCAATCGTGCAATGCTGTAGACCACTCATCACTGCTTGGTCGAGAGCAGGAGCAAGACTTCAGCACACTGAAAGAAGGGCACGCTTGATGACAGGCGGGCAGGATGAGACGATCGTCGCAAGTTTCAAGAATTGTGAAGCGTTCCAAGTCGCGGAAGTCTGAGGAAGATGATGGAGGAAACAGCTCGGTGTTGCCAAGGCCGGAGCGAGCGTGAAGATGATGAGATGTCGGGAAACCACTTTTGCGTCACTGACGGCTGCTCTCTTTTTTTTGTCAACCTCGCCTTTTGCCTGTCGTTTACCTCAGCCTGTAATACTACCTAGCGCATAGCCATATACACACACCATGGCCTCGACAATCCCCTCTGCCCAGGCCGCCTCGCAGCCCAGCTTCGTCAAGCTCGAGCCGTCATCGTCATTCTACGACCGCATCACAACCTGGGCCTCGGAGCACAAGGCTGCCGTCTACACCATTGCCGGTATCACATTGGTTGCCACCGGTGCCGGAATCTACTACTACACATCCGAGTCGGCTCCCACGCCGCAAGACCTCGAGGCTGCCGCCGAGAAGAAGAAGGCTCGCAAAGAGAACAAGAAGGCCAAGAAGAACGCACAGAGAGAGCAAAAGTCTCCCTCGCCCGAGACAAAGCCCCAGGGTGTGTACCGCTACGCCTGCGCCACTGGCCTCGCTTGCTAATCCTCTCGACCAGAAAAGCCCCAAGCGGCAACAGTACAGAGCGAGGATGACTTGCCCGAAGTGACAGAATCCTCCGTCGCAACCCTCTCAGACGAAACCAAGAAGGACTATGCCGGCAAGCTCAAGGCTGCCGGAAACAAGGCATACGGATCAAAGGACTACAACCGCGCAATCGACCTGTACGGACAAGCCCTGCTGTGCAAGGCCGACCCCGTCTTCTACTCGAACCGTGCCGCATGCTGGAACGCCATGTCCAACTGGGACCGCGTTATCGAGGACACAACCGCCGCCATCAGCCTCGACCCCGAATACGTCAAGGCCCTCAACCGCCGCGCACACGCCTACGAAGAGACAAACAAGAACAGCGAGGCTCTTCTTGATTACACGGCCAGCTGCATCATCGACGCCTTCCGTAACACGCAAGCCGCCGAGGCAGTCGAGCGTCTGCTTAGAAAGGTGGCCGAGGAGAAGGCCAAGGCCATTATGGAGAAGAAGCAGCGTCGTCTGCCCAGCGCTACCTTCATCACCAACTACCTGCAGAGCTTCCGCGACAGACAGCTTTCTGACTCCATCTCCGAGGGTGCCGACCTGGCCGAGAACAGCGGAAAGTGGTGGTTGCGCAAGGGTCTGTTGGCAATGGACAAGAAGACGGGCGAGGGCTACAACGAGGCCGCCGAGGCTTACGAGAAGGCCATCGAGGCTGGCGACCTCGGTGAGAACGAGGCTTTCGCATACAACATGCGCGGTACCTTCAAGTACCTGCGCGGTGAGACTGACGCCATTGACGATCTGAACAAGAGTATCGAGCTGGACGCTACCTTGACCCAGAGCTACGTCAAGCGCGCTAGCATGCACCTCGAGGCCGGCCGTCGCGAAGACGCTGCAAAAGACTTCGAGGACGCAGTCGCCCAGAACGACAAGGACCCCGACGTTTACTACCATCGTGCACAGCTCAACTTCATCCTCGGTGACTTTGCCGAGGCAGCCAAGGACTACCAGAAGTCGATTGACCTTGACTCTGGCTTCATCTTCTCTCACATTCAGCTTGGTGTCACCCAGTACAAGATGGGCAGTGTTGCCTCATCCATGGCCACTTTCCGCCGCTGCATGAAGAACTTCGAGAAGGTCCCCGACGTCTACAACTACTACGGTGAGCTGTTGCTCGACCAGCAAAAGTACCAGGAGGCCATTGAGAAGTTCGAGACTGCCGTTCAGATGGAGCAGAAGGAGCGCGTCACTGGCATGAACGTCCTCCCCTTGATCAACAAGGCTTTGGCTCTCTTCCAATGGAAGCAAGATTTCGCATCTGCTCAGGATCTGTGTGAGAAGGCTTTGATCAGTAAGTTTAATCTATCTCTCCTTCTTTTTGCGATGAAAAGCGCTAACCAAATCTTCCAGTCGATCCCGAGTGCGACATTGCCGTTGCCACCATGGCCCAGCTCCTTCTCCAGCAAGGCAAGGTCCCTGAGGCACTTGAGTACTTTGAAAAGGCCGCCGAGCTCTCACGTACCGAGCCCGAGATTGTCAATGCCCTCTCATACGCCGAGGCCACTCGCACACAGCTCGAAGTCCAGGAGAAGTACCCTCAGCTCGCCAGCAGACTGCAGGGCATGCCCACTTCGGCCGCCATGCGATAAAGGATTATCAAAAGTCAAAGCATTGAAAAAGAATCGACATGAAGGATAATTTGATCGAGGACGAACACACGAATCAACAAGGACTCTCAGGAAATTGGAGCTGAGGGTTCTCGAGCTGTAATTTGTTCAGCAAAAGGACGAGCGATGCGGTGCGCAAAAGGTGTTACTATTAGTTTGTTGCCACACTTTTTCCGATACTCTTCTCTTCGCCACCACTATGTACATTATATTCCATTACTTAACTGTCATGGGCTTTCTCTCTATACTACTAGGATTCTCCATCGTGAAGCATCAGGAGAGAAAAAGAAAAAAGGAGAAATAATACCGCTGCAATCCCCATCCTGTCTCCGATTTCCATCTGCTTCCTTGACAGGCGACATTATCTACTGGTTTGTTCCTGTATACGGGAATCTCTACTGCACGCTTCAGGGTATTCTTTCCAGTGTTCACTGCTTGATCATGCATGATATGGACACCGTAGTTCGCCTTCAGCTGGTCTGCGAATTTATCCAGCGAAGACTACCATATCACTGAGCTTATCTTATCTCAACTATTTTTTGCACAACATGCAGACCTTCTGGTGTCAGCAGGAGCAAGACCTGATCAAGCAGAGTCCAATCAGCTTCCAAGGTCATGTCTTTATCCCGTGCTGCTCCAAGTACTTTGTACATACAGGAACCGGTTCTCTGCTCAGGCCGGTGGGCTTGCCCAGAATCCAAGCGCGTGAAAGCAAAACACACCAGCTTTGGATCTCTTGACTTCTTGGTGCCCAGGCCGTTTTGTTTCACGCTCCCTTGACACATTCCCGTGTTTGGTGCTACTCTGTTGCTTCGTCTCACGGTGAAATGCTCGAGCACCGAAGCGGCTTCGGAGTTTGGTTGCGGCCAACAGCCTCGCAGCGACGTAATCTCAGTCGCAAGAAAGTACCGAATAAGCGCCTCATTGTGTTGGATGGGCTTTAGATTGCGAGACCGGCAAAGTCGGCCAGACGTGCCCCCAAGGGAACCAAGAAGCGCGGGGCATTCTTTCTCAACGCCCGCGCCCACACAAGTTCGCTCAAAACCTTGCCATTTCCTCGAACTGAAACTCCAGTTCCTCCCTCGACTCGTCACTCGTTCGAGCCTGTCGATTCTTCCGCGCGCTCTCTCAGTGTCATGGCCCTCGTCCGCTGTTGACACCCTAGCTCCCCTCAAAACTTCTGGACATCCCACAAATTCGCCCCGCCTTCACTTTTACACTTCATCATAATGTCTCTTTAACCGCCGACACCCGCCAAAAAATTTATCTGCACCGTCCTTGTCCCAGACGTCCTGGATTACCGTTGGTTGACATCACCTCGACATCATGTTGGATGAAATCCCTATTGGAGACCAATATGTCTTCACTTCGTTACGCTACGACGGCTCGATGAAGCGCAATGCTCAGAACCCTGTGTGTTGCCCGGACTCCAAGGCCGCATATCTCATCAAGTATCACTATGAGCGTCTCGCTACTGCAGCCGATCATCTGGGTTGGTACGATACCAATAAGAGGATGAAAGGTCCTGTCGACCTGTTCAACCGCATCCAGACCGCTGTGAATGAACACAAGAAGAAGACTGGCAACAAATGTCCATTCAAGGTATGTGTTTCCCGTTCGCTACTTCCGTTCTTTTCAGAAACCACCACTTCACATGCGTCATAATTCATTTCCTTAAACAAAGATGCGCATGCGCCACAGGCACGCGACAACCTCAAAGAGATCGTCACAACAAACAAAAAAGACCTTGACTGTACAATGAAGCACCAAGGCTGACAAGGTCTCACAGGTTCGAGTGTGCTTGCGTCACAGTGGAAAAATGGAGATTGGAGTTGAGCCAATCATGGCCAAGAAGCAACCACTTCTCTTCCCAACCACCTTGGACCTAGGCAAATCGAGTCAAGAAGTGGCTTCTCAAACTCCCATCTTCAAAGCCGTGCTGGATGTTCTACCTACCCGAACCACGACCTTCACCCGTGACAAGACTCATTACCGGACAATGTACAACTACGCCAGGCAATGCGCTTCGATTCAATCGTATCAGGACGCCAAGGAAGTCATTCTGTTCAACCGTGACAACCAAGTCATGGACGGATCCATCACAACTCCTTACTTCTACCGCGACGGCAAATGGGTGACTCCGCACAAAGACTGTGGAGGCCAGCAAGGAACCACTCGCCGCTGGGCTATCGATCAAGGCATCTGCCACGCCGGCATCATCGACATTGCATCCATCAAGCACGACGAGATTATCTGGCTTAGCAACGGCGTCAAGGGCTTCTTCACCGCTCGCTTTGTCGCCTGCAGCGATCGTCTTGCTCGCACGCCCAGCTACGAGTCCCGCATCTCCCAAGTATCCCGCAGCGACAGCGGCATCGAGGGCAAGTCCATCCATTCCCACGAGGACGAGTTTGCGGAAGACGATATCGAGCCAGGACGTCAAAAGTATGCCCCCGAGCCCGGTGCCGACGACTTTAGAAACTCTGCTTTCACCCTTGACGTCTTTGAGCGCGCATTGAAGCTGTAAAAAAACTCTTTCTTTACGTTTCTTCCTTCGATTCTTCTACTTGATATCCCTTGGCTCAACTGGCCTTTTTTACTCGATACACCTTTTTTAACCCTTTGGATTTGCTGGAGACACAAAACGGATGGCTTGCTCTGCGTGGGAAGGTGGCTTTCTTGAACTCGCGACCGGCGTTTTTTTCATTGAACTGGAGCCAAGTTCGAAGCATACGGCAGGCGCGAAGAATCGACACTGTTACTAGAGCTGCTACGAATGAAGAATCGATCGTAGCATGGAGAGACAAAGGTCTCTTCTATTTCTTATGTTTTTTCCTGCTGCAAAGAAGCGATCATAGATATACCCGTTCTTCTTCTTTTTCTACAACTTTGTTTCTCTTCCTCTTCTCACTATGACATGTTAGCCGTTGCCTTCCGAGTGAACCGCGAACCGTTGTTGGATGTTTGTTGAGGTGTGATGCATATGTTACGCGCGTGCGTTTTTGGGATCGCGGTGAGGGATGCCGCATTAACCGGTCACTGCCGGCTGATGTGCATGGATGATGTGCTTTGCAGGCCTGCAGGTTCAGAAAACATCACATGCACCACACACACCAACCATTGCTGCAAGGCTGTTCTAGCGTTGATTGTGAATGATTTTCTCCCGTGACTGACCTCACAAGACCTCAAAAAGACAGGAATAGTTGCTTCTCCACGGCAATTCAAAAGACCAGCACCAAGACAACCAAAGGAGAGATGAGGAAAAGTGGTAATATCATACAAAAAAGAGTCATGGTTCTATCTCCCAATGCCATCAAGACTATCATACAATTCTACCAGCCACACTCTCCTCCCTAACCATCCCCTTTGGCAAATCCTCCAAATTATCAGGTTTTCTGAAAAAAGCCTCTAGCAGCACAGCAACACTGGATCCAACATTTAGACTATCGACGCCAACATCGAGTTCAGGGCGAGCAGGTTTAGAGCCTCTGATACCAACATTAGCATCTGCTTTGGTAGCGAGATTGGCACGAAGACCTTCGCCTTCGGCGCCAATCATGAGGATACTGGGGCTCCGGGATAGAGGCGAGATCATATTTGACGTGACCAGATTGGGTTTTGCAGGTACAGCAGAGGCAGCGTCAGATTTGGCAGAGACGGCGTCGGGGGCCACGGCGGCATGGATGGCCCAACCCTGTTTCTTGCAGAGGGTGACAAAGTTTGCGGGTTTGAGGATGGAGAGGATGGTTAGTGCTTCTGCGGCGCCGGACGCTGCTTTTTGGACGATGGACAGGTTGACGGGGGCGCAGGTGTTTGTGCAGATGGCGACGGCGTCGACGCCGTAAAAGTGTGCTGTGCGCAGGATGTTGCCGAGGTTTCCGGCGTCGGTGATGCCGTCGAGGAGGAGGACTAGTGGTTTGCGCCATGTGTGGGTGTAGTGGAAGGGGATGCTCGAGGGGTCGCCGTTTACTTTGATCTCTTCGGCGCTCTGCTCAGTCAGTTCGATGGGGATGGCCGTGCCTGTGATGCCCATCTTGCCGAGCGATTTTGTGGGTAGGATTGGTAGGTTTGAGGCCTCGAGGATCAAGCCGTTGTGAGGGCGGCCTAGGGCCATTTTGTCCATTTTGGGGAGGAAGGAGTCGTCGACATCGGTGTATCTCACGGAAGCC
This sequence comes from Aureobasidium sp. EXF-10727, assembly GCA_023848595.1. Lineage (NCBI taxonomy): Eukaryota > Fungi > Ascomycota > Dothideomycetes > Dothideales > Saccotheciaceae > Aureobasidium > Aureobasidium sp. EXF-10727. Next base: position 13,714 of record SWBF01000086.1, read on the forward strand.
AGTCTACAGAGTTTCTTGATGGTTTTGAGGGTTTCAATATCGGACTTGGCACGGTCGTGGATGTAGAGGTTATACATCCGACGGCGCTTGGCCGTGAGAGCTGCGATGACAACGTTGAAGCCGTACAGAAAATCCGAGGCGGCTGTCGTGTACGGGATAGAGACATAGGCGTCGGCGTCGTCGCGAGATGATTGTGGTGATGAGCGGCTGTCTCTGTTCCGCCTTTCCCTAGGCTCCTGAATCTCTTTGTTCTTGTCCTTTCTGTCATTGTGCTTTTCTCTGTTGTTGCGAACGAGGGAAAAGAGTTGGTCGTCGTCGAGTCGACTTTCTTCTTCCAACCTTCTTCTTTCTTTTACTTCCTTGGCGGAGCTCTTCTGCAATTCTTCGTCTTCGCCATCGGCCTGCTTGCCTAGATAGGGGGCTCTATGCACAGCTGTGAGATCTACATGACGCAGTTCCTGACCGCTGAGGATGGAAGCGGTATTCTTGGTGACCAGAGTCTGGATGAGCCATGAACGCCTGTCCTGATTTAGAACAGATATGTCTTCGAGATCCTTCTCCCAAGTAGCACCTTGTTTCGAGGAAGCTGGCGGTTGTATGGGATAGACGGAGGCCTTGACAGCACTTGAGGGATCGGTTTCTTCGAACCACTGCCTGCCAGGGATGAAGATGTTGTTTGACTTTGCATTGGTTATAGCACGACCAACGTGTTGTATCACGCGTAGCCATTCCTTCCTTTGGCGGTCCAGAGTTGGTTCAACAGCAGCAAAATCCTGCTTGAAGGTTTTCTTCAAGTGTTGTTTGACACGTAAGACAGCTCCAGGCTCGTCCTTGTTGAATTGAGGCAAGGTGGAAGGGCGTGTTGGGAGAGCCCATATGTACTTGTCTTCGGCTAGCTTGACAGCGGCCATGAGGTCGTTCCAGTTTTGTTTAGTAAAGTGGTGTTGGTGGGTGAAAGGGACATTCAGAATGTCATATCTTGAATTGTTGCTCATGCCGAGAAGCTGACCTTCAGGAAGCTTGTTACTCTTGCGAACGACGGGGCCATTGCCAGACTCTGGAGCGGAGCGTACATGAGGAAGGTGGTTCATGGGATTCCGCCTGAAGCCTTGATCATTGCTGGCTGAGTCGGTAACATAGTCCCTGCTTCTCGGGGTGCGCCTGTCCCCACGATCCTCGTGGTTGGAAGATGTATTGCGAGCGTAGTTGTTTGACCCCGCACGACCGCCGTCGTCGGTCGACCTGGAGCGATTGTCACGGTCCTGCCATGGAAAGTTTCCGCCACGGTCGTCTTGGAATCTGTTCAGATCATCGAGGGCCTTGCGACGGTCGCGGCGAATAGATTGGTCGAGGCTTCGATTGATGGCCGAGAGGGTCGACTTATGGCGGCATTGCAGATAGAGCCTGGGAGCACGCGCTGGTGCAGAGGCGGCGGCGAGCATTCAGTCGACAGAAGTGGGTGGCGGTTGGTCGTGAGTGCAAGAAATAATCAGAGTCCAAGAAAATAAATGCCCCAGAAAGCATCATCACGGTCAAGGGTCCAAGCTCGGTGCAAGTCGCGTCCCTCGGCATTCTGTCGCGTCTTTCCTCCTCTTGCTCTTGCCCACACTGTCGCAACTTCCTTTTTGTGGTTACCTTGTTCTGGATCTGGCGACAAAGGGTCTGCTCCTTCCTAGCAAGCAGCACATCTGGGTTTCCACACATTCAACATCTTCTCACCATCTCTCTGGCTGGATGCGCACTCTAACCTGTATGCGACGTGTATGCGGACTTCTGCGCACCAACATCGACCATGTCCGATTCTGAAGATGAAGTGAATGTCGACCTCTCCCAATGGAAGCCTCGCACCGTCAACACCGCTCAACCTTCTGCTCCGGCACCTAGGACCTTTGCCTCGATTAACACTCCGGCCACTGCTCCCGAAACAACCAACCATTTCGAGGACGACGACCTGGATATTGACGCCATAGTTGAGGGAATCGCCGACGACGATAACGATGATGATGCCCTGCAATCAAGAACTTCTACTTCACCACCCATCACAACCACATCGACAAAGCCTAGGCAAACTGTGCAGGTTGTCATCACCCGAGACCCCAACTTCAATCGAGACGACTACACCGACTGTACATATGGTGCCAACATTGTGCGCCGTGTATTGAAAGAGATTGCCAAGAGTCAAGATGTATACTACAATGTCGAGTTTGTCGATAGACACACGGAGCAGGTAAGCACTTGATATAGTCCATCGTTGCCTGAAGAGCTGCCTTCCCCTTCTGTCGCAAGCTTCACACAACATCCTCTCAATCACTCCACGTCCATATTCACTCTTACCGCCCTATATAGAGCTTCGCAGAGCTTGTCTTCTGTCCACCTCCTTCCACCTCACACCCTTCATAAGTAGCTACCACCTCTTCAAGTGCTGTGACAATCACGCTGTCCAACTCTGCCCACTCATCAACATGCCTCCACTTCGTATCAAGCTAATTGCTCCGGCACGCAAGGTCTCCTTCAACGATCTATTGCAGTACGAGAACGGCCAGGAAGCTCTACAAGAATACACAGAGAATGCTCAGGATGAAGACGACTATGCAGAAGAGGAAAGTGAGGCCGAACAAGTACAGCGCCCAAGACCTAGCAAATCTGGCTACGTCGATACTGTCGAGGCCCTCGGATATTCCGATCAGGAAGACGACTACCCCTCGCGATCGAGAAACTCGCGGAAAGCAAACAAGTACGAGAGCGACTCTGAAGACGATGGTCCAGCTCCCCGCCGCTCCGGAAGAGTCGTCCCAGCAAACCCTGACTCCAGAAGAACCTCGAGGCGACTAAAGTCCAGATCTCAAGCCGACTCAGAAGACGAAGATGATGATGGCTTCATCCTACAATCCGATGTCCTTCCCAGCAGAAAACGCAAGCGCTCTCTGAGGTCTCATAGCGGCCCCATCAGCTACGCCGAGGGCGACGAGGACGGAATGCAGTACCACAACTCCAGATCTCGCACCTCACGACCTACCGGACAGGGCGTCCGTCAATCTGGTCGTTCGACCCGTCATCAGGGTGACATGCAGGATCCAGGTGTTAACGACATCTATCGCTCCGACTCGGAACCACGACCTGTCGCCCCTCCTAAGCCTGTTGGAGCTCGCGAGTCCTTCAAGGACTTGCCACGATCTGATCCATTCCGCGCTCGTCACATTCAGCATTGCGACTCCTGTCAGAACGGCACTAACTTTGCCCCTCTGATCTACTGTCAAGGCTGTGTCTACGCATATCACAAAAGCTGCATTGGTCACCGTGGATCTAGAGAGCACCTGGTCACCAAAATTGGTAAGAACGACTTTGTTCTCCAGTGTCGTCGCTGTGTCGCGTTCCCGATGAAGAAAGACCCTACAGCACCCGATCACGGAAGATGCTCTGACTGTAAGCAGCATGGCTCTTCTTGTGTTCCTTTCAGAGAGCGCAAGACTCCTCAACAAGAGCAAAAGGATCGTGAAGAGAACAACGGCGAGGACCCTGTCTACCCTGTGCCTCAAAAGCTCATCAACAATCCTGAAAACGTCATGTTTCGTTGCACCACCTGCTCTAGAGGCTTTCATTTTGAGCATCTGCCGCCAAAGTCAGACAGTCTGATGGACCTTGACAGCGATGATGTGGCGACTCAAAGGCTCCAGGATTACAGCCAAGACTGGAGGTGCAAGGAGTGTCTCGACTGTCCAGGTAAAGTCGGATCGCTCGTTGCCTGGAAGCCGATTGATGAAGACAACTACGACCCTAGCTATAGCTATGAAAGAGTCCCCGAAGACGAGAAGGCTTACCTTGTTCGCTGGGATGGAAAGTCGTACTTCCAAGCTGCTTGGATGCCCGGTCCTTGGGTTTGGGGTGCTACAGCTGGAGCTATGCGCAAGGCGTTTGCAAAACGTGATGAAGCGCGTCAACCGAAGATGCGAACAGAGGATGCTATTCCTGAGGATTATCTTCGTATTGACATTGTGCTTGATGTCAAATACACCAGCATTGTCAACATCTCGACAGAAGAGATTGACAAGGCACGTATTCGTGAGGTCGATACAGCTCTAGTCAAGTACAAGGGTCTTGGCTATGAAGATGTCGTCTGGGAGAAGCCTCCTACACCTGACGATGCCGACCGCTGGACTGACTTCGTTGTTGCTTACAACGACTGGGTGCTCGGAAGATTCGTGAAACAACCCAAGCCACAGCAACTCAAGACAAGACTCGAAAAAGCAAGATCTCTCGATTTTGCTACCAAGCTCGAGAAAAAGAAGCAACCCAGCAATATCACCGGAGGAGAGCTCATGAAGTACCAGATGGAGGGTCTGAATTGGCTCTACTACAAGTGGTACACGCACAAGAACGCCATCTTGGCCGACGAGATGGGTCTTGGAAAAACCATCCAGATCATCTCTTTCCTTGCCACCCTGGTCCAGGATTGGAACTGTTTCCCATTCTTGGTCGTGGTGCCCAACTCGACTTGTGCCAATTGGCGTCGTGAGGTCAAGCAATGGGCTCCTTCTTTGAGAGTTGTTGCATACTTCGGAAGCAAGGAAGCTCGCGATCTCACTTACCGCTACGAGCTCTTTGCTCGTGATAGCAAGGAGCTGAGATGTCACATCGTGGTCACGTCGTACGACTGCGCTGCGGATGATAGCGCTCGCAAATTCTTCAAGTCTATCCCTTGGCAAGCACTTATCGTGGACGAAGGACAACGCCTGAAGAGCGACAAGTCACAACTCTATTCTGCATTGGCATCTTTGAGAGCTCCATTTAAAGTCCTTCTGACTGGCACACCTCTGCAAAACAGTGCACGCGAGCTGTTCAACCTTCTACAATTCCTCGACGACACATTTGATGCTAGTCAACTGGAAGAGAAGTTCCAGGAACTTGATCAAGCCAAGATTCAGGAGCTGCATGGCATAATACGTCCCTTCTTCTTGCGTCGCACCAAAGCTCAGGTCCTTACCTTCCTTCCGCCTATGGCTCAAGTAATCGTGCCGGTCTCGATGTCGACTGTTCAAAAGAAGCTGTACAAGACGATTCTTGCCAAGAACCCTGATCTCATGCGTGCCATCTTCCAGGGCGCAAAGGAGCTTAGACCCACGGAACGCGCTAGTCTGAACAACATCCTCATGCAGCTGCGCAAATGTCTTTGCCACCCATTCGTCTACAGTACCGAGATAGAGGAGAGAAACGTGTCACAAGCTGTAAGCCATCGCAACCTTGTTGACGCTAGTGGAAAGCTACAGCTGCTCGAAACACTACTTCCCAAGCTTCAGGAGCGCGGGCATCGTGTCTTGATCTTCTCTCAGTTCCTCGACATGCTCACGATGGTGGAAGACTTCCTTGACGGTATGCAGATGAGATGCCAACGTCTCGATGGCACCATTAGTAGTCTGGAGAAGCAGAAGCGTATCGACGAGTTCAATGCGCCTGACTCTCCATTATTTGCTTTCCTGCTTTCTACTCGTGCCGGAGGTGTGGGCATCAACTTGGCTACCGCAGATACTGTCATCATCCTGGATCCTGACTTCAACCCGCACCAAGACATCCAGGCACTCAGCCGAGCCCATCGTATTGGTCAGAAGAAGAAGGTTCTTTGTTTCCAAATTGTCACTCGTGCCAGTGCCGAGGAAAAGATCATGTCTTACGGTAGACGAAAGATGGCTCTAGACCACGTCTTGATCGAGCAGATGGACGCGGAAGATGCTACAGACCGTGATCTCGAAGGCATTCTTCGCCACGGTACCAAGGAGTTGTTCGACGACGACGGAGACAAAGACATCAAGTACGACTCAGCCTCAATTGACAGATTGCTTGAAGTTAGTCACATCGAGCACACAAAGGCTGGTGAAGACAAATCTGCAGAATCAACTTTCTCCTTCGCAAGAGTCTGGGCCAACAACGAGCTGGAAGAGACGGCGATTGAAGGCCCAGAGGCAGCAGAGGTGGCCCCTGATCGTGACGTTTGGGACAAGATTCTCAAAGAGCGAGAGAGGATTGCAGCCGTCGAAGCAGCCGCTGCGGAACAGGCGTTTGGACGAGGCCGTCGAACCAAAGCAGTATTTGACTCCCCCTTGACTTTGATGATCTATCTGCTGACTTACCACAGACTATCGACTATGGCGATGGCACCAACCAAGATGGTCCCGATGCTGCTGAAGGACCCAAGGACATTGATGAAGGCTCCCCTGTTCGTGTCTCTAAGCGGGCACGATTAGATGAGGAAAACGATACAGACTTCCAAGCTGACAGCGACGAGGAGAGCATTGCAGCAGAAGAAGCCGACGAGGTTGTTGATACGGCAGAACTGCAAATTCCTGATCAGCCAAAGACATCGTCAAAACTGATCAGACCAACCGGTAAGGAATTCTCGTTGAAGAAAACCCCCACCAAATCACGCAAGAGTCCAAAGAAGACCAAAACTGCGGTACCAACACCAAAGAAGAAGAAAGCGGCCTCAACGCCTAAGAAAGAGAAGCGTGTCGCGACTGCCACACGCGATTCTGTCTCCCGGAGAGCGCACATTTCCTCCATCCCCAAAGTTTCAAACGGAAGGAAGGCCAGAGAGGCACAAATGAAGGTTCAACGATACGGCGCAGCCGCAGCAGCAGCAGCGGGATTTATCGATCTCACTGCTGACAGCGACGATGATGAGCCCATCGCCGGCATCCAACCTCTCCCGCCTCCACCTCCATACCAGCAAGCAGAAGACGAAGCAGTGATATGAACTTAAGCTAACCTGTGTACTATTATCCAGCCTCTCTGACATTTCGCCGTGTCGATGTACCAAAATATCGAAACTACGATCCCGATTTCACGATCCCAGCATCCAACGGCAATCCGTCTCGCAAACCTCAGATGGCGTCCTGCGTAGCATGCCAACATCTGCACCCCCTAGGAAGTTGCCCTTTGAAGCGCGCCGGCGTCGAATACTGCGGTCTCTGCGGCCTCGCTCACTACGGCTACTCTCGCATCTGCCCACACATCAATTCAGAAACCCAGGTCAGGGAAATGATCCAAGCTGTCAAGTTGTCATCAGAGCCGGGACACCTCAAGGCAGAAACCTTGAAGTATTTGACTGGCTTGAAGGGCACACTGGTACAAAAGAAGAAGAAAGAGGCTGAGAAGAAGGCTGCTGCGGCCAGTGGTAGTGGTAGTGCATACCCAAGTGCTGGCACACCTGCAGTGCCAGGGCAGCAGCCTTTTCACATGATGTAAAAAGAGAATAGAGGGATCAGGAAGTAAATGACCTCTGCACATACCCTAATAATGCAAACGATGTTCAAAAGTTTGTTCTTTTCTTCAATCAGCAATCTAACCATGAAACATGCTTTCCTCAGTGCCGAAGGAAGAAAGTTAAGAGTTATGTATGATCGAGCTTATCGAAGGAAAGAAGTCTCGGGACAGTCTTGACTTTTGGTGTTTTGTTAGTGCCTTCGTCTCTTTTCGTCGTAGAGGAGAAGAAAACACTGATATGGGCATGAGAGCACGACTCTTATGATATACTTCTTTATGATATTGAGCTGTACAAATACATTCTGAGGCCTTCCGATCCTCGTTCCCTTTAGAATGCTTAGCAAACTCCCAGCCATGCTAGCCACCCGTGCTTGTAGCTAAAATGCTCAAGGAAAGTCAATAAAGCACAACTCCAATCCATGCACCAGCGCCCATCTCTTGATAACAAGAATGAAAAGCAAAAAGTAAAAACAAAAAGAATAGAAAACGGGTACCGTACTAAGCAAGTTCATCCTCGGATCCATCGTCAGGTTCAGGCATTGCCTTTCTCATCAACATTTCCTTTCTTCCCACGGTTTCTCTGATTGGCGTGCCGTATTTCGTCATTGGTGTCCTAGACAATGCGGGCATCTTGGGCGTGACGGTGGGTTTGCCCTTTCTTAGAGCCGTAGAGGGGGTGGAGATGTTCTTTCTGGAAGATGTGGCTGGGGTAGGCAGATTCATTCTGGCGACCTCGCCTGGTCCAGGTGGGAGCATGGGCTTGTTGGTTCCTTGGCGAGTGGGACTTCTTGTGCTGCGTCGTCGTCGCTTAGCCGATGATGCCTGAGATGAAGTCGGTGATGGCATGGGCGGTGGAGAAGAGAGTGGCGAAGAAAGCGGCGAAGAAAGCGGCGAGGAAGACGGTGAGCGCAGTTGTGCCTGTGGCGCTGTGACCAAGGGACTTGGGGGTGGAGGTAGGTTGGATAGAAAGTATGGCCCGTTGGTGCAGGCTGTCGTGTTCGGTGCATCAGCGTAGCGTTTTGCTGTTGCTGGAATGTCCATTGACGAGTCACTAACATCGCCATCGTTCTCCGCATCTATCACCATGGGTTCCGTGCGACGTGTAAGAGGTGTGTGTACACGAGGAGGTGTGCTTGCTCGTGAAGGAGGGTTAGCACTGTATGGAGGAGGCGGATGGGTTGGCAGTGGCGAGCTCCCTTCCAGCGCAGGCTCCGCACGAGATCTGGCCGAAGGAGGATGCGCCGTTGTCACGGGTCCACCCGCATTATTCGACCTTGCAATAGTGGGATTTGAATGCTGCTTTGCTTGTAGTGATGACAGGAGACGAAGCTGAGATATGGCCATACTAGCAGCATTGAAGCCCCCGGATCTCATATGCTGCTCAGCACGTGCAAACAGGTTGACAGTGCTGGTTGGTGTATTCGCCGTACTTTGACGTAGCTGAGGTGCAGGATGGTCGAACCTCATAGTGTTCATGAAGGGATCCCGAGGCGGATCTGGTCTCTTCGGTGGTCGTTTTTGTTCCTTCACTGCGTTTTCGAGCCTCAATACGCCGAACCCACTTGTGGGTCCATAGAAATTTAGATTATGCTCTTCTGCGGTGAACGGTGCTGGACTGTCGGTACACAGAATTCCAAAACTTCCAGCCGGGTTGGAGGAGTCGAAAGTTCGATACTGTCCTTTCATGGGGAGATCCTTTTGTTTTGCTGTTCTCTTCTTCTTCTTCTTCTTGGACGTATCTGGTGGTGGCGCAGAAGAGTCGCGCGAGTCCGTGTCATCGTCGCCTATAGTGATGGGAAGTTCACCTTTATCTCCATGGCGGGCAATTTGCTTGTCCATAGCCCGACGCAAGAGCGGAGTCTGGAAAGGCGACATGCCAGGCGAGGTGGCTGTATGCGAGGGGCCTGGAGTGGACGCTTCGTCATCATCACCATCCATAATCTCGATGATTTCGCGCTTGATCATGACTGGTCTGGGCAGGTCTTTCAAGACACGAGTGTAGCGGCCGGAAAGACCACCAGATGTTCTGCCAGGCATGTGCCTCGTGATTTCTTGCCAGGTCAAGCCATTGATCTCCTTCAAGCGTTTTATCAGTTCGTCTTCTTCTCTGGAATAGCATTTCCTTGATGGAGCGTCCGAGAAGGCAGCATCATCCGACAACGCAGGGTCGAGACCGAATGAGGTCTCAGTATGCTTAAGAAGCCTGCGACGCTTCTTGGGTCGTGATGAGGCGGTTGGTGCCCATAGCGACTGGTCACCAGAAGGGGAGTCCCAGACAGAGGGGGCTCGATGAGGAGCTGGAGTGATTGAGGCACGGCGATGGTCAAAGAAGGAGGGCGGATTGAAGGCATCCTGAGGCAGAGGCGGAGCCGACCAAATGCCTTGAGATGGCTGTCTGTTGATTGAGGTGGCGTGCATGAGGAATTGGGCGATCTGGTTTGCAATGCTCTGACCCAGCTGGTTTATGGCTTCTGGATCGACTCTTCCGTTGGCGTCTTGGTGAGGGACGAGCTGCTTCAACGAGTCTGCAATGGAGATTTGTGGCAAAGAGTGGGCGACTTCGGTGGATGGGATGACGGATGTATTGTGGTATTGCTGCTGCTCCTGGCTAACTCTGGCGTCAGACTCAGCAAGTCGAGGATCGAGAGCAAAGGGTTCAGGTTGGTGGCCCAGGTCGTCAGACTCGTCGCCCGACTGCTCGTCGCCAGCCTCAACTGCCGCATCCTCATAGTCGCCATCCTCATCATCACTGACGTCCTCCTCTTCTCGTTCATACTCGTCCTCATCTTGAATGTCCTCTTGTCGGGGCTCGTGCTGTAACTCGTCCTCATCGTCGTCGTCAAAGCCTTGATGGATTTCGTCCTCTTCTTCTTGGTGCTCGTGGCGAGGGCCGTCGTCTCGGTCGTCTTCATTGTCATGGTCGCCGTCTTCAACCTCCAGCTCGTCGGCAAAGGCTCGCACGAAGCGGGATGAAGCGCTCTTGCCCGTGTCTCGCTCGTGTTGCATGTAGGTCAGGTGGCCGTTGTCGACGACGACCTCGCCGGTCTCCATGTCAATCTCATCGCCGACGCCAGTGAAGTCCCTGGCATATTTCTCAAAGATGCGCTCAAAGGTGCCCTTGAGCTTGAGGTCAATTCGTTGGCGACCACGCTGGTATTCGTCTGGGTCGTAGCTGTTGGCATCGTCTCTGGACGAGCTGCGGGCTCGGAGGTAGTCATCATACGCCATGGCGCAGGCGATGTTTTGGTCGTGGTAGCTGGCATCTCACATGTCCAGGCTTTGACAGGCAGACGGTCAAAGAAATCAAGGTAGACGCGCGCGTTCGAGTCGTGATTTGTTTCCCGCGGGGCACTTGACGCAACTTCCCGTTCCGGCAACTTGGCCGACGGGTCGCGCCTTCTACGCTGCTTCCATCAAGTCACCGTCCAAGCACATTTGACACTCTCCAACACATGACCATGTTCGTCGTTGCCTCATGAGTGTACGACTTGCTCCTGCTTCTTGCGCCTAGGCTGCCCCTCTCTCCGCCTTCTTCCCTCCCTCAAACTATATACCTTGACCATGTATTGTCAAAAGTGCAGGACTCCCTTGAAACTCGACTCTTCTTTGGAGCATCTCAATCCTTCTTCTTTCAAGATCTTGGTCGGTATGTATAAATGACACTTTGTGATCTGTCTCATCCAGAACTGACCAATAAGACTCGACCCCGTCTCTACCATCCCAAACCCCTCAGCCACCCAAAACACTTGCTGCTCGTGAGCGAAGGGATATATACGACAAGGCCGCTCAAAATGCCGGCCCTGCTCAGCAGAAGCGGTCCATTCCGGCACCCCAGAAATCGACCGCTAACTTCAACCCTGCAATGTCTTATGTTATGTTAAGTGAATCCCAGCTTGGTCCTCTGTCACCAGAAGAACAAAGCCCTTCGAAGAAAGCCCCCGAAAAGGATGCAAAATCCTCGGATCATGACTCGACCAGCCTCTCCGCTGAGATGGAGAGAAGCCTACGCTTGTGGGAAATCCTTTCATCTCGGTCAGACATTGACCATCCAATATGCTCAGAGTGTACCGATATGCTACTTGCAGGTCTCCAACAAAGGCAGACTACTGCAAACCGGGAACGCCAGGCATATGCCGAGTTTCTCAAAAAAGCCAAGGAACACGTTCCGTCAGAAGAGGAACAACGTCAAGCTCGCCAAGCACTGGCTGCTGCCAAACAACAAGAACAGAAAGCTCTCCAAGAGTTAGAAGCCCTCGAAGCGGAAAAGGCCGCCATGGAGGAAGAGATCGCTGCTCTGAACCGCGAAGAAGCCGAACTGGAAGAAGAAGAAGCTGCGTTCTGGCGAGAACGCAACGAGTTTGACGATACCGTCACCAAGTTCAGAGACCAGAATGATAGCCTCCTCAACCAACTACAGTTCGACACCAAATTGTTGGAGACTCTGCAACGTACCAACGTTTACAACGACTCTTTCTGCATTGATCATGATGGCCCTTTTGGTACTATCAACGGGCTACGACTGGGAAAGCTTGCAGATCACTCTGTCGAGTGGCCAGAAATCAACGCTGCTTGGGGGCTTTGTGTCCTACTCCTGACCGTTGTCGCTGAGAAGCTGGGCTACACTTTCCACGGATACAGGCCTCTTCCAATAGGCTCCACATCCAAGATTGAGAAGCTCGAATACCCAGCGAACGACCAATCACGAAGTGCAAAGCCCAAAGTCACTACGCTAGATTTGTTCTGCAACAGTGATCTTCCTCTTGGGTTAGGCTTCCTACATCGTGGATTCGATAATGCCATGGTTGCATTCCTAGAATGCCTCCGGCAGCTGGGCGAGCACGTCGAGCAGTCACCATCTTATGTCGGCGCATCCGCCCTGAGTCGCAAACTTCCTTACAAGATCAACAAGGATAAGATTGGTGATAACAGCATCAAGCTTGGAACCTTTAATCAAGAGGAAGCTTGGACGAGGGCTTGCAAATACACATTGACGTGCTGCAAATTCTTACTCGCTCACGCAAGTCATGTCGATGATCTGAAGCAAGACGGCCAGGCGACTCGGTGAAGGAGAGAGATTGTTGGCTCACGTAGTAGCTACTTTGCTCCATGAATATCTGAATGTCGAGATCAACCTTGCACGTAGTTTATCCAGGGATTGGGGTGTGCCGAATGCATGAAGCAAGGGACAAGATTTGCCCCTCGGACTGAATCTTTTATGGTGTACTTCTGCCACGTCCACCTGTTGTTTTGTCGAGTAGCCATGGCAATACTAATCTCACCAGGACCCAGAATCCAGCTCATAGCTGGCGTGTTGTTGACGACAATTCCGCTTTGGCTTCTGGCCTGGCACTTTCGAGTGCGCAACCCTCTTTTCGTCAGTCGTCACATACCGATACACAATGCCTGGACCGTAGATCGCGAAACGTTCATTCACGAATGGATGGAAAATCAGATCGGCAGCCCACCCAATCGCTCAGCTATCGCTCTGCTATGTCGCAAAACAGACATCAAATGGCGGCCGGAAGTTGTCATGGACCTAGACGATGCCAATGGCGGTATCGGCAACGTTCGAGGCAACATCTTCGACTTTCTCAGCTTGGCCATCCTGACTGGATCGTCAATCATGCTGCCTAGTTTTCAATCCAGGTCAGCCGAGGACTTGAGCGCTCTGTGGAATGGCAAGATACCCTTCGACACTTTCTTCGACACCGATCATTTCGTAGCCACTTTTGCTGCAGCATGTCCGAAGATGGACGTCTACATGCCATCTAAGGACCATGCTCTGGTGCCTCCTCTGCAAAACCGCTATCAAATGCCCAGCATGCGACAGGATATTTTGCTAGAGGCTGGGACTCCTGGCGATGTCCCAAGCACGCCAGCAGAAGCAGTAAAAAACTTCAATAACTGGTTATCTGCACAACCAGATTACGACTCGAAAAAGACAACTCTTGTCAGCGTTGGCCGCACCCTATGGGAAGGTCTCGACACACGTTCCTTACCTGCAGCCGTCCGCAGAGACTTTGGCGGCTCCCTTCGCCTGATACCCAAAGTTCGCAGATTGGCGGCCATAGTAACCTACAATCTCGCCCTCAAGTACCATCTCCACAACATCGATCCTCGGCTTCCATACTACCCCTCTGCCTTTCTAGGCGCACACCTACGCACCGAGAGCGACGCCAAAGCCGCCGGCTGGCTCAACGACGAAACGGCAGCCGCGCACGCAAACTACACGGGCCAAACCGACGCCTACCTCTCCCAAGCTGCCCAACAAAATCTCCCAATCATCTACGTCGCCAGCGGCAATGAGACCGAAATCTCGCGCTTCGCAGACAAAGCATGGCACCTCCACTCCTTCAACGTCACCTCCAAGGCTTCCTTGCTCTCTGGCTCCGACCTCGAAGCTTTGCAAAACTTATCTTGGGATCAACAGGGGTTGGTGGATTATGAAGTGCTTAGACGAAGTTCGAGTCTGGCGGGTTTCGCGAGGAGTAGTTTTGCTTTCAATATTGCGATTACGAGGAATGAGTTTGTGGATGTGAATCGAGAGGCTCTGAGACTGAGGCCGCAGGATTTGAGGAGGGAGGATGTGGCGTTTGATGATGGGTTCAGTAAGATTTGGGGTCGGTTTCCGTGGCAGGAGGTCAGGATGTTGAGGGGTGCTTGGCCTTGAAGTTCGTGTTTGTTTTTGCTTTTTGGTGAGTTTGGGAATTGGGAGAGGGTGGGAATGGAAAATAGTAATGGCCATTCAATATGCTCAAGAACTTTCGGTTTTGTTTTTACAATGAAGCAAAATATCGTACAAAGTGTGTGGGGTGTCAGGACAAGATGATCTCTATGCCTTACCCTGTTTCATCTGCTTTGTGCCCTGCTTGCCCTTGGCCATAGGTCTCTTGGCCTCTGCCATGACGGGGGCCTCGACGCTCGACAAGTCGATATTCCTAGCCTCCTCAATCTCCTTGATGCCATCGATCAAACCAGCCGGACTCTCCTTCTTTGCCTGCTCAGCCAGCAATCTAGCCTCCCTCCTCGCCTCCAACTCCTTCTTCCTCTCTTCAGTCAACAGCCACTCATCAGGGAACTGGAACCTCTTCTTCGGCTTTGCGTGTCTAAAGTCGACGGGCAGGTCCTTGAGCCACTCGCTCTCTGGCGCCTTTGCCTTTGCGATCAGCTCTTTGATGGTGTCGCCCAGGTGGCGCTTGTTCTGTGCTTGGGTCTCGTGGTCTTCGCAGCTCATCTTTACGAGGTTGGAGACGGGGTTGTAGCGGACGCCGGCCAGCTTGATTAGGTTCTGGGTGTGGGTGGGGTTGAGGGAGAGGTCCTTTGGGTCGAACTCGACGACGACTTTTCGTTGGGCGGGGTGTTGTTCGCCCATGTAGGTTGTGTAGCGGAAGCGGAGGGGTGTGGCGGCTGTGGGTGGTGTGTAGGGTTTTGTGAGATCTGTGAGGTCGTTGTCAGTAAGATACATATGGAATGGGTAGCAAGAGGTGTGTGTCCACGTACTCGCCAGCAATGGCATCTCCCAACCGGCCAGACGCGCATACTCTCTAATCTCCCTCGTCTGCTCCAACTCGGCATGCCCCAAACTCGAAATATCATCGCCCTGGAAATCATCATCGTCGGGGCCAATATCCTCCTTTTCTCCCATCTGGAAGAAGCCCTGGTTATTTCTGGGCGCCCTCTCCGCCGGCGCAGCAGGAAAAATCATTTCCAAATGCTCCAACTCTGCGGCGATTTGATCTTCCAGTTCGCGGTGGGTGCGGCTGTCGTTTGCGAACTCGTCACGCAGGGCGGCCTCTACTTTTTCCATCCTCTCGCGGTCGGCGGGGGAGAGGGTATTGTATGCGGCTTGGTCATCGCGGCCGAGGCGTTTGTAAAAGGCCTGGTTGAAGTAGGCGGGCGAGGAGGAAGTGTCTTTCTTGTCGGCGTCGGCGAGGGTGCGGCGAGTGCTGCTGAACGGCCGTGTGGTCATGGGGTGCATGTGCGAGTATTGGTTGGTGCTGCGCAATTGGCGCGCTGCTGTGCGGCATGCGCTTTTTGCTGCTGAGGCCATGGCGAGAGGGTGGGGTGGCTGTATTTCTGCTGCTCTGGTCCGCTGGCCGCTTTGGTATGCACGTAGAAAGTTGAAACATGGATCGGGGAAACTTCGGAAAACTTCAAGTTTGCGGCTTCTTTCCCGAACATCGCTGCTTGCTTGTCCACCTCTGTTTTCGGACTCAGCATTGGATATCGTGAAACCGAAAGCCATTCGACAGCTGGAGAGACTCAAGTGAACAAGTATTGACTGACTCATCGGGTTGTTCTATCGCCCTCCTTTGGCTGTTCATGTGCTGTGGAAGAATTATAAGGGTCCTCACAGTCATATAGCTGTACAGTGTGCAGGGAGCAGGTAAAAGGCGACAGATACTGACGCAGATGCAAACGAAACCCGCGACATATCATTCTTCTGAGGATCAGGACATCATGGTTTACCAAAGGCATTCTTACTTCAAGTCTCGTCAGGAAAGGATCTGGTCTGATCTGGGAAAGGGGCTACTGGTCCCTCACTGAGAATCAAGGAAGGACGCAGCTGGACTCAAGGAGATGCTTGGACTGGCGAAGCTGGCGTCACACGAAACTCGGATATTACTGGAGTCATGCAAAAGACGGATACTACTTGAGTGTGCGCATATTTGAGACCATGCATGATGCGCCCAATCTCCTTTGCCGACTATTACCAGCGTTGAAGTCACTGCGTTGTCGGTCCGCTGCCTCTGGGGTTGCGGTTTGCCGGTCTACATTTCATTGATCCGCAGTCATAGCCGGGTCAAATCCCAGTGTCAATCAGGCAGGGCAGAGATGCGCAACGACAAGCTTGCACAGCCCAGTCAGAGGAGGCACTTCACTTCGAGCTCTGGTTGGGGCGATTCATGTTTATTTTGAGCTCCTATCGGTGGACAGATAGAGCTTCACTCGATCATCAACGTGGTGTTATGTTGCTGCGAGTTGGCATTATTTCCATCGAACTGGTGGGTTGGCGCAGTGGTAGTAGCTCGTGTCTCCCACATATGCGGTCGGTGCCCACCGGTTCGATTCTCTGGACTGCCATTTAATTTCGCATTTATTCAGGCTATGAGGGGTCCCAGTAATCCTCGCACGACAACAATAATGACGAAAGCTTGCTTTCTCTTCCCTCCCTAGCAACACGGCGGCTAGGGGGGGTTCTGTTTTGTCAAAATCTGAGCTGTTTTTTTTTTGATGCCGCGATCATGGTGCTGTAACACGATTTTTGCGCAAACAGCAAACCGTGAAGATGTCCACGCCTTCTTCTGATGATACCTGGCAGACTGCGCCGCATCAAAAACCAGAGAGTCGGTTTCACATAATTTTAAGAGCCAAATTTACATGAGACATTGTAACAGGGATTACAAAGGTCAAGTTCAACTTATGGTTTGTAGCACAGCTGTCGAGTCCGGGTCCGAAATTGGTGCTGCCTCGGCTGAGTCACATACCTGAGACTCGAGCAAATTTTCGTTTGTTAACAATAGAACGTTGTGCTGACCAGATATATATACATGCAAGGGCAGACAGCACTCGATTTCTCACATCACAACATACCAATTCTTCAACAGCCTCACAACACAAACGCAAAGCCCCATCCTTCGGTCCAGCGCAACTCAACAGTACATAATCAAATTCAGATTCATAGGCATGAACTTCCCTACCACAATGTTTCCAACACTCAGAGACCTGATCAGTCTAGGCGAAATCGGTGGAAAATGCCTTCGTCGAAACTACCATTGCCACCAGAAGATCAACAACCGCGATTTCGAGGTGGCTCGCAAGATTCTGGGATCAGCCGAACTCCAGGATATCCATGGCGACCAGGATCACGATTATGGAGTTGAACTTTTCACACTTGCGAGATGCAGTTTCTGCAGCTCTTGTCAAGGAATGTACTTACAGCAGGTCAAGGACTACCACCAAGAATTGACGAAATGCCTCAACGATGAGCTTGCAGCTTCAGCTGAACGCAGACGTGACTCAGAATGCGAATCAATCCTTGAACTCGACCTCGAGCAGATCAAGACAGAGTCAGAGAAACGCAAAGCACGACGCAGCTGTCCTGTCAATCAGCTCGAAGAATACGCAAAGAAGATCAAAAAAATGGAGCGCAAGACCAAAGACTTCGAGAGAGCAATCACAGCTCTCGGACAAATACTGGTAGACGAATGCATAGAACACAAGCTGCTCGAGCACAAACACGCGCAGATGATTGACTACGCCAATACAGAGTACGGCAAGGCAATGGCTGCAGGCAACGCACAGGCCGCCGAACTCGAGGAAGAACGCAGACAACACAAAAACCTCAAGCACCAACACACGCAAATGATCGAATACGGAGAAGCAAAGTATGGCCAGCTGTTCAACGAAGCACAGACAAGGTTTACCGAGCTCATGCAGAAAATCTCTGGATTGGAATCTCAAAACTCGTGGCTACAGGAGCAAATGCAGCATCAGCGCACAGTTGATTATTGCGATATGGCAATGATGGCTGCTTCGATCAAAGAGCTTCATGCGGGCATTCAGTATTGCCTTGGTCAGCGGTGTAGGGTTTGGCTCACCCCGACTACCCAGCATGTGATCGACACGCTTGGGCCTATGTAGAAGGTATTGGCAATGCCTTGGCCCAATTTCAGATGTGCTGGAATATCTGGTTGGGTATTGCAGGCGACCTTGTTGCATCCGATTCGAGCTGATCTTGAATATTGATGCACTTTGTCGAGCAACAATTTAGTGTGCTGTCAGCAGACTAGCATGAGGATATATGGTTATAATTAGCTCGGCGCAATTGTCAAACGTCAGTGTTATTTGTTTGTAGTTGTATAATGTCTTTTGTGAAATCTCTGCTCTCCTCTGTCTTGATGTAGATATGTACTTCCTCGTTCCTTTAAATCTGAAGAACTGCTTCTCAGTTCTTGGTTCGAATAAAGCAAAGAAGGAGCAACGATCTTCGTCTTTGCTCCTTTTCTAGAGTAAGAATGGATCTTTGGAATCTCATCTTTTCATGCTTCTTTCATTCTTCGATTTTGCTAAACATTCGCACAAAAATTTGTTTCGGTTCATTTGCCCTGGCCATTGACAACAAAGAGAGACAATCTTGCTTATCCGTCAAACACAGGTTCCAACATAAAAGTCCAAGCAAGTCAAAAATTCTTCAGTCCAAACTCTGATCAAATTAGTCCCATGTCTCCAATTCTTCGCTGTCGCTTTGTGTCTAAGTATCCATCCGTTCATTGTGAGACAGGAGGAACCCTTTATCGAGATCATGTCTCGGCTGTTCTAAATATGCTCATATTGAGTTACAGATATATATCTTCAGGTTCTCGCAAAGTATTCAGCTCTCAAATCATCACATTTCACTCCGCCTCCAGATATACAGAACCTACTGTCACAAGTAATCAACCACATACTCTTTTTTGACGACGCCAAAATGACCACACACAACTCGGATCTTGTCTACTTCTACTACTCGAACTACTCACATCCTGTCCAGACCACCGATCCACCCGTCGACATTCCTCTATATCGCATCACAACACTTGCAAATATCTCTGGCACTCGCACGATCCATCGCTGCATCGGCAAAAAGGGGACTGGAATCCTGGCCGACCAATGCAAAGTCGCACTCTCAAACGACATACGATCAACCATCACTTCATTCCCGAAGAGCGAATCATGTGGCAGTGATGGTTGGACAGATGTAAAGCACCTTGTCAAGTTGGCCAGACTATGTTTGTGTCAGGATTGCTGTCAAACACAATTGTCAGATGTGGTGGTCGCTTGGGTGAACGAAGGAGCTGAAGACGAGAGAGCAGACTCTGTGGTTGATGCAGAGAAGACGAAGTCACTGGTGCCGGGTCTGGCGCCTGTGAGGAGTTTTGTTGCAGCTTCTGTTGCTACATACGACCTTTTGAGCAAGGTCTGCGGATTTTGGTCGTGAGCATAGGATAGATGGTTTGTCGGTTGATTGCAGACATTCTGTGATCTTGGACAGACTAAAGAAAGCTGTACAGATTATGAAAGTGCAGACACGAGAAGATTTAGTCAGGGGTAATATAAATACCCATACCAAAACAACAGTAAAGGCCTGTAACTCATAGTCAACCTATATCACCCCCAAAGACCGCCCTCTCTCCACCTACTCAGCCAACAAATCCGTGGTGCGGTCGTTTGGCTGAGCGGAATAGCCGGTGTTTGCATACTTGTTTTCGATATTTACATCTCTTGTATGTGTATGAGCCGGGAGAAGTAGGGGCTAAACGCCCCGTCACTTTTGCCTGGTTGTGTGTTCGATTCTGGTCATTGGTGGAAGAATCTTTTTTGGTTTCTGCTTTGTGCTCTTGATGGGTTTGGGATGTTTGTGACATTTAATTTCAGCTTTATGTTGATTGGCGTTACAGATTCGAGAGGCGAGTCGCATTCAGTTCGATAGATATCAGAATCCAATCTCATGGAAGTGAACGAACGATAGTACGACCATTATGTGTGGTTAGACCTTTCGTAGCTGGCTGAGAGATGCGAGTGTTGACACTTTATATGTCTCAGATTGAGATGCTTAGGATCTAAAACAGTTCTCGGCTTCTTCTTCAAGACTTTAAGCCGTGTTGCACAGATCGTCTGCAATGTCTTAGTGTTAGGTTCGATCGGATGCATGGATTAGAGACAATTCAACTAGGGGGAGGAACATGCTGGACAGGTCGCTCGCGACGGAAGTCTGAGGTGTCCCTGCCATATTCAGTCAGGGAGACTCACTAGCGAATGCAATGGTGCGTGTCTTCAGATTCAAGACTGGAGTGAGTTCCATGGGCTGAGACTTATAGTTCAATCTGTAAAGTCTCAGAGGTATCGAAATAGACTGATAGTGTCTGAGACCAATACCTGAGGGCCATCAAGATTAAAGTCCAAGATGCCGCATCGCCTTGAATTGATATCATATCATCTTGCTCTCACCACCCTTCCAGTAACGTACCAACAATCAACAAACTTTTCAGCCTCAAACCTCCGCCGCAATCATGTTCTACACACTCGTATCTTTTCAAGAATTTCTCGACAAAGATACACCAAAATCCTGTATCGGGTTCAGAGCAGGTGCAAAGGGTGCGAAACAAAATTGCAACAACCCCATCTCGAGAGCAAACCTCCATGCAGCAAGGATCATTATGGATGCAATTAGATCTGGAGCTCAAACATCGTATGTGCAGCAAAAGATAGACGATCTGGCTGCAATGTGCTTATGTAAAAGCCGCCACCAGGGGCAGAAAGATGTGGTCGTTGGAGCCTGGCGACGAGAGGTTGGGGAGCTGGGTATGGCTGGTCCATCGAATCTCCTCACCATCCCTTTACGCATCCGGGCAATGTCTACTTCCAGGAATGGGGTTCCCACTAACGCCGAAGAGGAATTGGCTCGAGCACGCCAGGAATTGACCGTCATGATTAGCAAGCTGCGTCTCTAGGCTGTGCAAGGAGGCAAGAAGTGTATGCTGCACGATGGCTGAGCGCGCATTGATCAAGCTCCACGCAGCATTGCTCAAATTTTCAGACATAAAACGGTCGTTGATGGTAGTCGTGAGAAAGAGGGTAGATCACTATAGAGCAGGCTCTTGGATCTTACAGATGTTGGGGGAAGTCCGATCGGGAAGCATGGAATAATTGGTTTTCAGCGATGTGGTAGACCTTGTAGGCACAAAGACACGATTTGAGTGTGCGAATGTAGACGAAAAAACGACAGCAGCAGGATCGACCAGCACAAATAAGAACCTCATACCAGCTCAACAGTGTATATCTCGCGAAGCAAAAACCTCTTTCAATCGCTCAATGCACAAGACCGCTTTCTGCCATCTTCTGCACATACTTGGCATACTTGCTGGCACTCTTTCTTCTGAGTTCTTTGCCCCACTTTACCATGACAAAGAAGGTCAGACACTGTGCAAGGCCTGCAAATGCGGCAAGGATGAAAGCGTTCTGCAGACCCATGCCCTCGATCCAGGGAGTGATGCCGTAGCCAATAGCAAAACTCATCGTGTTACGGACCAAAATGACAGTGACAATTGCCTCCCCGCCAAGATCTTTGTACGAGTCGACAGCGTACGAAATACTCAGCTGAATGCCAATGGTATTCGTCAAGGCAATGACGCCCATCGCAAAGACACAGCCAAACCACATGATATGCTGTGCCGCGCCAACACCCCAAAGTATCAAGCCGCCAGGAATGAGAAGTAACGAAGGCAGGAATAACCAAAGCCTATGCTCACTCTCGAGGACACCTCCGTTTCGCCGTGCCATTGCAAGAACAATCTTGTCGCCGATGACTCCGGTATAGAACGATCCAATGGCAACACCGATGAGGGGCGATATATACGAAAGGCCAACCATACTGGGCGAGAAGTTGTAGGGTGTGCTTCCAAGAATCGAAGAAGCAGTTCCATTGAGTACATTGAACCAGATTAGATTGCTTCCGTAGGAGAATCCAGCATAGAATATGACAGGGAAGGTCAGGAATATGAGGGGTCGAGTTACCATGCCAGCAATATGATTGTCTTTTGCCAAGTCAGAGGCTTGCCACAGCTTGATCTTGTCCAGGTATGTTTTCTGCTTGAACGTTCCGTCAGGCACAGGTGATCCATCTTCCGAGACTGAACTGCGGTTATGCGGGCGTGCGGTCTTCTCGTTGGTCTTGCATGCCATAGATGCCTGATCGGGCTGGACGTCAACAATAGGCGTTACTCCTGGGATGGAATGCCTAGAGTAGTTGGTCTCTTCCAAGAAAAAGAAAAGAAAGACGAATCCTGCTCCACAGAAAATAGCGCACCAGTAGAGCACCCATTGCCAGCCTTGACCGTCCGCTATGAAGCCAGCAAGCACTGGTGCGAGAAAATTGGAGCCCGCGAGAAGAAGTGCGTAGAGACCAAGGTACTTTCCTCTTTCATGTTGAAACCAAACATCTGTGACTGAGATCTCGCATAGACTCTCAATGGGTGCCCCGAAGAAGCCTTGGAGGATCTTGTTGGCGATCCATTGACCATTACTCTTGGTGTATGGCGCCCAGAGTTGTATTCCCATGGTTGCGAGAATGCTGAATAGGTACACCGGTCGCTTGCCGTATTGTAAGGCAAGCGGTTGCCATACGATGCAGCCCCAACCGAAAAAGAGAAACATATCTACCCTACAAGTCAGTCTCCCCATCACGAACTGCACGCAGAATGTGAAACTTACACCCAGTGCCATTGTTCAGTTCGTTCAGCGTCAGGCTGGTTTCCTCAGCGATAGGTTCCAGAATTGAGTAAATTGCCGCACTCGCAATCCCCACCATCAGTGTATAGACGCCCATGCAGACCATTGACAGTGTTTTCTTACGAGGCGACCAATTTAATGGATCATCGGGATCTTGTGAGGGAGTCGGCACCAGTACGATATCTCTTTGTCCACCTCGAGCATGCTGCGCGTGCATGGTGCCATCAAGGTCGACCAGGTGAACAGTACCTGGTATAGAAGGCTCCTCGGCGATACCCACATGAGCCATGACAATGTTGGTTTAGAAGGTGCGACGTTCAATTTATGACATTTGTATGCACCAGGACAGTGAAGAAAACTACAGTTCAATGTCTGAATCCTGTAATTGCTGTGCAAAGACACACAAGATGAGACGTATCAATAGCCCATGATATATGCTCAAGGCCTCTAGGTGCAGAAGATAGGGCAATTTATCGTGTACCACAAGCGGTCATCCGAGATAGGCACAACAGTCAAACGTCGGCCGACAGGTCGATGTTGTTGAGGGCCAATCAAACAGTGTAGAGCTGATGCTTGCTCAAAGATCTGCGTCTGATAAGCATCGGTTGGAGATAACCGTTTTGAGCTATCGAGTGTATGGTGACACTGACGAGAGTCCCAGTGCAGGCGAGGTCGAGCACACTGAGATGGAGCCTGTCACGAAATCCATCTCTTGGATTCAATCGCCTGTACCAGAGTGGCTCACATTCGCTCTTCAGGACAAGGAGGGAGTGACCTGACCAAGACTTGCGCGTGGGTCACGTGTTTTTCTGTCTCTTGCGCGTCTCGAATTCCGTTCACAATCATCGTCACACATTCACGCGTTCGCCTTCAATTGAGGAGTTGTTGACATCAAGCCTTGCTTGTCGTCCTTTCCTCTATTGCTTTCATTTCTTCTCGCAAGCAACAAAGGTTGCTGGCAGAAGGAAGGAGCTCGAACGACCTCAGTGAGCAAATCTTGGCTCGCACCCTCCTTCCATTGGCCGAATCGTTCACCTTTACTTGTTGACAATCAGGTACACAAATCAGCGCCCGTCGTTCATCAATTCTACACTACCGATCATGTCATGAGCACGGTAATTTCCTATTCTTGAAATTGTTACCGGCTCCTCATACATCTTTCTGAAAATGGATCAACGCTTGCACCAACAAGCGAAAAGTGTCGCATCCGAACTCCTGGAACACCTGACAAGCAAGCCAAATGCCTTTCTTATTGCTGTATTATGGCACGATATCCCTATGCCAGTGAATGACGTTCAACGCGAGTCCTTCATGTTTGTCAAATGCACTGGCAAGACTAGCGTGGGCAAAATCAGAGAGGCGTACCTTTCAAGAGACGAGGCTCCCATCGACATATCGCTACACATGGGCTCGATCATCCCATCAGACACTGCGAAAGTCTCCGAGTTGGATCACTTTGGTGACAAAGTGATTGTCTTCCATGCGCTCGACGTCGATCAAGCCAACACGACGAACAGCACAATGAACAGTGCGTCGAATGGCGCGACCTTTGCGACTTCTGCCAATCCTCTAGTACGTTCCAGGCCCCAGTTCTCTCCTGCAGGGGCGAACAGAGTCTCGGGGGTTTTACCTCCAGCAACCTCAACACCAGTACGACAACCAAGCATGTCGTCAACATCAAGTGCCAATCAATCTGGCCTATACCCTGCTTCATCAGCTGCAAGGGCTCCCTCATCGTCCAGTGTGCCTGGACATACTCCGAGTGCTTCGTCTCCACTCATGAGACCTGTGCCGGCACCTTCAACACCAGCCTTAGCTGTTCCTCGAGCTAGTATGGGCCCTCCAAGTTCAAAGCAGTACAGTCCTGCTTATAGCACGCCCACTCGTGATGCTCACGCCTCAGTTCTTTCATCCATTAAGAAGGAACCAACCCCAACCCCATCTCATGGCTATGCCACCTATTCCCCGGCGCCTTATGCACATGGTCCGCAGCCTCTGCAAGCTTCGCCGAGCCTGCCGAGTCCGTATCATGAAAAACCACATATCCCAGCTCAGTATGTCCAACCGAACGGCAACGGTCACGGCCTACCCACTACTCAGATGGACAACACACATCCCGTAAGTTTGGCTTTCACTTGTAATCCCGCGTCATCCGTGAACCTTGTTCTTTTCCTTTGTGTGGCCTCAAAAAGACGTAAAATCTCAATGTCTCGCTCGTGTTGCCTGCAGATTCACAGCACTGGAAGGCACAGGTAGTTGCTCTTTCTCTCGTACACATCAGGCAAAGCAATCACCCAAAACATTACCTCATAATTTTAGTCTCTCTCCGAACCATCAGACTCACTGAAGATCTAGGAAATCAAACCTGAACTCACTTTGCCAGCACCTTTGTCTTTTGAGCCCATCGAAGATTACGAGATGGGTGACACAGTTAGCGCCCCTTCTGGTGAAGATGACGACTCTCCTCAGTATGCGCAAACAAGCATTCATCTGCAAGCTCTGGCCAAGGAAGAATCGCCCGAGAAACTGGAGGCTGGCGTCAAGTATGGCGTGAAAATGCTCGATCAACTGGTCGAAGCGTTCGAGCCTGGTAAGGAGACCGAGGATGTCAAGCAGTGGTTGCAGCAGATCGAGCTGGTCAGACAAGAGGCCACAGGCGCTCGCACCGTCGTCGGCGTTGTTGGCAATACCGGAGCTGGAAAGTCCTCGGTCATCAATGCCATCTTGGATGAAGAGCGTCTGGTCCCGACCAATTGCATGCGAGCGTGCACCGCAGTAGTGACCGAGATGTCCTGGAACTCAAGCGAAGACGAAGGCAGTAAGTACCGTGCAGAAATTGAGTTCATCAAGCCCGCCGAGTGGGAAAGAGAGCTTCGAGTTCTCTTCGAAGAAATCATTGACGGTAGCGGCAACATTCCCAGGGAGGTTGGTAATCCAGACTCACAAGCCGGCATTGCTTATGCCAAGATTCGTGCCGTCTACTGGCGGCTCACAAGAGATGAACTGGTAGACAGTTCGATCGAGAAACTCATGGCTGATCATTCTGTTCGGGGCCTGCTTGGCACTACCAAGTATGTCAAAGATCGCTATTGCGACACATTCTACAAGTCTCTTCAGCACTACGTCGATTCCAAGGAGAAACCTGAACTGGCTAACGAGTCCGATGATGAAGCCAAGGACGATGCCAAGGTCACCGAAAAGAAGAAAAAGAAGACAAGAAAGCGTGAGCAAGAGTTCTGGCCTTTGATCAAGATGGTCCGCGTGTATGTCAAGGCAGATGCTCTCTCTACCGGTGCTGTCTTGGTCGACCTTCCCGGTGTCGCAGACTCCAACGCAGCTCGCGCTGCTGTTGCTGAAGGCTACATGAAACGATGTAATGGTCTGTGGATCGTGTCGCCCATCAATCGTGCTGTTGACGACAAGGCAGCCAAGAATCTCCTCGGTTCCACCTTCAGACGCCAACTCAAGTACGACGGCATCTATTCTGCAGTGACATTCATCTGTTCCAAGACCGATGACATCTCAAATACAGAGGCTGCTGACAGCTTGGGTCTTGGAGATGAGATCGAGGAGCTTGAGGATCAGCTCACAGCGATCGATCGCCGACGCAGAATGACCGAGAAAGAGATCAGCAAGCTCAGAGACGAGAAAACCACGCTCCGAGAGACCATGGACAATTGCGATGATGAGATTGAAGTATGGGAAGCCTTGCAGGAGGAACTCGACGACGGCAAGACCGTGTATGCTCCAGTCCCCAAGACAAGAAAGCGCAAGCGCTCTTCATCGAGTATCGACAGTGAGGACGAGGACAAGAACAGCGACAATTCCGATAACGAGTCGCAATCTTCACATCTTGGTTCGCCACTGACGGCCGAAGACATCGAAACTAAGATTCAAGAGCTGAAAGACCAGAAGAAGGAAGCTCGTCGTGGGCGTAGCGAGATTGAAGCACAGGTTAAGGAACTGAACGACAAGATCAAGGAGTTGAAAACCAAGACCCGAAGCATCGAAGACAACAGAAACCGCATCTGCATCGATGCACGCAATCAGTACTCGAAATCCGCCATTCAAGTTGATTTTGCTGCTGGCATCAAGGAGGTGGGTTTTTGCAGCAAAACGCTTGGTACAAATCTAACTTGTTTTATAGCTTGATGAAGAGACCAGAGCCGACGAGGACCCGGATAACTTCGATCCCGAGGAGGAACTCCGCGACTACGGGAAGGTTGCCAAAGATCTGCCTGTCTATTGTGTCTCCAGTCGAGCATATCAGAAGTTGTCTGGCAGACTTGTGAAAGACAACGCCGTCCGTGGTTTCACTGATGTCGAGCAGACCGAGGTAAGGATTGCACATTTCCATCTTCTCTGGCTCCTGCCCCTTGTATGTATGTCCCCAGCTAAACCTTCTCCAGATTCCTGCTCTCAAGCTGCACTGCAAGAAGCTCGCAGATAACGTTCGATCCATCAACTCTCGCCGCTTTCTTACCTTACTGAGCCAATTGCGCACCTCGCTGGCGCTTTGGTCATCCAATGACGGTTCTGGTGCAAAAAAGACAGATCAGCAGAAAGACGCTGAGCAAAGGTTCCTTGCTCGAAAGCTGAAGGATCTAGAAAAAGTACGCAGGCATCCGACGTACTGGGGGTCAGCTACTAACAGTGAGTAGGCTCTGGAGAAGGATGTGAACGACACCCTGACAGAGATCAAGGAAACAGTGGCCGAGAATATCTTCGATAACTTTGGAACCGCCAGCGACGCTGCTGCCGATGCTGCTTTGCCGACATCGCAAGGCTGGGGCGCACACAGAAGTCAAGGCGGCCTTTACTGGGCTACGTACAAGGCGGTAGTCCGTCGACAAGGTGTCTTTACAGGATCAGGTGGTCTTTCTGACTTCAATGCGCAGCTGTAAGAACTAGGACCTCGCTCGTGGAGCCTCAGATCGACTGACACCGAGAATAGCACTGAGCCAGTCTACAAGCACCTTGCAAACGGCTGGGAGAAGGCATTTCAACGCCGTCTCCCTCACGTCCTCAAAGCGTGCGCCAAAGACTTCTCGAACGACCTTCACGCCTTCCATAAGGCCATCGAAGTCCACTCATTCTCTCACGGAGGCAATCCTCGTCTTGGTCTTCTTTCACAGCAGCTCACAAATTACGAAGCCGTCTTCAACGACCTTGGTAGCAAGATGATTGAGTTGATCAACGGACGCCAGCGTGACATCAACCGCGAGTTCACTCCGAATGTTTGTAACGCTATGCTCGTCGTTTACAACGTCTGCACGGCAGAGACCGGTCCTGGTCAATACAACAGAATGAAGTCCCACATGACTAACCACGTCACCGCCCAGAAGGACAGCATGTTCCAAAGAGCCACCCAAGTCGTTCGCGACATGATCAAGAATTTGATCAAGGATGTCGAAGAGAACATGGCCAATCGCACCGATCAGGTCTTCGTTGGTATGCGCAGAGATTACCTTCAGGTTCTGAGCAACGTCCGCGTCGACGACATTGAAATGCCTAAATGGGAGCGCAGCTTAAGAGGCACAATCGAGGATATCATCCAACAGAGTGAAGAGGGTTTCGAGGCTGTGCTTGAAGGAAGAGATGTGTCTGAAGATGAGGCCATTGACGGGGCCTTGATGGACGAAGAAGAAGCTGCAGACGACGAGGACGCAGAGGTCCACGAAGACAAGGAAGAGAAGGTCAAGAGAGACGCTGATTCTGAGGACGACGCGTCCATGGAGGATGCAGATGTTTGAAAAGAGGAGGTCGACGATGAGGAGCAGATTCTTTACACAAAGGGCGTACAGAAGGGCATTTTTGGTAGCAGATTAGCTATGGCTTTGTCACGACGGTATGCATAGAAACGACCCATTGCTCACGCAAACTGCTCTCCTCTTCCTAACATATACGTCTATCTATCATAGTTTCACTCGAGTTCGCAACTCTGCTTTGTGAATTGGAGAGAGGTTCTCCTTTTGCTCAGGACGTGGAAGGGCTGCTGGGAAGGTAGTCTGCCACTTCCGGCTTTCGATACCTCTGTAGGGCGTCTGTTTCTGTGTCGAGCGAGATCTTTAATGACTCTTGACCCAAGCTCAACGAAAATTGAGAGCGCTGATTGTCTCATTGTGCTTGTATCCTCGCGACCTGCAGCCGAATTGGTTCTGAACGCAGTATCTGAGACTCGAGATCACGCATAAGGGCAACCGAGAAATCTCATCGCTTGACACACAAATCGCTTCTGATGACCCACTTCTCACCCTGCGTGACTTCCCGTCCTTCATGAACCATGCACTCTTTGCCATGGCGATGCAACAACGCAAGACCAACTTCCGGACTCGCCTCTACAGGTGGCGGCGGTGCCGCCTTTCTAGACGGCGGATCAGGATAAAAGACCGTCTCACCACCTCCACAAGTCGTCAAGTACAGCAACAGCGTCCATGTCGTTTTTGCCGCAACACTACTCCCATCATCCTTTACAAACGTCAAGTTATTAGAGTCGTCGTAGTGCTGATCGAAGAATTGACCTTCCGAGTATCGATAGATTCTGATATTCGGATTCAGACCCAGGATTTCGCCGCCGAAGAGGTGTTGACGTTGATTGTCGTCGAGCACTTCTCCATCGATTTCTCCAGCTGTGAGTAGTTGCTTGAGTGCAGTTTGTTGCCAGAGATGGCGTGCAAAGTCTGGATCGTCGATTTGGTAGCGATCGTTTACTCGGACGGCATCGCCACGTTTCGGGCGTCCGGGGGTTGTTGTGAGTGGCAAGGAGCGTAGGAAAGAGACGTATTTTGCACTCAGGGATGAGGTGAAGAGGCGTGGTATGGTCAGGATTTGAGCGGGTAGAAGACTCGAGCAGCTAAGATCGGAGGCTGGAGATACGGGTGTGAGTGCCGGCCAATCCGGACGGGCGATGGGTGTTTGTTTTGAAGCAGGTGCTGCAGAAGGTTTTGCGGCCTTGGCTTTTGATTTTGGAGGCATTTTCTTTGGAAGTTGGGTATGGTTGAGATGTGCAGGTCGGCATACTCTTGGGCCAAGACTGTGATGGAGAGCGGTATAGCCTCGGCTGAAGCGTGCTAGTGGGATGACCCTGATCTGGATATCAGCAGCATCTTGAGCGACATGCAGAACCTGGAGAGTCAATCTCATTGGCCATAGTTGATCAGATACTTCACAACTATGACATGCTGCAGTGTCATGTTCTGATTCTCTGGATTGAGATGGCAGAGCGAGAGGAGTACCATCAGTAGGTAGAGGTGTGAGAAGGATAGGCCAAAGAGCCAATCGGAAGCCCACCACGATGAGCCGATCCGATCTTGGCGATGAGTTTGTTCATGTTGATGTTTGTACAGAGAGGACAGCAGTAAACTGATGCAAAGAACGTAGAGCAAGTAGAAAATTGTCTAAGAGGTTGTGCTTAGTATCTGTGTTCTTGTTGAAGAGAAGAACAGGGACGGTATGCACAAGGAGAAGAAACAAGCAACAGACATGTCATGGTTTGGGAAGGTAAAAGCGGGAGTGAAAGTTAGGTCCCGCAAATCTTGACCGCCCGGCAATTGGTGGCTTGGCCCGCGGGTGTCGATGGCGCAGACGGCTTGACAGCGTGTTCCAGACGGTCAGAGTTTGGATCGCGAAGGAAAAGTCCATCTTGCACACAGATTACTCGGCCGGAACCCCTTGCGCACAGCAGAAGCATGCGCCAGCAGCAGCGATAGTGAATGCGCGGAATCACACAGCCCTAGAGACATGTTATCACGCCGCCGACGGACATGGAAGTGGAAGCAACGAGCCTCGGGCATGCTGCCTTTGCGCCTCACGACTACGAAACTCCCCAAGCACCCTCACCCTCTCCCCTGAACTCGCCATGGCCCGAACTGGCCGACGTCGACACGCTCGACCAACCCACGAATCTACCCGACCACCACCACCCAAGCTTCGCGTCGCAAACCCTCCAGGACGACAAGCCAGCAGCCAGCGACGTTGCGCAACAAAGTCCCCGACCAGACACAAATCATGCAGTACCACCTGCCTCAGACGCCCAAACTGCCGACCTCAAGTCGCAAGCACACCCTCTACCGCCAACGCTGCCTGAAGCCGACAAAAGTCGCCCGAAGCCTCCCTCGAGGCCCATGTCCCTAGCACAGTCACTGTTTCCCGAAGACTACGAAGACGAGCCTGACCACCACGACGATGCTCCCGCTACGCCTGGCCAAGCAGATCACGCCCAGCCAACAGCACTCCCGCAGACACAGACGCAGACCGAGCAGCAAACACATACCCCGACACAAGAGACACAGCCGAAGTTGCCCGATCAAACTGTGCTAGACAATCCGGACCTACCACAGCCCTTCCCTCCGTACGAGACTACCGACCATCTGGACCAGTCTGTCGACCCTTTTGACCAGTCGCAACCTCTCCCACCACAGACCCCCACCAAAGATTACTCGGAACTCGCAAACGCCGTCGCTGATTTGAACCTGCCGACAAACTCCCTTTTTCCCGCCGACCTTGCTCTCGCATCGTATGAAGCCGAAGAGGCCGCTCCTGTACAAGACGTGCAGAACGATCCCATGCAAGCTTTTGCCATGCTGCAATTCCCCGATGGCGACTTCTATGTTAATACCTATGCGGTCGAATTGGGTCGAGATCTGAATGCTGCCAAGTTTGAGCGCAAGGCAGGCCGGAAACACAAGATGAAGTTGAACCGCGATGTCCAGATGGAGCAAGATGCCGACATGGATGTGGAAGATGAAGGTCGCAACATTGCGCGCAGTAATGTCAGCGAAAGCGGTGGTATCGTCGGTGTCAACATCGACTATGACAGCGAAGAGAACGAAGAGTCGAAACGTCGCAAGCGCAAGCAGTTCCGCTCGACCAACTCATCGCACTCTGTCGATCCAACATCTCTCCTCGCCAATCCCTATGACCTCTCGCTCGACTGGCAACCACAGCAGGACAAGCCCTTTGAATACGAATGTCCTTTCATTCCGATCCATCCACAGGCTGGTCAATCCTTCAAGAACATCTCGCGTAAACACATCCGTATCGAGTACAACCTCCAAAAGGCCTTCTGGGAAATGCTTGTGAACGGCAGAAACGGAGTGTTCCACGATGACAGTCACGTCGACAAGGGCTCGCTGGTCAAGCTACATCACGGAAGTGAAATTCTCATTCAAGGCATTACCATCATCTTCAAGCTTCCAGACAACGCCCGTAACGAGGACGAAGATGAAGAGCCAGCTCACATTCTCTCCGACACGGACAGCTCCCTTTCCGACCTGGACAGTGTCGCCAGTGCTACTTTTGAACACGACTATGAGGAAGACGTGTCGTCCGAAGATGAGCCTCTACGCCTCAAACGACCAGTGCACAAGAAGGAACGACCTCAAAGGATTGTCAAGCTCAAACTCACTCTCAAGAAGAACTTCCCTGCTGTCGCTGGACTGCCCATCGAAAAGGAGGAGAAGAAGGAAAAGGAAAAGGAGAAAGAGAAGAAGAAAGAGAAGGAGAAGATCAAGGAAAAAGAGAAAGAAAAGGAGAAAGAGCCCGAACAGGAGAAGGAAAAAGCACTCGAGAAGGTCAAAGTCAAGGAGAAGGAGAAGGAAAAGGACAAAGACAAGGAAAAGGAGAAGGAACGACGACCATCCAAGTCCGGCAAGCAGTCCATCAAGACCGACAAACCCGCAAGAGTGGAAAAGGCAGAGAAGATGCCCAGAACACCCAAGGTGGACAAAGTCGAGAAGCCTGTACAAAAGGTCCCGCTACCCGAAAAGACGACGACAAGCGACAAGGTAGAAAAGCCCAAGGATGCACCACCTGCCGAGAAGACGATTGTCACACCCAAACAGCCCGAGGTCGCTCCGCCCGTCTTCGAAGACAGAAGGGAATCCGCTATATCCACCACCGAGATGCCCCCTCCATCCCAGCCAGCTGATGTCAAGCCGTCAATCGAGCCTGACTCTTACGAGGCTCTGCAGCCTTTGCAGGTGACGCCGTCTCAAACACCTCCTGCCATTCCTACAGATCTGCCTCCCGGTTCCATCCTTGCTGGTCTAGCCCCAGAGGAAATACCTCAGAAGCGAAAAGGACCTGGAAGACCTCCCAAGAACGGTGTCATGTCTAAACGCGATGAGGCAATTATCAAGCGAAAGACCAAAGAGTTACAAAAGCTCGGCAAGGCCATTCCACCACTTGCTGAACTCTTGGCCCTCGCCAGAGCTGAAGGAGGAAGCACTTCCAAGAAAGATTCCAAACCAGAAGACGGAAGTGGAGGAGATCATCTCAGTCAATCCGTCGAGATCGACCCCGCGCTTATGGCAATCCAAGAGCACAACAACGCCACACCATCGGCCGACGTCAAGACCGAGGGAGGATTCATGGTTGCTCACCCTACCCCGGACAAGGATGCGAACAAGCCCAAGAGGATAGTCAAATCCCCATCTCCCCAGAAGCCTGAATCAGAGTATACCGAGGAAGAGCTCAAGAAGCCAACGCAGACATATGTAGTTCTGATCCACGAGGCTCTGTCGAAAGCCCCGACAGGTGTGATGGACCTGCAACAGATCTACGACGCTATGCAGAAGATGTACCCATGGTTCAAATACAAGAGTACAACCTCGGGTTGGCAGAGTAGTGTCCGACACAACCTCATCAGTAGCGAGGCTTTCGAGGAGGCTGGCAAGATCGGCAAAGGCAGGCTTTGGAAAATCAACCTCAATGTCTCCATCGATAAGGAGAAGAAGCGAAAGGCTCCAACGCCGCCGCCAGACAACAGGCCTGCTCAGCAACAGCAATATCCATACTATCCGAACAATCAGTACCCGTATGGCCACCCTGCAGCCCCTGCGTATGGAGGAGCCTATGCCAGACCAAGCCCTTACGGCACACCCTATGGTCCGCCAACCGTGCAGAACGCGGCTCGACCGCCTGTCCCTACTCCGCAGCAAAAGCCTGGGACCTACTATTCTCCATATGCGTCAACCACACCAGGTACTGCCGCGGCTGGCTCGCCATATGGTCCTCCGAGCAGAGCACCATATGCTCCTTACCCTCAACCTCCTCGTCCTCCGGGTAATGCCTATGGTCAACCGCCACAGCCACCGGCACAACACGGTCAGCCGCAAGGGCCGACGCCGCAAGGCCAAGCACCTGGAGTGCCGCAAGGTCAATCACAACAACCTCAACTGCAGCCCGGTCAAGCTCCTCACCCGCCGACAGGGCAGCCTTATCAGCCGCCGGGCAATCAAGCTCCGGGACCGCCCACCGGTCAGTCACAGTATCCTGCTTCAGGTCAGCCTCAGCCTCCTCGACCTGTGATGGCCCCAGCGCCTGGTCAAGGCCCTCCGCCGCCACACAATCCTAGCGGAATCACTTCTGAGAAGATGATTGACAATATCATGGATTATCATAAGAGGTATCTAAGCAACTTCCAAGGTCCAGAGCAAGAGAAACATAGAGCGATCTTCCGCAAGGCTACTAACAGACACATTCGGCGTGATCAAGAACATGGTGCCTTTGAGTCTGAGGAAGAAGAGAAGCTTTATAAAGCTATTCAGAACATCATTACCTCCACACAGGCAGAGACAGCATCCTCCGCGCCTGCCCAGCCTCAGACGAATGGTCAAGGTTCTGTTTCGGGTGGACCGCCGCAAGGTCAGGCGCAGCCAGGCGCCTCACAATCTGCGCCAGGTCAAGCTTCACAACAAGGCGCGCCTGGTCAACCACCTCAACAGGGTATGCCAAGCTCGCAGCCCCCAATGGGTCAACGACCGACCAACGGCCCGCATCCTGTCCATCAAGGATCCAGCTCGGAACAGGCGTTGGCTGAAGCGCTCAAGACGGCTATGCCTGGTGCGCAAGCCTTCAGGCAAGGTCCACCGATGCCTCCTTATCATCCAGGTCAGCCTACACACCAAGGAATGCCACCCAGACCCAGCCCATACGCACAGTCACAACCGCCGCAGCAGCAAAGGATGCAGCCTCCAGCAGGACAGCAACAGACACCTCACGCTCGCCCCAATCTCGCGCCGACACCGCAAGTGCAGGCACCGAGACCGACATTCACTGCACCGTCACAAGCACCATCGACTGCAACAACACCGGCGACCCAGAACCAGGCCTCGAACCCTGCCGCGTCGAGACCCGTTGGCCCTGCTTCAGCTCAATCGACGCAACCGTCTTCTGTGCCGACCCCAAATCAGTCAGCTCAACAAGCTCCTGTGTCTGTCCAACAATCACCTGCGCCCGTTCAGCAATCGCCCGCGCCGGCACCAGTGGCTCAAAGCGCACCTGTCGCTCAACCTGCTGCTGTCCAACAATCTCAGGGGCCCGCCCCGTCACAAACACCAACACCCGCTCCCTCGGCACAGCAACAACCATCTGCAACCACACCTGCAGCCACTACACCAGCTCCAGTGGCTCCTCAGACGCAAACCGTACCAGCGCAGGCTGCAGCTCCACCCACACCAGCCGCAAACCTATC
Source organism: Aureobasidium sp. EXF-10727 (assembly GCA_023848595.1). NCBI lineage: Eukaryota > Fungi > Ascomycota > Dothideomycetes > Dothideales > Saccotheciaceae > Aureobasidium > Aureobasidium sp. EXF-10727. Next base: position 48,713 of record SWBF01000086.1, read on the forward strand.
GCCACCTGTAGATCCAAACGCACACGGAGGACTCAAGCGACCCATTGAGATTGACGACGACGGCGACCACGAAGCCAAGAAGCAAAAGACGGATGAGCAGGAAGTCTAGGGATTGCTCGTGGGCTAAAAGTGCTGTAGTACGTGAAAGAGACGAAGTTTATGAGGCGTTGTGTTATTGCTTTTTGTTGCATTTTTTCTTATTCTATTCGTTTTTGCGTTGATTCATTCCGGAGTTCATACCTTGTGGTAAACACATATGCCACATGAAGGGAGGATTTGGCTGTTCTTTCAACTATCAAAGCGACGGAGTGGATGGATTTGGGCGTGGTCTATTGCTGCATGAGAGAAAAAGAATGGGGTGGGCAAAGGCGTTTCTTTAATCCACAGACGATGCTTACATATCATTATTGGAACCATCCTGAGGAATCACAATACCCCCGTTTTCCACTTGCATCTTTGCTCTCGTGATTATCACGTTGATGACTTTCGGTTCGATTCACCTGTGGCGGATGTATTGCAGCTCTCAGAAAAGCACGACATCGAACCCTCTGCGCTCGAGAAACACGTCCCAGCGCTCGCCATTGCCTTCATCCCAGTAGGCTCGCAGGGCTGCTGACGCGGCATCTGCGTTGCCCCATCCATAATTCCGAATACGACCCATACAAGCTTCGATATAGTCTCTAAGATCCGGGTCTTCGGCTTCACATCCCGCTGTGAACAATGGCCAGAGGATCAAGACGTTGGCGGGTGACTCGGGCCTCAGCTTTCCCAACAGATCTAGCATAGATCCCAACGCTATCGCTGGCTTTGGATCAAGCTCGGGCAACTCCTGCACACGGCGATATAAATGCAGAAGAGCAGCGTGAACGAACATTTGATGTACGTAAACCGCCTCATCCACAAGTACGGGATCCTGAGTGTGCAATAGCGAAGGCGATGATGCGCGAGTGAAGAGCAGAGAAAGCTGTTGCTCGGTAAGCAGAATGTTGTCTGCTAATAGCATGTCCAAGTCGTCTGCCATCTCGGCATAGCCAGAGCCCAACGAAGAGCCCAAGACCTTGCGACGACGCTGCAATCGTGCCATACGGCCTATACGAGCGAGAACAGGCATCAGTTCCAACGAGAAACCGACGAATTCATCAATGTGCTGTGGCGAAGAAGTGCCATTTGGAGCTCCGATGTTCCAGAATTGGCCATCCGATGAGGTAGTTTTGTCAAGGCTCATGATGCTGGCGAAGATGTCCACGACAGCAAACCAGCGAACGAGAAACAGCTTCTTGTCATCCAGGTCCGTGACGGTTTCATGTCTATTCTTCCCAAGCGCAAGGGATAGTAAGTTTTCCGCACCATGTAGATGCGTACGCATGGCCATCGTATTTCCAGCCATGACTTCGTTTGTGCAGAGAAAAAGTACCGTACAAATTGTCGAGAAGTTGGAGGCTTCTGTTGGATCATTCATGGCCTTTCGCAGACCTGTAATCGCTTTGCGTAAGAAAAACGATGCTCGGTTATGTAGCTCGACCGAATCGTTTCCTCGGAGTCGCCGTACTTGATCACAGGACAGTGCTAGGGCAGCCGAAAGCAAATGTGGTGTCTGTGCTGCGACTGTCAAGACCTCTTGATGTATCGAGGGTGCCATGAGCGGGAACAGAGTAAGAGATGTGTGTGTGATATAGTGGTGTAGAAAGAAGTATGCATTAGGTTTTTCTGATGGGCACAGGAGAGGGTACTGGCTCAAAGATGGTGGTAGCTCTTGCATTTGTTAGCATGGCTTAGCAGAATGACCTCTAGTGGGCATACTCACTTGGTGGAGAATAGTGTTGATATGGCACAAGCGAAAAGTCGCGCTCGATGGTTTCATCCGCTGGCTCATAATCAAGTTCCGGTGGAAGGCCAAGTAGATCCGTGTCTGTCAACAAGTTATCCTCAGGAACGAGGAAGGAGTCTTGATAGTCATCGAAGTCAGTGGAGTCGTTCAAGGGTTGCAATGCTGTAGCGACATGAGCACATTGAAAAAGCTTTTGGACAAGAAAGAAACTCACCACTCGAAATTGCATTCTCAGAGTTTGGTGAAATATCGGGAAGTAGTGAATGTTGCGACTCAGTGGTTGAGGTTGCCTTGCCAATTCCGACCTCATTCTGAACAGGAGCAGGCTGTGCTGTGTCAGAACCAGAATTCGCAGCATTCGCATCCAAATTCGTGACCCAGGGCTCCTTCGTCCTCGGCTTCTTGAAAGGTCGTCCCTGCGTCCAAGACAACTTCAACTCATAAGAACATCGTTCAGGATGTCTCTTGCACCTTCCACAACTAGGCTTGCCCTCGTCGCATTTCACGCGTTTCCGCTTGCACTCTGAACACCCCGTTCGCGACTTTGATCCGCCGCCAGTCGCTTTGGGGTCGGACATGATGATTGCGGATCCATCTGTAGGGTCATGATAGAGCAGATTGAGAAAGCTGGATGACACACCGGGCGGGATGACTGGTGGTGGTTGTTAATCGGCTAGAGTTGCAGTTTCGGCGGCCGCGATCGGCAGTCGTTGGCGACTTCTGTATATCGAGTTGGAGTTCCTCTTTGATTGAAGCGACGACATGGTATCTTGAGGCTTGCCAGGTATATATCGCTGTAGATGTTGAAGCTGGTCCAGAAGTTTGAAGGCCCTCCTGTCAAGAGAATCACTCTTGGTGTCGGGTAGAAAGATATTCAAGATTAACCGAGCATGAAGCCTTATCAGCCTCTCACTCGCGGATTGGGTCAACGTAACACACCTTACTGTGCATAGGTGTATCGTGGCAAGTCTACCTTTTGTTCTTCCTATGTCATACCTGAAGGTGAATCGACTTCTCAGAAAGGCAGTTCAACACGTCCGTCGTCATTAGGAACTCGACTATGTAAACTGCAACAATCCCTAGGTCAAGACTCGTTCAACCCATCCTCTGCTACCTTGCACTAAAGCCGACCGATCGCAATGTTTTTCCTATCACTTTTCACGCACGTCTTCTGCTTTCTGATCTTCTTCATCACAAAGAGAGCCATCGCTACAGATTCCAGTACGACCAGTGACGTGTTTGCCATGAAGGGTTCGTTACTGAAGCCGTCGAGAGATACTGAAAATCTGACATGTTCGACAGATATCAGTATGAGATTGTTCCCAGCCACTTGAGTGCCGAGGAACCGAAATAGAAGTAAAAGCGGTGCATGCTCTAAGATAAAGCGACTAGGGAACACACGTGCGATCAGCTTTGTCGTCGCTATACCATTTTGCTTTGCTCTGTCACGAAAGAACCCCGGCACAAACGTCGCATGTCGTGCCCCTGGCGATCGGACACTGAAGTGACGCTTTCTGAAATGGATCGGAACATGTGGCTGAGGGGCTCATTCAGAAGATTTGATGAGTTGGGAATGGTTACCAGATTTGGTATGAATGGATACAAGTCTAGAGGAGTCATTAAGAACAACAGCAGCAAGAGGAAGTTGTCAAATCGAATTGTAGTCGCGAAAATTGCTATGTCGACAGGAGCAGACCCATATCAGAGTGAAAGTCGTAGCTGTGGCACCTTAACGCCCGCCCCAGGAAAAAACAAAACAGAATCAGGGTATGCCTCGAAGTTGTATGGTCTTTGCAGTCGAACGTGTAGCGAGAAAGAGGGAAAGAAACACAAGAGATTACATGGCCATCTCAGCTTGTAGTCTCCGGAGCTCGGCCTCTTCGTCGTCTTCCTCTTCTTGAGCAGGTGCCTTGCCTCTTGCTATGAATAGTCAGTATTTGAGCACGCCGGTATTGAAGGTACAAGGTAGACTCACGCTCGGTATTGTTGACACTAGGCATACGATGAACCTGGTCGTGTACAGGCATGGTACCAGTCTTGAGCATGGTGTTGTCCAGCTCTTCTTGTTGGAGGTCAGCGAGCTCTGATTCGAGCTCGTCATCATCGACGGCATTTGCGGTAGAGCCTTGGGTAAGAGCACTGGCAATCTCTTTGCTAATGGCGTGTTGTTCTTCGAGGTCTTCCATGGTAGCATCGACCTTGTCAATTGTCAGGCCGCCGTGAATGGTCTTCATGGCCTTGGAAGCGTTGCCCAAAGCGTCGAGGGTCTCCTTGTTGATGTTTGCCGTCTCTATGCTGGCGATCTGGCCCTCGAGGTTCATGATCTGGGCGGACGTTTGTTCCAAGGTCGTCTCAAGTTGCTTCTTCTTTCGCAAGGCGTTCTTGGCGGCTGTAAGAAGAGTTAGACAAGAGCGGACGCAGCTATGACGGAGGTGTGCGTACCAGTCTTGTTTGTGTTGATGAACTTCCTGGCCTTCTGATCCTCCTCATCCATCTGGTTCTGCAGGTGCTTCTCGCGCTTGTTCAGCATCTCGAGGGTGCTCCTCAGCTGCAGAATGGCCTTCTTCGGGGCATCTTTCTTGGCGGCCGAGTTGCCGCCAAACCAACCTCCCAACCCCCAGCCGGACATGTTGTGAGATGGTACGTGTGGTTGCGTTTGTGGACGTGGGACGGCGGTGCTTTTGGCTACAGGCGCGGGCTATAGCGAATTGCGATGGTCGGGCAGAAAGGTGGGGGACGTGTGTGCTCGTGTGATGGTGGGGTAGTAGGTGAGGGCGGCTGAGGGTAGCCGAGTCGAGGGTAGCGCAGTGGACAACTCTTGGTGAAGGGCGGTATACAGCAGTAGATGGCGGCGACGGGCGTGTGGTCTTGGTCGAGATTGTGTTGTGGAGAAGTGTTTGTCCTGCTGGCTGCCTCCCACTGTCGGCTTGACCATGACGCACCCAATTGCCAAGCCCTGGAGATTTGACGCGCCGTCCAATGAAACGCCACCAATCTGCACCAATCAAGGAAAGAACCACCAGAAGCCTTCACGATCCTTCCCTCTCTTTGACATACAACAATCACCTGTCACATCTTCTACTCGAAGTATTAAGAATGAGTAGCTCATCACCGCTACCGAGTCGGCTCTGCACTATCAGCCAGCTGCGCACGCTGCATTCAGGCGACAAAGTTCGCTTCCTGGGATGGTAGGTATCTAAACGTCTTTTGCATTGTCTCACTTGTCTAAGCATCAAAGTGTGAATCAATACCATGAATCTGCTGCTCTGCTATCTCTTTTCCACAACTTTCCTTCTTCTCAAAACCAACAGACCACCCAAGTCGACATCAGCCAGTTACTTGACACTATCGACCACCAACATCTCCAGATCGGCGCCTGGCTCAATGTGATTGGATATGTCACCCCGTCTACATTCAAGTCTCGCTCCAAGATCCAAGCCGTCGTCGTTTGGTCTGCTGGTGCCATCAACTTGCAACAGTATGAGAATGCTCTTATGTCGAGACAAACAACTTGACTTGCAAATGGCCCTTGCTGTTCTGTTTATGCCGTGTCCTGATCAGAATCTCTCTGCACAACTACTCAAGGCCCTTTGTCGACTGGAGAATCTTTCACTACATCATTCTGAGACTGAAGGTCTGATTTTTGTCGTACGAAGCCGATCAGGGTTTACGCTCATAGATCGTCAACCCCTTGAGAATTCCCTCGTACACAGGCCCTGTATCCAAGGTTGTCTGGTGGTATTTAGGACTCAATTCGGAGAGCCTCTTCATCAGAGCCTTGACTTCTGGACCTATGCCCGAGGAGTTGGTGATTTTGGTTTCTTCCATGTAGGTGGCCATTGCTGCAGCATTTCTTCCACCGTCCGCTTTATAACTGTTACTGATCAAGACCTGCGGACCGAGAGCCAGTATCTGTGGCCAGAGAGTAGCCGGCAAGTGAGGTCCGAAAACCAGGGTGTCCGTATCATTCTTGATCATCTGAAGGGCTCCTCCATCGGCCAAAACGATGTTGGGGCTCTGATCTTGCTTGCGTCGTATGTCGTTCAGCAAGTACGTTGTTCGTCGATCAAAATCTGGATCTTGAAGTATCTCTTTACTGGCTCAAACTGAATTTTTCTCTTCTCGCATTCGATCCTTCGTTTCTTATTGACCTCCTCCCATATGTATACGAACAGCGCATACTGCACGACCCAGGGGTTTTCATCCTTTGGCGAGGGCATGCCGGTATATCGACCCAGACCCAAGCAGAACATAGTTTTGACGTTGCTCATCCGCTCTACAACCAGTTTGATCTGGTCGCGGAGTACTTGCCATCTATCAGGATCCCAATCCCCTCTGATATCCTGGAGCGTTTGCTCAATAACCTCAGACTCGATGGCCAAGCTCCTCGGATGGCCATTCTCATATTCTGTGAAAAACTCGGGCATCGCGAGTTTGAGTTTCGAGAGTTCGCCCACCCAAAATGGTTCGGAGTACGCTGCGCCAATGTAGTTCTGGAATGTGTTTCTGTCAGGCGATACTGCCGGGACGATGTTTGAGCGGCTCATGTTTGCCGAAAGGGTGTTGCAACGGTGTAATGCTCTCGTGATTCGTTGGATGCTGGCGGATATCGCAAGAGTACCTCCTCGTTTGTGGACCGAGATGACAATTTATCTCGTCGACGGTCTTTGTCTCGGCGCCGCATACCGAGTTGGTTTCGACGACGCAAGCGGCAAAAACCCACACAAAGCACGACGAAACCCGAAAGACCGGGATCCATGCTTGCAAATTTGTATGCTTCCGGCATCTCGTGTTCACTTCGCTTGGGCGAGATCCATTCGTCAGGTTCCGAACGAAAGTGTTCAACTATCTGATGAGAGCTTGGTCTGCTTATACATTCTGAAACACATAAGTAAAGGGCATTAAGATGGCGTACTCAGAGAGACCTCGGGCTCAGGTTTTCTGGTTGCTAAATCCTCTGTACATAATATATTTCTGGACTACCTTGACAGGAGACTTCTACATGACTGCATCGAACGACAAGGCGCAAAGATACATGAGTAGGGGGGCACCCCACATCAACAACCCCATCTACCCTTCGACTTGTTCGTCTTATTCCTGACTGGGAACTTGCGTGGATTCAGAGCCGGGTTGATTGGGCTTTGCAATGCACTGGTCGCTGAACCTCTTCTTACGCTGGCATGTATGCTAGCTTTCAAGCCCACCTCTGGACGTGTCGGTAAAATGACCGGTGCTGTCAGAGGTGTCTTTGAAACTACCGTCGACGGTGGCTCGTCAACAACCTCAATTTCGGTAGATCCTGAGACAGGCTGCGAATGATGGTCGGCTGGTATCGTCGATATTTCTCTCTTGGAACTCTGGACTCTTGCTCAAGAAATGGAGATGCAATTCAGTCCAATCTGCTTTCGTGATGCCAGCCCACGAGCCGCCTTTTACATAGTGATACGAATTATTGGGGCTGGCCCGGAGACTTATCATTTCGGATTGCTTGCCTGGTCGTGGCTTCGATACACTAGCTCTCGAGAATTCAAGAAGACCCGGCGGCTCTCATGAGCCCTGGTTAAACACGAGGACCATTCTTCAGGCTGCTTGGAAGAAAGAAATGTACACTACTAGATTGGTCTGGATCTTGGTAACCGCAACCAGCAACGAAGAAGAGACCGTTCCGCAAGCGGTCGATCACCGGTGTGCTTCGAGAGAGTTGAAAGAATACATCCCGGATATATCTCTTTGTTCAGGTCGCGACCATCGAGTCTTTGGTCGACGATCCATCAGCTCAAGCGCCCAATGCAAGTGCGAGTCGCATAGCGACATGAGATCTGTCTGAATCTTGTGATATGTTGAATCGAAAATAGCACCCGAGGTGGATGGTTCTTTTCGAATTGCCACTTCTCTGTCTTGTGATTTGATCGCATTTCAGGCTTTTATCAAGACAATCCATTAAATTTGTTTTTGAAAAGAAACAAAAAAAATGATACGCATGTTATCTTACATCCACCAATGCAAACACCAAGTTCAGATACAAATCTGAAAGGTTGCCATCTCCATCTCTAGTATCTGAGGCCAGTCTAAGCAAGCTAGGCCGTAGCAAGTTCTAGCCAAGAAAAGATTCTCAAGCCACCGAATCGCGTTTCGGCAAGTAAAACGAAGACCTAGAGAACGCCGCCTTCAAGATCCTCGTCATTTTGATCCAGCGATACTCGTGGGAGTACACACCCCAATACACAATCCCTCTATGCGTTTCGAGAAACCGACATGCCTTGTTGTACAAATCGACTGCCTCGGTGGGCAGAGTCAGGTCCTTGGTATAGTACGCCTTGTTCAGGTACATGCCGGTGATGTTCCAACCAATGGGGCCCAGATCTCCATCTTTATGAAAAGTGTTTGTGTAAAGCAGTTCTGGCTCATAGCCTGGTCTGAGTATTACGTCGAATAGCAGATTTGCTGGGAAATGAGGCGCGTAAACAAAAGATTGGTTGTCCATGTGGTTTTCTGCTTCAGGAGCTTCGACGATTTTCTGATGACCTATTTTTTCCAGGATAGACCGGTCTTCGATCTGGAACGCCGGGTCTTGGAACACGACTGGCAGAGATCCTGGTCGCATGTTTTGCTTTTCCTCAATCATGTGGCATATGGTGAGGAATATGCCACATTGCTGCACAAAGTTATGATTATAGTCCGCGTGGTGCTGATAATTAATCGTGCCCAACCCAAGACAAACAGCATTCTTGATATGCCCAGCTTGCCTGACAACATCTCTAAGTCTTTCTCTCACAACCTTGACATTAGCCAACCAATCCATCGGGCTCCGATATTTTTCTGTCAGGATCAGGTCCTTGACACCCAAGATTTGCTTCCATAACTGCTCGAATTGGCCGTCTGCGGGTTGGTGTTCGTCGACGTAGGTTACGCGACGGAAGCCTGGGTGAGTGTAGAGCCACTCGTCGAGATGGCCTTCCCATTCGTCGTCGCCGATGCCGATGGGTCTGGTTGAGTTGATCTCATATGGGTTATTGGGTTCGTGTGGCGGTACACCAGTCATGATTGATCTCAGTCGCTAGCAAAAAGTGAAAAAAAATGACAGTGCACTTGCCGATGTCGAGACATGCCATTACGGATGCCATTCCTATTTTCTTCGACATATTGCCATTGCGGGAACAAAGACACGACTGGACCAAAAGCACTTCCGCAAGCGGACGAGATAGTTGCAACATATTCGGCGTCGAGGAATGTGTCGTGACTACAGACAGATATTGCTTTGTTCCCTTGAGTCCGATGCTTTGAAAAGTTTTTTTCGCATGCGGTAGAAAATAAAGAAGTGTTTTGTGATGATGAAGATGATGGAACTTTGTTCGAGGCAGACGGATGTTGAGGAATGTGCGAAACCGAGAATGGACTTTTCCGGTCAGCTGGCGAATCGCACCTTCTCAGCGCCGGCGAGTAAGAACGTAACTCCTTGAGACCTCAAACAGCAGATCTATGCTCAAATGGTCATCGGCAAGCTACACGAGTAGAGTATACTAGTAGTATGATTCAATGAGATTCGTGAAATATGCATCTATCTCGCACAAGTCTGCTGGCCTGCATGACTCTTTCCCATCTACTCCCACAGAACCTTGACATAGTGATACCACTTGGTATAGGGCTCCTTAGGCTTATGCGTCGTCATCACCTCATCAAGCCCACTCACCAGATCCACAGTCAGCGGTGCCCTCGCCCAAGCCTCACGTCTAGCCCAAAATACCTTATGAACAAGGTAAATAACAATCGGGATGGGAATGCCAACATACGCTGTAAAGAAACTAGCAATCGACCAGTTCTGCGGCCAAAACACGGTAAACCCATTAATCAATGTCAAGATTGTAAAAAAGATCATCGCAAAACCATGCACCCCAGGGTTGCATCAGAGTATTTCGGTATGGCAGGTCAGAGTCTGGGATTCCTTGGGCGGCAACGGCTTTGCGGAAACGGATATATGTGACACAGCAGCAGATCCAGGAGATAAAGGCCGAAGTGTTGGTGAGGTTGACGAGCCAATTAAAGACAACACTGGCAGAGTTTGCGACATTGAGATAGGCCAAGAGCGAGAATAGAGATGAGACCCCCATCGCACGGATTGGCACACCGCTCTTGCTACAGTGTTTGAACCAAGCGGGAGCATTGCCGGCAAGGGCAAGTGAGTACAAGCTTCGTCCAGAAAGATAGAGGAATGAGTTCCCGGATGACCAGGCGCTGAGGATGATGCCTCCATTGATGATTGAGTCCAGGATAGGGATACCCGCGTTCTTGATCCCGACTTCGAATGCCGAGGATCCGGCTCCAACTCCACCATTGGTCAGAGCCTGGTCATCTGAACGACAGATGACACCAATGGCGAGAACAGAGAAGATGTAGAAGAAGATGAGACGGTAGAAGTATCTTCTAGCTGCGATTGGAAGATTGCGACGCGGGTCTTCAATCTCACCACCAGTTGCGACCAAGAGCTCTGGAGCAAATGCAAAGGGAAAGGCACTGAGCACCCATGTCGACAATAGTGCTATGAAGCGTCCAGTGTTTCCTTCGGCAAGATAGACATTTGCAGCCCCTGGGTTTTGCCAGTAACGGAATCCAAGTCTGTCTCCAGAGGGGCCTCCACCGAGACAGATGATGAGCGATACAAGCAAGAGGCCGACCATCATGACGACTTTTGTACCTGCAAACCTGAAAGTCGTCAGTAAGGGAAGGATAGCAAGGGATGTTCGTAAATCTACCAGAACTCCACCTCCCCATAGTATTTTACGGGCAGAAGGTTGAGTGCAACAATCAGAACCAGCATGACGGAGATCCAGACAGCAATGTTGATGGTAGATCCCCAGTACTCAATGACTAGACCAGCTGCTGTGATTTCGTATGGTACCAGGATACCAAGAGAGTACCTTTGTTCTTGTTAGCGGATCGTGAAGTGGTAATGTTCAGATTAGTCGATATACCAATATAGCCAACCCAAAGCGAAACCGAAACTGGAAGACACAAATCGATCTGCGAACATTGTCATGCTACTACCACGAGTGGGCAGATAGGCAGACATCTCAGTGATAGCTTCATACATCAGATTAAAATATCTCGAGGATGACCATGAACAGATAGCTTACCAGTAACAATCATCCAGATCAAAGCGGCCATGAATATAAATGTTCCCAAGATAAATGCTGGGCCACCTCTAGCGAGCGTCTGGCCACTGCCTACGAACAGACCAGTACCGATTGTGCCTCCCAAAGCAATCATTTGAGCATGTCGAGATTTGAGACCGCGCTGTGTTGTCCCGTAGGACTCATCGAACACTTCGCCTGCCATAGGTCCTGATGTTGTCTGGTACATCGGAACACCCTTCTCTTGGTCAAGTTCGTGTGGTGCCTTGGGATTAGCCTCCTCGCGTGACACTTTATCGGACGACATGGTTGGTATGGTTGTTTGCGGTTTCGTCCTCAAGGTGGGACGAGGGTTATCAATTTGTGTGTCAAAGCAAAGTAAAAGAGGGTGAGAGACACTACTGAGCCAAGCAAATGGCTTCAAGAAGTGTACAAGTCAAAGCAGCTGGATAGAGCGTGGATGAGAGGAGACGTCTGCACTAGGAATCTATTATACTTGATCATTTTCAAAATCTCCCGACACTGAGGTTGCTCCCCAGGGAAGTACGCAGGCCAAGAGATAAGCCCAGATACACTGGCGACTGGGCAAACAGGACCGCAGCAAAGGTTGTTTTCGGACCGTCTTCTATAAAGTACCTGAAGCGGTTAAGAGCGGCCTTGTGTTTAGGACAAAGATGCTGGGTCCTTAGAGTGACTGACAACAATGCGTATCTCATTCGAAGATCAGTTGCCCAGTGATAAGGTGTCCAGATAAGGGATCCAACCAGTACACTGGCGGCTATCGAGTTACCCCAATCCTCTGCTGTACTCTCACCAACCTCAACTTCCTGCAGTTGGTATCATGAAGTGTAGATGCAAGCCGATATCAGTCTTAGTAGATTGAATGACTCAATCGCTTCGTCGTGTAAGTCATCATGTCTGGAGGATGCGCGAATGGTCACGGCGACCGAACTCCACTTGGAGAGTGAGACTATCCAAATGCCAACAGGTCGCCAAGCGTATGGGGTCGCCCTTCTCTGCGCACTTGAGGAAGAGTAACGTCCGAGTCTCAGCGGCGCACCTTGGTATCTACCGCACAGACCTCCCTCCGTATGCAGACAAGCCAAGGGCTGGCAAGTTTGGGGAATCGAGACGACGGCGATCCATTTCCTGGCGAAGATGCAGCAGACAGGCAAATCCGCACTGTTTGTTATATACTCTTGGATCCGGCACTGCAGAGGACGAAAAGAATAAAAAGGTGATCAGTGTAGAAGGGCAGGTCCGAGGTTGTTTGGACCGAGCCCAAAGAGTTTAGTCAGAGAACAGACAGACCCCGCCTTGTACCCCGCCATGTCTAACTGCATGGGGCGAGATGCCCGTAGATGCTTAGTGATGAAATCAGACTGGACCATGTGTTCAGACATCTATATAGAGATGGTGAGAGATGCACTGAGAATCTACCAATCATATCAACATCGACCACCAAACAACCAGTATTCTCAAACATGTCTTCAGCAACGTCTTTCCGCCAGTTGATTGGCATGCAGCCATCGACAGCCAGCGTGGCCGACAGCACCCTCATCATCATCGACGCTCAGAACGAGTACGCCGAGGGCAAATTGAAGTGCTCCAACACGCCCTCCTCTCGCAAGGTCATTGCTTCGCTCCTGCAAAAGTATCGCGAGGGCAACGGAAAAGTCGTCCACGTGGTCCACGACACTCCTGATGGCGCACCTGTCTTCACACCGGGCACCAAGCTCGCCGAAGAGTTCGATGAGCTTGCGCCAAAGGATGGAGAGAAAGTCATCCACAAGAACTATCCTAGCTCTTTTGCAGGCACCGACTTGCATAAGCACCTAGGTGGCGGCAAGATTGTGCTCACCGGATACATGGTATATTTGATAGCCATCCTGCTCTTTCTAAGCCAATCACTGACAAGTGCAGGCGCACGTTTGTGTATCGACGACGGCCAGACAGGGAGCCGAGCTGGGCTACGATGTGGTTTGCGTCGAGGATGCAATTGGCGACCGGTCGATTCCTGGAGTCGAGGCCGAGGAGCTGACCAAGACGGCGCTCAACGAGATTGCCGATGCATTTGGCACCGTCATCCAGAGCAGCGAGATCAAGTAGACTCGTCAATGTGAATCTTGTTCAATCTATGTCTTGGTGCTTGAGGGTATAGATGGTCAAGGCGAGACTGTGACCATCGGCGAAATCAGCTTCCGGCATCTTGTTCTCGTCGTGTGTATCGAGGACAGCCTTTGCAGCAGCAATTGCATCGTCGCATTCTTGTAGCACCCGAGAGTCGTTGTTCGTATCAGCGGCAAGTCGGTTCCGGGAGTGTTCGGCCTCGTCGATGATCCAATGCATGGACGAGCTGACGTAGAGCGGCGATGTTGTCGCAACCAGCATGAAAGGCAGCTCGAGGAGCCACTCTATGCAGGGTATAAAGATAAGAGTCGACTGGTCTACGAGCTCTTCGGCCTGTGGAGGGTCTAGGACGGCGACAGTCAGAGACTGTAGAAATTCCCTGTCAAGCGATGTGAAGCGTGGCTCCTGGGCATATAGTTTGAACTCGTCGGCGTAGTTGAGTTTCGATCGCACTGAACGTGTTAGCTGACTATCAGAAGTCGGCATCCATCTGTAATACCCATATCTACCAAGTCCATAAACATGACCAGCTGCCATACGCTCCTGTGACGGTTTGCCCATGACAGACTCGGACTGCCCAGAGCGACACAGACGGCCTTGTTCAAAGGCCATCCTCCCTCAGTCATCTGCCTTGCCAACAGCTGTTGGAGCCATCGACGCGCTTCGCTCTGCATCCATTGTTGCTTGCACCGAGTGTGTTCGTCCAATAGCTTTTGTACCGTGAGCGATCTGTCGACAGGCGGAAGCGAGCTGTCTACTGCAGGCGTGCGGCCGTATCGTGGTGGTGCTGTATGCTCGACTCTGGACCAGCCATCTTCTGATTCTGAAATGATCCGTTTCGGATGATACGGTTTGCGCGGTCTGCGCGAAGAGTGTGGCATCTTTGATGTTTGTTTTGTTCCCACCAAGCCTTCTCAAAAGCAAGCATGTGAAATGCCAAGAATATCGCAGCTTGGGCCACTCCGAGAGGCATTACAAGCATCAACCTTTCCATTTTCAATAGAATAGTTAGACAAGGCGATCATGGGCTCTACCTAACTCAGCCCAAAGGTAGAGTCACAAGGCATCGATAGATCTCTGGTGGCACAAGGATCCTTCAATTAAGCTGCGTCAACCACGCCCGATACTCAATGCATCAACCTTGCATACATCCCTCAATCCTCCGGACTACCTACGGACTGCTACATCATGCATGTGTAAACAAGATATAAAAGGTATCTCCGTCCACCCCCAAGATTTGTATACTCTCTGTGTCCTCTCCAGCCATCTCTACAAAAACACAAAAATGACACCACTTCTTCTCCTTCTCACATCTCTTCTTTTCCTCACCCACGCCACAGCCCAAACCCTCAATATCTCCACCATAGCAGTCCAAAACGGCACCTCCATACTCGAATGCTGGACTCTCGCCTCTGCAACCCCAGGCAGAGGAGCCCAAAACTATCCTCTCGGCGACTTTAGCAACGCCTTTATCGGTGCAATTCCCCCACATACCTACATTGGTCAAGCCTGGGCACCTACAATCCAGTATCATACCTTTCTTCACCCTTCTAACTCCATCATGGGTAGATCCTCTGACATGGCAAAAGGTACTCGATGGTTCTGCAAGGTCTGGTCCATATCTCATTTCCCAACAGCAATGATGATATTTACATCCAACCTGGCCCTCTGAGTATTATTCTCGTTGTTGATCAAAAGAATGTATCGGTTTCTGGTCATGTTACGGAGTTTCCGGGTGAGGAGGTGACGTTGATTGCTCAGTTTCCGGTTGCTGGGAATCGGGTGCCTGGGCATACTGTGTTGCATAGTGGTGCTTGTGGTGTTGAGGATGTAAGAGGGTTGGTCGGTTGACTGGAGGGATCTGGGGGTAGTGAGGGGGGAAACGGCAAGTATGGGAGTGTAGCTGAGTGGGAGCTTGGGCTATCGGATGCTAATATGATCATTTAGTCAGACTAGGTGACTGAGGTTATGTCGAGACACACCTTAGGTGTCCTTGTTGGCCAACTGCATGGTTTGACTGCCAGATGTGATATCTATTCGTGAGATTGTTATGTACGCTCGTGGGATTATTGGGACACAGAAAAGTCAGGCCGATGAGGCACTATTCACACAGGCTGTCTCTTTAGACGCGTTTCTGGCCTACAATATACTGTGCAACTTTATCGTTGAACCATGCGCTGAGGCGCCTATGTAACCAGTGAATAGTGTTACAATACAGTTCTAATTGTCGTTACTAGTCATACACTCAATGTACATAAGAATGCTCCCGGCCCATAACCCAAACATCTTGCTTGCTTGCTCGACCAAATTATCACTATAAAAAAGACCAATTATCCTGCCATAGCCTGCTTGGGTGTGTGCTGATGATCAGCGTTCGGACCCCATCCACCCTCCATCTCTTCTGCAGCCTTGTTGATACGATCAATGCCTTTGCCTCCAATCTTGTTGCTGGTTGTGCCGTCTTGCGTTGACTCGACTGCTGTGTCGCCACTGATACGCTCCTTCTCGGCTTGAGCTCTTGTGTTTTCGCACTCTCCGCTCGCATCGATCGCGCCCGTCTCTGCAGGTCCTGCCTCGTTGCCTCCTCTTTGATGGCCATTGCCCTGCACAGATTGGTGGTATCCTTCCTTGCGGCCTTTGGTTTGGCCATTCGGCGCGACGGCTTCCGAGTGTTCGTAGTCGTCGGGCTGATCCATTGCACTTGCCCTTGGTTTCTCTGCGAGGCGCATCTCTTTCCTGCGTTGGCTGAAGACCTTTTCAATATCTTTTCCTTCCTTGGTGGCCTCGATCGCTCGTCTGGTTGCGCTGACATTCTCCAGAGCTCCATTGTCCTCCCATTTCTTCTCCTCTCGTGACACGCTCAATCTGCCGCGAATTCTGCCTCCGTGGTGGCGCTCATGTTTCTTTTTGACGTCCCATGCTTCTTTCATAACCTTCCAGCCTTCACTCACCATTAGCTCGGTTTCTGACAAATTATTGTTTTTGGTATTCGTGTCAGACTCGCGTAGAGCCTGCCTGTCCTTTTGTCCTTGGATGATGTGGGCTCTGCGAATGAATGTCGTGGTTCCAGGACCGCCAATGCGTTTGGTGATTTCCTTCCGCACGCCTTGCGCGAGGAAAAATGGAGGAGTGATGATGGCAGAGATGTCCTTGAGGACGAAGCCGCCAATGCCTCGAGCACAACCGATACCTAGACCAGTGAATTTGTTGGCCTTGGTCTTGCCGTCTTGCCATCCGTGCATCGGTTGCGTCACCAAGCCTGTCCAGCCATCGTATATACCGTAGAACAGCTCTTGTCCTGCAGCCTTTGAGCCCGAGTGCATGCCGGTGATGCGGATAGGCTTGCGCACGGAAGCGTCTCCGTATAATCTGGGTGCGTTGTGGAATCCCTGGCCGATGGCTAGACCCAAATCCAACGGCATGCTTGCGAGCGCACCTCCAGACTCCAGGAAGGCATCCCCGAACTCTTCTGCCAGCTCCTGGGCAAGTGGCTCTTGCTCTGCGGACTGAACGGATCCAAGAGTGTTGTTGGTCGAGGTCTGTCTGGGACCAGGAGGCCGTTGGGGGTTTTGTGCTGCTTCGGGAGTGCTCTTGCTTTTCGCAGCTTCCTTCAGAAGCCTCTTCTGCTCCTTCCTCTCCGCTCTTTCCTGCTTTTTCTTCTCACGTTCTTCTCGCTTCTTGAGATTCTTTGCAACGCTGCTAGGTACCATGCCGACTCCTCTTGCAATTCCGGCACCCGTCTTGATTAGTGCGCCGCCTGCTCCTGAGATTGGCTCTCCAGGACCATCGAAGTCGTTCCATTCGTAGTGCCGCAGTAGACGAAGCTCCTTCCAAGACAGTTTCTTCTGTTCGACCAGAATATCCGCTGCTAATGCACTTAACCTAAGGTTTGAAGACTTCATCTTCCAGACGGCTACTCTGTCTTCCAATACTGAGCATCGCATGCTACGCTTCCCTGCGAAGGGCAAGCTGCGGTGGAAGCTCTTGACTGCATTCTCTGCACCATCACCTTCTGCGGCAATGCTTTCGGCGATCTCCTCAGCATTCTTGCGCGCATCGTCCGTGAGACATTGCTTGATTCCTTCCGCGAGTTTCTCTGCGTCCAGCTTCTTGTAAGGAATTGCTTCGTGGGCACCGGCCTTGGCTTTTGACACCATGGCTCCCCAGAAAGGCTGATCTCCGAAGAAGGGCACAATCATGGTCGGCTAAATCATCAAGGTCAGTATGAGCTCATAATTAAGCAAGTAGAGGTATATACCTTTCCGGCCTTCAAGCCAGCAGCCGCTGTACCAGCACCACCGTGGTGAACAACAGCTTTGACACGAGGGAATAACCAATCGTGAGGCGTGTTCTCTAGCATAAAGATGTTGTCCGGAGTATTATCACCTCCAAGGCCACCCCAGCCTTTGGAAACCAGCGCTCTGACACCAGCTATCTTGACAGCATCAAAGATCATCTGAGTAAATTTGTCTGGGTCATCCACGACAATACTTCCGAACCCGATGTAGATAGGGGGCTCTCCAGCGTCCAAGAAATCTGTCAAGTCCTTTGGCGGATCATAATCGCTGGCAAGGTCAAGGAAGACGTAGCCAGCGATGTCAATCTCCGGGCCCCAATCCTTAGGCTTGGGCACAAGTCCTGGACTCCAGAGATATGTGTAGGGCACTTTCATTCGGTAAAGTGCACCGGGCGCCCACAAACTGCTCACAGGCTCTAAACCAAGGGTCTTGACACGGAACCGATTGACGAGGTCACCAAGACCTTGCCAGGTCATCATTTCCACCAAGGGGTAGCTCATGACTAAAAGCAAAGGCACAACCAATCAGCATAACCGCGCGGAGATGGACGAATGTGCACCACGGCTGAACTTACAGTTGACGTACTCGACGCTTGTGTTGCTTTTTTGTGGACTGATGTTGGCGAGCGGGTGGGGGAAGGATTGCGTTGGTGAGTATGGAAAGGTAAACATGATATGCAGCGGAATACCAAGGCGTTCTGCAATGTGAACATGGGCGAAAGAAGGAGGGTTGGCGATGATAGCATCTGCAACAAAGGGTGCTTTGGTTCCCAACATCTTCATGTTGGCCTTATCAAGCTCATCGTCGGTAGCGTTGACACAGGCTCGCCAAAGTCCTTCGAAGATCTCGGCCATACCTTTTCTGCGGCGAGCAATCTCACCCTGCCTGACAGTTTCTAGGCTGGGAATGAGGCCAGGATTTTTGACCATGAAGGCCATAAGTTCTGAAGGATCTCCTCCAATGCTAAAGAATTCAAGCCCGACATCTTTCTCAATGAATTCCTTGAAAGCAGGATGTGTTGCAACTCGTACTCGATGGCCGTAGCGTTTGAGGATGCGTGCAATCTGGAGGAATGGCTGGATGTCACCTCGACTACCGATGACCATAATGACGATATTCAAGCGCGGCCTCTTGATAGTCTCGTGGAATGAGGATGCGAAAGAGGCGGCATCATCGGAGAAGTCGTCCTCAGAGTCGTTGTCAGTCTTGATGTGGTAGTCTTCATCGTTCGAGTCGGAGTCGTGCTCGTCCCTTGAGGCATGTTTGTGTGGTACTCCAAGGTGATTTTGAATTGTTTGTCCAAAGGTCTTGGCCATATAGCCATTGCCAGCAGTCTCGCTGACAGATATGTTCAGTCTGCCATCACGCTTAGAGGATTTGCCGTTCTCTTCGTTCTGGTCGTTGCCAACGTTGAGCGTGGTGTAGGATTGTCCTCTTTTCATGTTTCGTCGTTTTTGTTTGGCCGCCTGCTGAGATGTTTCGGGTTCGCTTGTCGACGAGGACGATGACGATGACGATGACGACTCGGATTGGTCGGTGTGAGTAGGCTGACTTGGGTGGGCATGGGAGGTGCTTCGCTGGAGAGCATTCATAATGGTGGCACTGCGAGGCATAGCCTTCGGCCTCTCGGTTTGCCATGATCTCTCGAGACTGGGACGATTGGCAGCGGGCAAGGATTGTGTGTTGGTCGGTCTGGAGACGTGGGCCGGCGTCTCTGCGTGGTCGACCCTTTCGATGTCACGGTCGAGGCCATTGCTTTGTTGCGGTTGTTCTGCAAAGTATCCTTCTTCATTGTCGCTGCTTCGGAGCGGAGCGGTGGCGGGGGTTTGGTATACCGAATGTGATTGGTCTTGGTCGATGCCGTGGCTGGGAAAGTGCGTCTCGGGCGGTACAATGGTGGGAACAAGAGCCTGACCCTGGTTGTCGGTAAGGACACTCGGACTCTTCTCTGCCTCGCCGGGCAGCTCGCCTGATTCGGGTCCTGCCATTGGGGGTATACAAGCACTCTTATAGATGCGGCTCTGTTGATCCTAGTCGGCCAAGCGAATCCTCGTGCAGGTCAAAAGTTGAACGACGAGATTCGCATCAACCCAGCACGACAAGGGGGAAAGAGACAATGGACAATTACAAGATCTCTGGATCCTCGGTTTGCAATTCCGGTTTCCAAATGATATCATCATCGCTTTCAGGTCGAAACCTTGAAGCCTGTCCCAATGCGGTAGTCGAGATTAGCGTGCTGGCTCCGGATTCGCGCAACGCGTGGGTAAAGAAACCCGCCCCCGCAGCGGCTCTTGCTGCCATCTGAGACGGCGAGAACTCTATGTCGCCAGCCATCCAGATCCCCAAAGAGTTTCGGTTTTGAAGCAGCTAATCGTAGGACTAGTTTCTGCAGATGCTCCTGCGCAGGAGGTATCTACACGTACGTGATGCGGCATCCTGAGAGACACTCGACGTTGCGGCGGTGCTGTGCGTCTCACTACCAGCGCTAGCAGCTTATAGAGCGGATCTACACAAGCTGATTCGTCTGATATTCAGTTAAAGTGGACGAGTCGGAGAAAAGCCGTCAGAATTCTGAATTAGAGCCGCACCTGACTCTTCTGCAGCGTCGGGCGTTGATGCGACTCGATTATTGGCCATTCGTTTTTCACGTCACAGCCGCCGCGGACCGCTGCACGCTTTCTCGAGACCAAAGCTCTTGCCTGTGATTTTGACATCATTTACAATTCCAATGGTCATGTGGCCCCAAAGCACCATTACACTCTTTTCAAAGGCCTGATAATCAATGTATCCGGGCGACCGGAATCCGGCAAACATGGAAGAAGGTGTAGCTGCCGGATGGCGTGCGTCTCAAGGCTACCTCTATCATCACGATGTCGGACGACATTCAGCAAATCCCCAACCGCAGAGTCTCGCCGAGCAACAAAGCCTTATCGAAGGGCCACGCGCTCCTGGGAACAGTGCGCGCTCCACCAAAGAGAGACCCTGCGATGCATGTCGCAGACGCAAGACGAGATGTGTCAAGGAAAAAAGCGAAGACAAGTGCGTCTTGTGCAAATTCCACAGTCAGGAGTGCACCTACTTGCATGAGCCAGTCGCTAGGACTAGAAAACGAAAGGCCCAGCCAAGTGAGGAAACTGATAGAGGAACCTCAGACGATGCACACCATATTCGACGAACCAACGTGGGCACTGGCGTGGAAGAGTACGACGAACTTCCTGGAGAAAGCTTGCTGAAGAAGACGCTTGGTCTTCAGAATAAACATCATGCTCTTTTCGTCGGATTGACTGAACCTTTCTCCTTCCCTCGGTTTTCACTCACATTGGGAACTTCGCAGAAGTCTACCCAGGGTGGCATTGTCACGATCCGCAAAGTCGACGATTTCAACGCCTTCACGATTCGCGCAGACCACGGCACTATTGGTTATGAGACCGAACAAAGCCGAGTAGATGCCATTCAGCAATTGGTCGAGCCTTATGGACAGGCTCTTATCGACCTGTACTTCCGCATTATCCACCCTTCATTTCCCATCCTTCACAAAGGTGTCTTCCTCGAGAAGCACGCACGTTCCTATCGCGAGTTTTCGCCTGCCCTTCTGGCGGCCGTCTACCTTCTTACCACCAATTACTGGAGATGCTCGCCAACCCTAGCGACCAAGCCCAAGCCAGATGCCAAGCGGTTATACGAGTTGGCAATCGAGTCCTATGACCTTACAATCTACCGCCCAAAGCTCTCGTCACTTCAAGCCGGTTTACTGCTCGCACAATATGAATGCTTTGACTCGGATGTAATGAGTTGTGGCTCCAGAGGTAAGCTCACGGCGCAGCTGGTCGCAATGTCACATACCATGGGCCTCCATCTGGATTGCTCAAGATGGGACTTGCCCGCCTGGGAAATTAGCTTGCGTTGTCGTCTTGCCTGGGCCATATATGTACAGGACAAATGGGTTGCTCTCATTGAAGGTCGACCAGCTTTGATCTCAGACCGTGACTGGGTTGTGCCAATTTTGCAGCGCAAGGACTTTCCAGAACACGAAGAGCACAACGAGGAAGGTAGTTCTGAAGTTGAGAAGAGCTGCATCATCTTCATCCAGATGATTGATCTTACACGAATACTATCTGATATCCTTGAAGAGGTATTCAGCTTGCGCTCGCATCACACCATACAGGTGGCAGCCGATCCAGTCGGAACTCTTTTGAGCAGGGTCCAACCTTTGCAGCGTCGACTCAGTGCTTGGTCAGATTCGTCAATGGAAGTGCTATGTCTGGAAAGAGCTTCGACCATGCGATTGACTTGTATAGGTAAGTCAGGTCGATTCCAAAGTAGTATGATACTCATCTCTGACCGTCCTCAGGATATCTGAGACTTGCTTATCTTGCTGTCGATGTCAGCTTGCATCGACGTATTATATGCCAAATCATGTCTTCTGCATCGGATCCAAACACGACCGAGGTCTGCCGTGTCGCCGCCAAGCAAAAATGGTTATCTGCTCTCGAGTTCGTGGACAGTCTGAAAGCACGCCACCTCAAATCGTTCTGGTACTTCAGTTCGACCGCATGCTTGACGTTGCTAATCTCTTTCGGCAATGTACTCGTTGGCTCGGCTTTTGACTCACCTGAAGAACAGTTCTACCTCGAC
Source organism: Aureobasidium sp. EXF-10727 (assembly GCA_023848595.1). NCBI lineage: Eukaryota > Fungi > Ascomycota > Dothideomycetes > Dothideales > Saccotheciaceae > Aureobasidium > Aureobasidium sp. EXF-10727. The sequence continues at coordinate 70,732 of SWBF01000086.1, forward strand.
AAGCTTAAGGAATTTAGATGGACTCTGAAAATCAACGGCGAGATGGGCGCAAAATTCATGAATTCAGCAATTAGATCGATGGTTCTGGATCCTAGAGAAATCCGTAAGCCTGAACGTCCTGTCATCAGTTCCATCCCTAGTCCTGGATCGAGGTCTGGATCAAGTTTTGGCATATCTTCACAGAACGCATTCGGCAACATGAGTATCCAACCGGCTCAAGCCTCTATGGAATCTTCTGGTGTTGAATCGGGCTGGGCCAATCCGACCACCTATGCTAGCCAAACAGTGTTTGCTGGATTTACCCCTGGTATGCCTGTACAGGTTCCTTACATGTCTGGTTATACTTGGGCACCGCCTACCTTCGAGAATGGTCAGCCAACGAACAACTATCTCAATCACATGCCTGGCTGATGAATGTTGACGACTTCAATACTTTCCGACGAACATGCGAGCTGAGCATGACGATGAGGCAGAATGATTCATGCAGTGAATAGGCTTTTCATCCCGCAGGCTGATCGGCGTTTGACAAAACACACACTCTACCCTTGTTCGAGGGTTTTATTGAAGCAGCATGGACCACGAGACATGCATGATATGCATTTCACTGAAAGAGGCAGTTTGATTTATGCATGGCGGAAACTGCCGAATATGAATAAGCTCAGCAGTATGTCGCCACTACCCCATTGGAGTGGGAACTGTCTGCCCACGTTTACTACTCCACAGACAATGAACCATGAGAACTACGAAACGCAAGATTTTTAAGAACGCTCATGATTCTTGAGACTCCTCACGAACGGAATAACATTGTTCCCGCATCTGGTGTCGTTCGAGTACAAATCCAAAACGATCGATTTCGCCGGCGTCGCTTCGTGACAAAGACCGCCGAGTTGAGCCAGATCTCACTCGTTTCGCAACCAACGCGCCATGGAACTCCTCTTTTGCTGTCCTTCTTCCGTCTTGGAGAGGTCGAAACTCTGCCGGTTGCGCAGAGTCGAGTGGTGGTGTCAAACAAGTGAATGCGTACGCAAATCAATCGAGGTTGCTGATCTGCATCGATATTCAAGACCTAAATAATCGTTATGGCCACGGACAGCTCATTGACTCGGGATAAGCTGACACATGCAACAAAATTCCATCAGGGGTATTAGTCATTGCGTACGCTAAAAAATACGAGCACTACTATGCCACTTTCAGAAGACAGTGGTATACTTTACCGCTTACGTACTGGGAATTTAGATGCCTGCTCCTCAGATGGGTGTTCGAAGGACGAGTGTCCGAGTCGAGTGGTTGTAACAGCCAACTCATACTCCTCGAGGGTCATAACACCTCTCTTCACGATCACATATGGACCTAGAATCATGCCTCTTGAGCCTCAGTCTGACCCCGACTTCAACTTCCAGCATGTCTCGACGGTCGTCGGCTTCTGATGAGCTCTATTAGCCCGCTACTCGAGAAGTCATGCATTGGTATGAGGCGACACGCAACATCGGCGCGTGATAGACGAAAGAGAGTTTTGGTTCGATGAGTGGAGGATCGGTGACATGGGCCGCGGCCTGGAAGGAGTGACGATGAGAAACGCTTTGCTCGAGGTAGGTGGAGGCATTCTGTTGTCCAGTTAGCTTGGGTGAAACATGCTTCGGCGCCGCATCGCTCTTGACAAAAGGCTAGCCTCTTGAAACCGTCTGACGGCTGCTTAACCCTTCTGGCGCAGTTGATCAACCAGGAGACAGCATGTGTTTGTAAAGTCTGTGACTCGAAGGTCCAGTCCGCGCTCTTGTCTAGAGTCCAGCTGGGCACCTGGTCGAGCATATGTCTTCGTCTTCCTGCCGTCGAGCAACAACATTGCTGACAAGACCATGCTAATCGTTGTCTGTCGGTGTGACACTAGTCTCCAGCCAGCACAGGCGCGTTGTACTCTGTGCATGTTCGTCATTATGCCCTCGCGAGAGCTACACAAGGTGTTCTCCCCCAGACTTGGACTCGGTTCGTTGTACGACTTCTTCGATCAAGCAGACCAATGCAGTAAAGATGCATCCGCTGGCGTACACTCATCTTGCGAGGGGGTGAGGGTCTGCTGTACTCTCTGCCAGGAGGTATGAGATGGTGCGACTGATATTGTGTGTCTTGACAGGTAACAAAGATGAGAAATATCGACCGAGAGATATAAGCTGTGATCTTGCGAAACGACACGCTGGTACTCCAGACGTGAGAGGATGTAGACACTGAGCAAGTACGAGATGTGAAAGATTTGCTCCCTCGCGCCGCCGGCGCGTTGATGCAATTATGCGGCTCAAAAACATGCCAAAACCTTGAACTCAGGCGGTACTGACGGTTGTCAAGCCATAGTTGTTAGCGGGGAGCAACTCCGCATGTTCCGGGCCACAGATCAGTAATCGATCGATCATTGCTGTTGTTCACGAATTGCTACTCGAGTTTTGTGGCAGACTCGTCTTGGACACCTTTGATCAATACAAGAACGGACGAGTTGACACGCAGGAGGTCAATCCTACAAATTTTCGTCTCCAGTGATATATCCGCAACTAGCTTCCGATGGAATGGCAATGGTCATTCCTTTCCAAGCGATCAATCTCAACAAAGAAACGATAGATCTGATGCATCAACTTGCTATACCAAAGCGGGATCGAGAAAAATACACCGTGTAGCGCCCTGCCATCGCTCAACGTCCTCTGCCAGGATCGTGCGGGCAGTACGAGGAGATTCTCTGATACATTGCAGCACACCTGAGTCTATCTAGAGGTATCAGTGGCCAAAATCGTGAGCAAATGCCAGGCTCAGTCTGTCCAGTTCGGTCACGTAATCGGGGTTTGTCTGTGATCATGGTCATTCTCACCAGGCGGACTTTCTTGTAAACACCAAAAGTCCAGCATCTTGGGTGATTATGTGGAGGCAGAGTGTCCCATCTGCATGCCGTTCGAGTCGAGTAAGTTCATACCATCAAGGCCAAAACGCCAACGTCTCTCTCACACGCACGACCGCATCTGCACCAAGATAGTTCAAGTTTGTATAATTCTACAACCAGTTTTTTACTACGCCATTTATGCATGTTGCCTGTGCTGGCAACTTCAAACTGTGACAAATGGCTCGGCGAGAGAATGTGACTTTGCAGCCTGTACACCGTGGCCCCGCAATAGAATCGATATTTAGAATGCATTGGCAGACATCGCTTACATTGATGCAGGTTATTATAGCAATAAGGTTTTGTGGTTTTTCTGCCCGTGCAAAACAATTCTTCAGCTACCACGTGCATTGGGCACAAACGCTATATCAAAATACGTTAAAGTTCAGGTCCGAAGCTTATGAGATTGCGATGACTTCTTGACCGCTACTGTTGCACACAAACGTCGCGTTTTGCAACTATGCGTTCAAACATTATACTGTCTTTAAGCCGATGCAGAGGCTCGTGAATAGAGTGACATGCATCAGAAGCAAGGACCATGGTCGTCAAAGAGAGAAGCCAAGGTAAGCGAGACGGAGAAAGTTAATCGCGCTTTCCAACCAGTTGCTCCTTCCACTCTTGTATGTTCCGACACCTCAGCACATGCATCATGGAACTACCAAACGCCATCCCATATGCATTCCGATTTCGTCCAGAGTCGACTGCATTGGTCATCATTGACATGCAGCGAGACTTCCTTGAGCCTGGAGGATTCGGCAGCATCCAATGTGGTGACAACGAGGTATTTAGCAAGGTCCGTGGCATCGTCCCCAAGGTCCAGCGAGTCTTGGAAGCATCTCGGAAGCTAGGACTCTATGTTATGCATACTCGAGAGGGACATGTTCCGGATCTGTCAGATCTACCCGCGTCTAAGCAACTTAGACAGACGACTGCTCCAAATGGTCACCATACCATCGGTATCGGAGAGCCAGGACCTATGGGCCGATTGCTCGTCAGAGGTGAGTATGGTCACGATATCATCGACGAGCTCAGGCCCGTACCGGGAGAAGTCGTCATCGATAAGCCTGGCAAAGGATCGTTTTGGAAAACAAGCTTCCACCGAGCTCTGCTAAATCGAGGCATTACACATCTGCTGCTTGCTGGTGTGACTACAGAGTAAGATCGGCTGTGAGACGAAGGTTGGCTTCAAGGATAACATCTGCATAGATGTTGCGTCAACACCACGGCCAGAGAAGCTGCTGATCGTGGCTTCGAGTGTTGCATACTGAATGAGTAAGAAGTTCAGGTCAACTCTCTCCTGGTGACTGGCTTACTGACACGTTTTTACAGCTGCACATCAGGCTTCGATGCCAACTTGGTTACCAGCGCCAACGACACGATCTGTGCGTACGACGGTCTTTTTGGTTATGTTGGCGCATCTCGAGATCTCATCGAGCTGCGCGAATCGCAAACCTCACCTCTGCCTGCCGATGCCACGATGGCTCACGAGGGCCTTTCGACAAAGGACCTGGCGCGAGCCTACCGCGAAAACACAACAAGGCCAGTAGACGTTGCTCGAATTGTTGCGGAAAAGACACTCGTGTATCGCCATGGGAGCTTCAACACAATAGTTGACTCCAAAGAGCTGGAAATCCTGCTTCAAGACGCAGAGGCCTTGCAACAAAAGTTCGCTGGTAGACCGTGGCCGCCGCTTTATGGCATTCCTTTCGCCGCCAGTAGAGATGTCGAAGATCCAATGGTCGAGGCTCTGCTCAGTGCTGGAGCTTTGCACATAAGGAGTCTGCGAGATCCTCTGGCCTCGGTAGCTGCTCGAATGGTCTCATTCGGTTTGGACAACAGTTCGTCGAGCGTTGCTCAAAGTGGGACGTCGGAAGGCGTTGTTGTGTTCCAGCCTACTTCTGTCGCTGATAGACCTTCGACCAACCATGACTCCAGACCAACATCAATTGTCGCCCAGTCTATTGAAGAGGCGCGTCAGGTTTGGCTATCTATCGAGCAGAACATCAAGCAATCGGACGATGCGATTGCCATACTTCCAACGAACACAGACTCATGGGTCTGGCATGTCGACTTCCGTGGTCCAAGGAATGGCGGCTTCAAGTTCGGCACACCAAGAACATTGACGGCCGATTCTTGCTGCTCTGATGCTTCGAAGCATAGTATCCAAGCTGTTAAGCGGCTACAAGCAGCCGGCGGACGAGCTCAAGAGATTGACTGGAACATATTCGAGCAAGCCGAACAGATCGCCCGAGACCTGTCTTCATTAGCTGCTGCAGAGACTGTCAGTATGAAAGCAGTATTGGACCATCAAGCCAGGCATGTGAAGCTGTCCAGACAAGCGATCAGAATCCTAGAGAGCGTCGACATCTTGCTTATCTCCATGACCGCATGTTTATGTCACACGGCATCAGAGTGTGCGGAGCAAAGCCGCTATCTCTTCGACGGCATGGATGTATGCAGTGTCAGTATAAGCACCAAACTCGTGCAAAAAGAAGACAGCGGTGCGACACTTATGCTGGTCGGTGCAACTGGCAGGGATGGAAGAATACTGGATATAGCACGAGAGCTGGAGAGGACGATGCTGCGCTGAGTCGTAGGCGACCCGACTTCTTCCGTGTGCTATAGATTACCTATCACATTATAGGTGTTGATACACAAACGGTGTCTCCTTGTGCCAACGAGTATAACAGGGGAGTCCATGACAAGACTACGAATTCTTAAACACACCGACAGGTTACTGAACACGAGACAGAGACGAAAGATAGGTGATGGAAAATGGTATTAAGTATGCATTTTATAGATCCAACATTCATATCTTCTTACAGGCAGCTCAAAGGCCTGCTGGGTATAATCCAAAACGTGATATCATAACTTTTTAGGCCTTGTTGAACAGAACGGCTCTGTATCTGACGTTGCCCTCGTCAAGGTCCTTCATGGCCTTCTCAATGCCATCAACAGACATGTCGTAGTGCTGGGTGATGGGCTTGATCTGGTGGTGGGCGGCAAACTCCAGCATTCTCTTGTGGATGAAGCGGGGAGCGACGATGGAGCCCTGGACGGTGAGACCCTGGGCGAGGAGACCCATGTAAGGGATCTTGAAGTCACCCTCATCGACGGAAAGAGGGAAGATGGTACCGCCGGGGGCCATGACGGGGAGGTAAAGCTTCCAGTCGATCTGGGCTGAGGTGGTGACGAGCAGGCGGTTGATGGGCTTGACGTCCTTGAGCTCGCTGACGCCCTTGGTGGCGTAGAACTCGCTGGCGCCGAGTCTCTTGGCCTCCTCCTTCTTGGAGTCGGTGCCGGAGAAGACGACAACGTCGCAACCCATCTTGGCGGCGAACTGGATGGCCAAATGGCCGAGACCGCCGACACCGACGATACCGACGCGCTCGGTGGGCTGGGTGTTGTACATGTGGAGGGCGTTGAAGACGGTGGCACCACCGCACTGGAGAGGGGCGGCAGCCTCATCGGGAAGGCCGTCGGGGGTCTTGAAGAGGAAGGCCTCGCGCCAGACACCGTGGGAAGCGAACGAACCCTGGTCGGCATCGGCGTAACCGTACATCTTTCTCTCGGGGCAGTAGGTCTCGGTTCCCTTCAAGCACTGCTCGCAGTGGGAGCAAGAGTCGTGCTCGTAGCCCCAGCCAACGCGGTCGCCCTTCTTCAGGAGAGTGCAGGCGGGTCCAGTCTCCTCAACGACACCGACACCCTCGTGGCCGAGGGCCATGTCGGCCTTGCGGTAGTGCAAGTCAGTACCGCAGAGACCGGAGGCGGTGACTCTGATGTAGACCTGGTCGCCCTTGAGCTCAGGCTTGGTGTTGGTGGCCTTCTTGATGGCACCGGACTCGGAGCCCTTGTAAACGGTGTAGGAGTAAGTCATTGTGGTGATATAAGGTGATTGAGAGTGTAAGAGGTGAGAATGAGCAGATGTCAGGAGATGGAGAATTGGCCTTTATTAAAGAGAAGGCCCCTCCCCCACCGATAGCTCACCTAATTATCTCCGCCACGCTCTGCTTACAAAAGACATGGCCCAACAATTCGCTTGAGCTCTTACCAATCTGCCATGACGTTTCAGGCGAGGTCGTGCAGGGTGTCACTTGTGATCAATGGGCAAGAGTTCTGTTGCAATTTGAGACTGCCGGCTGTTCCGGCGAAGAGGGCCCGAAGGGCAAATTCCAAAAAAATTCTAGACTTACGTCATGTCTCTCTTATCTTATCAAAACACGTGGCGCTGCATAAGCGACGGGACCGAGGCAGGCAAGCAAGCATGGACCTGCGCATTGATGGCTTCCATTTCTTCGAGAGCTTCGAGACCTTTCCCGTCCTGATGGCTTGCCTTGGTCATGTATGAGACCGAGACGTCTGTATCTGGAGTAGGAGTCTGAAAATGCTTGAAGTCGCTCAGAACTCAACGCCCTGCTTGAGCGTCAACGAGCCCCGGAAGCTGTGGGTTGATCGCGACGCAAAATGCTCAGAATGACGTCGCTCAGACCCTGCGATAGTCGTGATGGATGCGATAATCGAAGCGAAAACGACTCGTCTCGACTCTCGATTTCCAATCAATCATGGTTCTGATCGTTTTTGAGGACCGCCAACTTTGACTCAGGCTTCTCGAATCATACCATCTACGACTTTGCGAAAGCATTCAGCCATCAACTCGAAGCGAAAGCAGCTGTATTGATGGATTGAACGATGGCTGACTGTAATCTGGCGTTCTGCTTTCAAATGGACGCAGACCAGAAACGAAGTCTTTGTGCTGGAAAATGCAAAGTGCTCTTAGTAGACAGCCAGGTTTGCTTCCCTTTGTCTGCTCGTTGAAATGAGCAACACGCCGGAAATAGGTAGGTACAACATGTTCATTGTTATGGCCATTCTTTCATGAGTCCGTCTGAGTATACCTCTCAGTCGCGACATTGCCAATCCTCAGCCTCTGCGGATAGTCAAGGCATACGCAGAATGGGCAAGTTCTTGATTGCCTCCTTGTTGGTGTTCGCTGCAGTCACCGCTGCGGACGCATGTAACCCCTTGAATTCGAGATGTCCACCCAACGTTGGACTAGCAAACAATACTTACACGGTCGATTTCACAAAGCAATCCTCAGTTCCGCCTGAGTGGACTCTCTCCAACTACGCCAATCTCAATTTCGGTCCCAAGGGTGCTGAATTCACCGTAGCCAAGCGCTTCGACTCTCCTCAACTGTGGACCAACTTCTACATCCACTATGGCAAGGTCGAGATCGTAGCACAAGTTGCTCCTGGAACTGGTATTGTCTCCTCTGCTGTTCTCATGTCTGACGATCTCGATGAGATTGACTTGGAATTTTCCGGAAATAACTTCAGGGATACTGCTGGAAAAGGGCAAAACAATTACTACGGAAAGGTGGGTAGATCAAACAGAGTAGATGGAGGACACTTTCGCTGACTGCTGTTACTAGGGTATAACTGGTAACTACGATAGAGGCAGTTTCTTCAGTGTCACATCGCCTCAGACACAGTTCCACACATACACCGTCGATTGGACTTCCACAGCCTTGACGTGGTCCGTTGACGGCACAGTCGTCAGAACTCTCTACGCTGCCGACACTGACAACGGCCCTCACCAATACCCTCAGACTCCAGCAAAGTTCCAACTCGGCATTTGGGCAGCAGGTGATCCTGGAAACGCCTGGGGTGAGTTCAGAGTCGAAACGCTCAATTTGACCTATATTGACTCTTGTTAGGGACGGTCGATTGGGCAGGTGGCTACACGGACTTCTCACAAGCTCCATTCACCATGTATGTGAAGAGCGTCAAGATCACCAACTACAACCCTGCATACGCATATAACTACACGGATGGTTCTGGAAGCTCCAACAGCATAAAATACATCTCGAAGCCCGCTGTTTCCTCATCCAGTACTACTATCAGTGCTTCCAGCTCTAGCCCAGCTTCTTCCTCTGTGCCAGCCAAAGCCTCTACAACATGTGCTGGCGTTCCTCCATCAGCACCTACTCAGAACGGAATTGTCTCTGGCTGTACTCAGTGGTATACCGCCAAGTCGGGAGATACATGTCTCAAAATTGCTTCAAAGTTCAATATCTCCAACGAGCAATTCATGGCATGGAATCCGGCAGTCGATCCTCCATTGTGCTATAACATGTGGCTGAATTACGGTTATTGTGTGTCAACAGACTGTGCACTCGTAAGCACATCATCCACCGCAATTTCTACAGCCAGTTCGACTAGCTCGTCTCGTTCCACGTCTGTGACTACAAGCACTGGGTCAAGTTCCACCATTGTTGTTTCATCTACACCACTGCCGACTACCACTATCAGTCCAACGTCGAGCATTGGCACTTCTAAGCCCTCCAGTAGTTCTGGCACCGCGACTGTCTCTACAGCTTCGCAAGGATCCTCATCGTCAGCAACATCAAGATCAAAAGTTTCAAGCACCACGTCGCTTACTCCGACTTCCTCGTCGACTTTGGTCATCGTAAGTCTCTCGAGCACAACTACCGGCTCAACTTCTACGACTTCATCTTCGTCTTCGAGTACGCCACTTTGCCCTGATACAAACGGACAGAGTTTGGTGAATCGGGACAGCAATGCCTACACCATCAAGTGCGCCTCTGATTCCAGCACAGGCTCGTATTCAAGCGCTCATCCTCTTCACTCTTACCTTGACTGCATGAATCTTTGCGATGAAGCAGCAAATAGCGGTTGTACGGCATTCACGTACGTTGGTAATTCTCGAGGAAACGGGTCCGGTATTTGCTACCTCAAGAGCTCCTCGGGCACTTTCTCCGCGGCTGCTGATAACTATATCTCTGGATTCCTGACTGTGAACGGTACTTCTGCAAGCAGCACGACTTCTTCATCTGTAGTAGCAAGCAGTTCTACTAGTGTCCTCCCACTCGTTAGTCCTTCGGCTGAGCTTTGTCCTGACGCTGAAACGCAGACCTTTGTCACATCCCAAGGTGGATCACTCTTCTTCATGCGCTGCTCATCCGACACGAACATAGGATCATACAGCAACAGCAAGGCTTCTGCTTCCTGGAAAGACTGCATGAATAGCTGTGAAAGCGATGCAAGATGTGTCGCCTTCACATATGTCGGTCCTCAAGGTTCTTCTGGTTCAGGTCAAGGTGTTTGTTGGTACAAAGACAACAAAGGCAGTGCGGTCACAGCTGGGAGAAACTACGTTGCAGGTTTCTTGGCCGTCAAAGCTGTCAACTCGGTGAGTTCGTCGAGTAGCATTGCAACGGGCAACTTGGCAGTGTCTTCGGGCTCCGCAACAAGCTCCCCAACTTCTAGTACATCGACTGCTCCAACATCTTGGGCGACCAACTCGGCTGGCAATAACTACACTATCTACCGTGGCTCGGATACCAACTATGGTGCATACAGCAATGTTCAAGCGACCAATTCGTTCATGGACTGCACGACTGCCTGCGACAAAGATTCGAAGTGTACAGCCTGGACCTATGTTGGGGGAGCGAATGGAATTGGCTCAGGTCTGTCGTTCTTGCCATTTTTGACCCTCATGACTGACATATATTTTAGGTGTATGTTGGCTGAAGAGCCAACTTGGCCAGACTGTCCCAAGCAACAGTAACAATGTCATCTCCGGATCACGCTTGACGCAAGGTGTCAGGATCCGCCGAGCTGTATCTTCGTGGTGGAATAGTGTCACGTCGGTCAAGGCGACAGCCACTGCCACCAAGACTCAACGAGTGGCTACCAGTATACCCAAGCCACCACCACATCCTGCTTGGGCTCGCTATTACCCACATGGCGGCAGATGGATGTGGAATGGTCATAACGATTGGGAATGGGCTTGGAACTAGGAGGGGAAAAATTGTTACAGAATGTGTTCTTGCAAGTTTTGTTTTTACGCTAGATTCTTATCAGTATACTACTGTCGTTTCCTCGGGTTTTTTTCTGGTCGTCACATGCAACTTCTTTTGCCTAGCGATGAGCCCGTGTCTTTGATCGAATCGACAATTCTTTGTATTGGTTTTGAGACTATTGGTTTCTTTCACATGCTTTATTCAGCTTCACATGCCTTCTTTGTTTCATTGTTCGCTTTGCCTCAACACACTCATGTTTTCTGTCTATTTGATAAGCAAAGGGAATATCGGCCGCCCAATTCCTCCTTCCCTCCTCGCTCCTTCCAAAACTAAACCCGGCCGCAACCATTCCACTAAACATCAAACCCCCACTAACAACCCCCTCAAACTTCCCAATGAGTAACAAGGTAGCCATTTCCTTTGGCGTCGTAATGGCAATCTTCATCGCCCTCGCTCTAACTTTCTGGGGCTTATCTGCAGTCAAGCACGCCCGCCACAACACTGCTTCCCACAACCAACAGCATCATGCAAAGCTAGATGACTGGATCGCTCGCATGCGCAGAAAGACTTGGAGAAATACTCACGTTGATCGTGATGTAGAGATGCAAGTTCCCTCTCTGCTTCCTCGTCGTCCTGAGAATGTTGTTGTTCGCTCTGGTCCTGCTAGGGTGTCGAGAATGGGTAGACGGTTTCCTGTTAATGTGAGTCAGAGGGTGCAGTTTTGTGATGTTCCGTTGACGCCTGTGCAGGGTCAGCGTGGTGTTACTCCTGCTGGTTTCTTCTAGAGAGGGTAAGTGCGATGGTAAGAGGCAATGTTTCAAGACGCTTTCCTTGGTAGCTGGTCTACCAGAATCACGATGGTTCACGATAATGATATTTTGTTTTCCACCCTGACTTCGTGTCTTCAATCTCTTCTTGTGACTGTGATTGTGTTCATGAGTGTTGGCATACCATTCACCCGCTCATCCCATGGACCAAGCGAATTTTTGCTTTTGTCTTGATGTCAATATGCATTTTCTAGAGAGCCAAATATTTCCCCTCTACCTGGCTATATCAAAGGAACATTTAGGCGGACAGAGTCTCTGACTTCTCAGTCTTCCCTCCAACCACTGTCTCTTTATGCTGACGGCCCTTGGCCAGAGCCTCCGTCCTAGATTGACTGTTCGGATCCAGGTAAGGTACCTCACCGATACCGACAGCACGGTTACCGAATCTCTCACCCAGTCCTTCGTAGTCGAAGGTAGCACTGTGGAAAGCACTACGGTTGTCCCAAATGGCTGTTTTTGTAGGTCAGCATGTGCCCCTAAGAACAGCAAGAAATCAATGCTTACCAATATCGTTCTCATTTCTCCACTTGAAGCGGACTTGGAGATCGTGGTTCTCTGTAATGGTGGCGCGGAATTTCTTCAACAATTCTTCCGACTCATCTGCGTTCAATTCGTTGATGAACTTTGGGAAGGGGCCAAGGGCGAAGATACTCTTCCAACCAGTGACGGGATTGGTTCTGACAACAGGGTGCACTGCCGTGAGCTCCTTCCCGACATTCAATGGACTACCACGCTCTTTCTCATAGATCTTGACCTTTTCAGGGTTGGCAGCTGCGGCCTTGATAAATCCGTCGCCCAAAAACGTGGCCGTCAAACCTTCGAAGAATTTCTGGTAAGCTGGCGAAAAGCGATCGTAGATCTCGTATCCGGATGCCCAGACAGTGTCACCGCCAGACTTTGGAAGCTGTGTCAGACGTAGCGAGGTGTAGTCGGCCGGTACAGGCTCAAACTGGATGTCTGAATGCCACTGAGCAGCATCATAACGGCGCTTGTTACGCGCATCACTCTCTGTGAAGAGAGCTTTTCGTTGCAATGAGCTGATGGTACTGATTTCAGCATCGTCGACACCAAACTCGCTGCTGTTGTTGAGAATGGGATGGATGTGCAGAGTCGAATCCGCTGGTTTGCCGGACAGTTGACCAAGTTTATGGTTCAATTGCTTCTGCAGGGTATTGGTGAGGTTATCCTGCTTGCGGAAGAAGACGACTCCACGTTCCGAGACTAGTGTAGGAATAAGATACAGGTTATAAATAAGGTCAAGATGCAGGCTCAACATACTAGTGATGGCAAGGTCCCGAACAAGCTCATCTGAATTGGGTGCGTTCAGAAGATCATCAACAATATTGACATCCAGGAATTCGCGTCCAATGGTAGGAGTGGTATCCTCGTACTTGAATTGTTCAAGCACACCAGATTGCTTGAGCGGCTTGGGAAACTTGGACTGGTCTGCGGAAACCATGGTTGACCGAAAAACTTGGTATAAGCTGGAATGATGGAGTAGTGAGAGGTCCTCTGTATCAATTTAAGAGTAGAGTAACAGGATTGATATATACCCTCCAGGTTCATGGTGTTAAGTGGGTGCCAGATGCCGTGACTTATATACGAGATCGCGCAATACTGATAACAAGCACGCAACATGCGCGTCTAAATGTATCACCGTACGTGGGAGCGTTAGCACATCCTCAGTCTCTACAGATGAATGGTGCCCCCAAGGATCAGCTACCCCTCATGGTGCATCGATTCGATGTCGACCCTCAGAACGCCAAGACAATGGATACAAAGCACGCCATCTTACGACAGAGCACTTATCAGAGACTCCTGCAGTAAACAATGAGAGAGTGAGGACTATTCGGCAGTTCGGCGTACCTATGTCGCGCGCGCGCTCATGGCCTCGCTTGTATCGTTCGCCCGGGCACGAAGTGGCACAGATATGAGTGCAGCTTGTGTAATTACACAGCGTCGTCTGGCGAGGATGCACTGTTCAGTAAGAGCTATGGCCATATATGATTCCTTCAGGCGTGTCTCTGACCCAGAATCAACCATGCAGTCACACCAGAATATCGCTCTGTGAAGCTATGTGATGGGAAGCTATATGTTGTAAGTTTTGTCATGAGTGAGCTTTGATACAACCATCATTTTGGTCGATTGGACTCGGAGATCGCTTGTGAGATGTTAATGCACGACGACCGGGCCGTGATATAGTCAGATATCTTTCCGAGTGTGCGGATAGGAAGGAGAGATGGAAGCAAAGTGGGCGTCGCACAATTGTCTCGCCGAGGCAAGTCCGACAGCGCTTCTCTTCCTTCCCTCTTCCTTCAGCAACAGCCTAGAAAATAACTTCCAGATTGTATGCGCAATACTCTCAATTTCGAGTCTCGAACAGCGGACAACTGAGGAGCTATCATTGTGCAGATTGGCCGCTATTGTGCTGATGCCGAATACCGTTGGAACCTGAGGATACGACAGAAGCAACAACAACATCGAGGGTCCTGGACTCGACCCTGACTTCCAAGTTTCGATTTTGCCCGTACAAGTCTTCGGTCAATAAGTACTCAACAATGAGCTTTCTACTCGACAGATATCGCGTTGTGCAAACATGGCCTTGAAGAACTCAATCCCAACAGCCACGCCCTCATCATCATTCACACGCTATCGGCACGTCATGTTTACACCACTTGCCTAAACGAAACGGTGAGAATGAGCGCTATCCACAACAATATGTTTGCAGTACGGGAATTTTGTTCTATGGGGCTGATGGGGCCATGGTATCGGCGGGGTATGATGAACAATGACAGCTTTGGCGGGTTCGACTTCGCCCAAACTCGTTGAAAAACTGGCTATGAGGTGAGACTGATGTGATCCTCGAGGCAGCTTGTCGGGTGCTGTTTCAGTCTACAAGTATACTTCGTGACTTCCATTCTCTTTGGCATTGGACGTTTACCTCAAGCTATCGAGAGTTTTCTGGATTCACGCTCTCAATTCACCTCGTACCATCTATTATATCAAAGGCACACGTTTACTTGTCTCAAAGCATCACTAAGATGGGTTCTGAATCTGAAATTCAGGACAGGATGGACTCGCCCGTCCAGGCAGCCGAGTTCGGTACTTTCTTTGCAGGAATCACTCGCGTATACCAACAAGCGCTAATCTATTGGATGAACAGAGAAACTACCACCATCGAAAGACGAGCTAGCACAAGAAACGGAAAAGCTGGACCAGATATTCTGGGTCGACCAACAGAAGTTAAAGGACATTAGCAGACAGTTCGAAGTGGAACTCGGCCGAGGTCTTGAGGAGAACAATCAGAATATCGTACGTTGTCCAACATCTGACAATGCTAGCCGGACGGTCACTAACACACTCAACACAGCCAATGAATATCACTTGGGTCCTTGGTCAGCCACACGGCGACGAGAAAGGCTCATTCCTTACCGTGGACCTCGGTGGAACAAACCTTCGTGTCTGCTGGATCACACTCCCAGGAGCACGCGGTCATCCTAGCATAGTCCAAGAAAAATATCAACTCTCAAAGGAAGTCAAGACAGGCACCGCAGACCAGCTATGGGACGAGATAGCCGACCGAATGCAAACCTTCATCCGGGATCACAAACTCGACGAGACATCTATTCAACCTCTACCACTTGGCTTCACCTTCTCTTACCCGGCCATGCAAGAATCCATCGATCACGGCGTACTTCAAACCTGGACCAAAGGCTGGGACGTAAAAGGTGTTGAAGGTGAGGATGTGACGGTGCAACTCCGGAAAGCAATGGAGAAGAGAGAGCTTCCCGTCAAGCTTGTTGCATTGATCAACGATACGACAGGCGCCATGATTGCCTCTGCATACCATGACCCTGAAACTGTCGTTGGCGCCATCTTCGGAACAGGCTGTAACGCTGCGTACATGGAAGACAGCGAGTCCATCCCCAAGATTGCTGGACAATTACCACCCGCATGTCCAGTGGCCATCAACTGTGAATATGGCGCCTTTGACAATAGCCACACCGTGCTCCCAATGACAAAGTACGACCATGTCATCGACAAAGAATCGCCTCGACCCGGCGAGCAAGCTTTTGAAAAGATGAGCGCAGGCCTCTACCTTGGCGAGATATTCCGCCTCGTTCTCGTCGACCTTGCAAAACGACACCTAATCTTCAAGGACCAGGACATCTCAAGACTGGACAAATCATACATCCTCGACACTGGCTTCCTCTGCGCAATCGAAGATGACCTATCTCCTCACCTCGAAAACACAGCTTCATCTTTCGAGGCCCACACAGGAATTAGCCTCAACGATCAAGAACGTCAGCTGTGTCGCCTCTTGGCAGAGACCATCGCTATCCGAGGAGCACGTCTCTGTGCTTGCGGCATCGCAGCTATCTGCAGCAAGAAAAATATCAAACATGGACATGTTGCAGCCGATGGTTCGGTTGCAAACAAACATCCGAAATTCAAGCGACGATGGGCGGATGCGTTGGCTGAAATCTTGGATTGGCCAGAGGAAAGGTCAGAAGATCCGATTGTGTTGACTCCTGCAGAAGATGGTTCGGGTATTGGGGCGGCGGTTATCGTTGCCATGACTCTGGAGCGAGCGAGAAAGGGCGAGGATGCTGGGATCAAGGATGCTGCTCTTATGTAATACTTCACGCTGTGGATGCCCCGTGGTGGGTATGGCTGTGTTTGTCAAAAGTGTTATGCGTCTGTATAGCTGGACTTGAGTATGTAAATATGGCATGCGGGCGGATGACACATGGACAGGATCGAGCTGATGTGAGAAGTGGTCATAAAGTATTCAGTATGTACTATCAACGACTAGAGGCAAGAAGGGCATTATTAGGAGAACGAAAATTCAAAGGCTAGGCAAGCGCAGGTCCATCGCATCGAGTCTTGATAACAAAGGAGAGACATGAATAGAACGTGAGCGAGACTAGAAGTCACCGCCACCATCATCGCCGCCACCATAATCGTCATTGCCATAGTCATCACCACCGCCACCATTCTCATAACCTTGTTCGTAGGCGTGGTCTTCCATATCGTCGATGCCGTTCATCAACAGGGCACCACCAAGCAGACCGGCACCACCAGCCAGAGCCATACCGCCCATGCCCATGCCGCCGCCTGTCTTACGTTGCGGCTGGCCGTACATTTGCTGTTGCGGGTAACCTCCATAGCCTTGCTGAGGGTATCCGCCGTACTGCTGTTGGTGCATACCATAGCCACCACCACCCATCATGCCGCCAGAGGGGTAGCTTTGCTGGCCGTAACCCTGGGGAGGACGGGAGCTCGAGCCTGAGACCTTGCCGAGAAGCTTACCCATGAGACCGCCCTTCTTACCACGGTCCTGGTCGCGGGGAGGCAGCTCGTTCGAGTACTGGGGCTGAGATTGGTATTGAGGCTGGGACTGGGGTTGAGACTGGTATTGAGGGGTTCCAGAGTTGTAGTAGTTGTCGGATGCGCCTGAGCGGGCTCCAGACTGGCCGGACTGGCGAGCGCGAGCTTCTTCCTCGGCCTGGAGCTTGCGGGCATACGCCTCGTCGTCGTTGACATTGTGTGACGAACCGCCCGAGTGAATCGACGAGCCGCCGTAAGGATTGTTCGAGGCATAGCCACTCTTCTCGGGGCCAGTGTTCTGAGTGCGGTTGGAGTCGTAGCCTGGAGGAGCACCTGGGGGAGGGCCGCCTGAGGTGGGATAGGCGGGCTGGGTGGGCTTGTCCCATTGTGATTGCTTGGTGTACAGGTTTACGTAGAACCATTCCTTGTATTGGTCGTTCCACTGAGCCTTCCAGCCTTCGGGAACCTGAGGTGGTGGTGGGCCCTGCGAGCTTGTCAGCGATCGTGTTGGTGCCTAGCAGATACGACAGCGCATACCGGAGGGGGAGCATAGTCGCCCATCGTATTGGTCTGCTTGAGATGATAAGTTGTCTGGTTGTGGTCTTGGGTTGCTCTGCGAGCTTTCGGATAGAGGTAAAAGAGACGGCGAGAAGAAGTAAGAGGTGAGTCAACAGGCAGAGAAACGTGGTCAATAGAAGGAAGACAAGCAGGTGAAGGAGGTGACGGTTTAGACTTTACACACGTCATTCAAGGTTCAGTTTGTGGCTGTATCATCGTGGCGCAGGTGAACGAAACACTTCTTTGTCTCGCTTCCGACTTTGCTATCTTTGACTTACAGCTTCTATACCTTCTTTGCAACTCCTGGTTTCCAGTACCATCTATTCACAGGGCTGTGTTCGCCTTTCACCTTGATGCACACCGTCCAATCTATCTCGCTTTCTCGCTGTACGATCTGTCGCCAAGTGCCCCGCAGCATGGCGCCGAGGCCCAGAAGCCGCCGAGTCCTATGCACGGACCATACTGACTGCGTCTTGGCTTTTATATTAGCTTTGTACAAGCATAACCACAACAAGCCCCTTTAGCTCAGTTGGTAGAGCGCGGCACTAGTATTTCTAGATCATGCCGAGGTCGCCGGTTCGACTCCGTCAGGGGGCATGCGATTGTTTTTGTTCATGGTTATGAGGTTGCAAAAGCAATTTCTGGTGGTGGGTGTGTTTTGGGAATTTTTTTCGGCGTGAAGCCTACACAACTCCGCACAACCCGTAGCCTGCATAAATCTCGCTCATCAAGAACACAAAGGTCTTATGCATCGACCATGGTTAGGTGGAATGATTGATATATTACTCTGCCCTTGGTTACAGGAAACATGGTTGTTTTATAGCGTGTTACGTCGGGAGGCATACACTTTGCTAGGTCTTGGTCTTCTCTTTTGTTCGTAGTCGTTTTGGTAAGATACCACTTCTGGCGGAAATCTTTGTGCTCAAGGTCTGGTATCAAGACTATGTAGTTGGAAAAGGTAAAGAGGGCATTGTAATGTCGCAAGGCCTGGATGAAATTACCATGGACTGCATCAAACTCATCGACCGGTTACAGACACAGACCCGTGTGCTCTCTCGTGTGCAAAGCCCAGTCACAGTTTAGCTATACGAATGCACAAGACTATCACTGACAGAGCGAGATCCACGGGAGAGAGGTCATCCTAAGGCATCTCTAAGGCCACGCCTCTAGTTGGAAAACGACTGTGTGTTTGTATAGCACATATTGGAACTTCAAAACAGTCCTTGAGAGGGTGAAACCGACGAAGAGATGAATTACAAGTCTTACGCACATTGAAATTTTCTCACAGTTATAATAACCGTGACAAAGTATGCATTCTATGTACTGCCTCTCTTCTCCTGCTTTCGCGCCTTCTTTTCTTCTTTCTTGCGAAGTATGTCTTCTCTCCAACCACGACCCCAAACCGTGACTGTCCATGTCAACACTGCTGAGATGGACAAGAATGCCGCACTGATCGTGCTGAACCACCCTACGCCAATCGCCTCGACAGCAGGAAGACACGCAGCTGTTCCAGTAGCAGCAAACAGATATCGTAACATGTAGTTGCCAGCGACCACTTCGGAAGATCGCTTCTGCATCACGTCCAAGCAGTACGTGTTGAGCGACGGGAAACAGAAGAGTTGAGCCACGCCTTGGATGAACATGACGATAACTGGCAGAGGGATGCCGCCCTTGTCTTTTTCGATTGACCACCCGTAGATCAACATGCATCCAGGGATAATGACGCCCATGAACACGAGGCAAGATCGCAGTCGGTCTTCGGGTACACGCTCACCATTGCGCTTGTCGATCCATTTTCGTACGGTTCGGTCTGCCCAGCGGCCTCCGAAGAATGTTCCTGGTTGTGGTGTCAGCTTTTGTGGTCTGTAGTACTGAGAATACACTCCTACCTAGTAGGTAGCCACATCCAGGAGCGATATAGAAGAGTCCTGATTGGATTGGCGAAGTAAGGTGGAAGCGAGGATTGATGACGTATCGAATCGGTGTGAGCAAGCTGTACATGTTGAAGACAAGACTGCTTGATGCCAGTCCGACGAACAGCAGATTCGGGTATCGGTATAGCTTGATGACTCGCAAGGGGTTTGTCCATGACCAAAGCTTTTTCGCCTTTTCGCTCTTCTTAAGACCTTCGAGTTCGACAAACTTCTTGTAGTGAATGGTTTCTGGGAGGAAGAAGCAGCATAGCACAGTCGCGAAGACGGCCAGTCCGGTCTGTAGCCAGAAAATGTCTCTCCAGCTCTTGTAAGTGACAATGATACCACCAAGCAGGGGGCCCATAGCTATACGAAAAGTCAGATTGCAAGAGTTTGAGATGTATGTTGAGACTTACCGGGTCCAATGAGTGTTCCTGAGAAGAACCAGCTCAATGCAGTCGCTCGCTCTGTCGGACGGTAGATATCTCCAATGCAAGAACTACCAATGATAAGGAAAGAGGTGCCTTGGAAGGCGGTCAAGATGCGGAAGATGAAGAACGAAGCCAAGTTGGGAGCCAATGCAGTACCAATAGAGAAGCCAGCAAAGAAGATGGCACTCAGCAATTGTGTCCATCTTCTTCCGTACACTTGACCAATTGGGCCCCAGAACATCGGAGACAAGCCCATGAACAGCATGTATAATGCGTTACTGGCATTAATAATGGTACCAGTGGTATTGTATGTTGCCGCCACTTCAGGTACGGCAGCAAGAACTGTCGTCGACGCCATGGGAGCCAAGAAGGAGCAGAACGCCAGGACTGACACTATACATATCTTCTTTGTATGGCTGAATTTGTCGTAGACTTCGTCTCCAGATTCACGATACGGAATGTGGGGAATGTCGTGTGCAGAGGCATGGCTCTGAATGTGTACAAGACCTAAGTCGGTATTCTTGTGATTGCCCTTCTCCAGATCCACGCCTTGGGCATCTTCATATGGTTCCGGGACCGGTTCGATGGCTGGTTGCACTACAGGTTCTTCTGCCCGAGTTTCTGTTGCGGTCGCGTGCTTGTCTTCTGGCATGTTGTCGTTCATGTACGAGTCGCCGTTGTCGGAGATATCATTAAGAGAAGATGGATGGAAATAGAGTTTCTAATTCGATAGAAAAGAGTGCCTCAGAGAATAAGATTGTTGCAGATGAAGATGTATATACAGTAGAATGAGTCAAAACGCATCATGGAGATCTGAAGGATGACCAGGCCGAAGAATTGGAGCAGAATCTGAGATTGTATGCCGATGAGCCGGCGAGTTTGGAGCTTTGCCGTGTGGTTTTCTGTTGGCCACCAATGACAAGCGATGCTTTTCCGCTCGCTATCGGATTTCTTGCCGACGCTCGGACAATTGATGTCCGTCTACGCGCTGTGCGACATGTTCACGACTGCAGGGGATATTCGATGTCTTGTAGAAGACAGCGAGAGCTCGAGTATCCAGATGGTGTATCGCGATAGCTTTGCTTCGACATGTAAATCAATCTCGTCGTCGCCGTCTGCTTCGGTGTTGTGAAAGTCCGATGGCGAGATCGGCTTGCGGAAGCACCTTCCGAATCAGTCTGTAACGCGCTCCTGCCTTCCGACATCAACATCCAGCACAATCAAACATATGATGCTATACATACAAGCTTGTCTATGATTGAACAGAACATACGAGGTCAATAAGGAAGAGATCAGGATGCTTAGACTGTACCAAAACTCTTGAGTCCATGACAGTGGCTGGTTGCGGAAGTCGATGAACATATCGGAACTTCACCAAGTACGTTGATATGTGAAAAGAATGTGCAGCTGTCTTGAACATATAAGACGATGCAGACGAGACCAACGATATCGCCACAGTCTTGACACTTTATCATGGAGTCATTTGTCACGAGGTGCCTTTTACCGTTCTGCTTTACGCTTGACTGACCCAACATTTTGGCTTCGATCAATTGCAGCTCGATATCTATTCACCACGAGGGTTCCACAAGCTCTTCCTGACAATGACCGACACAATATAAACCTCAGAGGATAGAGAGTAGATCAGACATCATGACGGGATGTTTGAGCCAATAAAGGAAGTGATAGGAGAAGATGTTGACAAGCACGTGCGATGGCTCAGGGTGACAGGGGCAGCCTCGGCACTGAGGGCATCAAGGTTGTTGGCCGAGGGCGGCGGCGATTGATACAATCACGTCGGGTACATGATCATGCCATCCATCTCACGCCCATCTCCACTTGGCAGAAGCGATAAATGTCCATCAGCATACCCTTACACATAGTACACGGACGAACAACAGGAAGCTGAGTACTGCACCGACGGCCTGGCCAGCGCCCCAACTTCGACCATCATGGCCGACTCGGTTGGTTAGCATCACATGCTTCGACCCCTTACATGCCACACCCAGCACCACTGACGCTTTTCCCACAGACCGAGTATTCGGACATGCGCTCAACACGGTCAACAAGATCCGCACGGGCTCGCAAAAGCCGCCCGTGAGCGAGCGCCTCCGCCTCTACGGCCTCTACAAACAAGCAATGGAAGGCGACGTCGCCTACGTCCAAGAACGGCCCCTCAGCGACGACAAGAAAGAGCTAGACAAATGGGATGCCTGGGCCACCAACTCGGGGCTCTCGCGCACACAGGCAAAGCGCCAGTACATCGAGACGCTGATACACACCATGCACGAGTATGCGAGCGCAACTCCCGAGGCAAGAGAACTGGTTGCCGAGCTCGAGTTTGTCTGGGACCAGGTGCGGAATAATTCGAATCCCAGCGGGAGTTCTGAGGCGTCGAGTCCGTTGCGTGTCTTGCACGAGCAGCGCTCTGGCTATCCGGGTATGGTGTCTAGCTCTGCTGCCGCCTTTGCAGATGACGATGTCGCGTCCCGTCCACTACGGATATTGAGCCCTGTCAGTCAAGCCGACGAAGACGAGTTGAACGAAGAGCACGAGGAAGAGTTTGTCGATGCGCCCATAAGCCAATATGACGATACCGAAGACCCGGCTCTGGATGCCGAGGAAGAAGACGAAGACGACCAACAACGGCGGTCAAGGTCAACAATATCAAATGCACGCGACACCCGCTGGCGAAAACGAATAGAGTCTGCCCTGGTCAAGATGACGACCGAAGTCGCCGCGCTGCGTGAGCAACTAGAATCACGCAGTTACATAGCACAACGGAGGAAGCACTCTTTCCTGGCATGGATGTTACGAGCGTCTTGGTTTCTGGTCAAGCTGGTCGCCGTCGATATCTTCATACTCTGGCTGGTGATACTCTATTTGCGTCGTAAGAAGGATCGAAGGCTTGAGGGTGCCGTGAGAGTCTTGCTCGGTGATGCTGTCGCGCAGATGCAAAAAGTCAGCAGCAAAGTCAAGGTACCAACTCTGACAGGCAAGAAGACCTAATATATCAATTGCCTGCTACGCGGTCACACTTGCACTCAAATCAGTGACAATATGATTGCATACACAAGAAAACGGAAATATGAGTCTCATGAGTCAAAATCTTCATGGATTTGCATTACATGTCATCATAAATGGTCTAAAAGTTTAGTCCTCCTTGAAAGGACATCCCTTTGCCGAACTCTCCGTTCTCGTCTTCGACTCGACAATCTCTGCTGTAAGCTTCATGAGACGGTCTGCCAGTACCATATCTTGTCCCTTCTCCGAAGGAGTCTCGTAAACCTTCTGAGGAGCAATGTAGTTGCCACCAGTATCGGCCCTAGTCGCAGCATACATTGTAGAAACACAGCCCTCAAACTGAGACTTGCGGAAGGGCTTGAGTCCAACCGACATGCCGTAACCTAGAAGAGGGAATGCCTCGTGGATGTGGACGTTTGTTTGTGCAGTGTCGACGATACCAGGGTGGATGGCGTTGACGATGATGTTAGGGTGCTCGGCCTTGAGGTGCTGGTTCAGCCACTTGGCGTACAAGAGGTTGGCCAGCTTGCTACGACCATACTGCGGCTGGGGTCCGTAGTCCTTGTTCAGCTCCGCGACCGATGCAAACTCGGTCTCCTTGGGGGCCTGAGCGTGCAGATTGGAAGAAACACAGACGATGCGGACAGTGTTTCCCTTGTCAGCAGTCTCCTTGATGGTTGGAAGCAAGTGACTGGTCAAAACGACGTGACCGAAGTGGTTGACAGCCATGTGGAGATCGATACCGTCCTTGTTGAGTTGTCTGGTCATGATTCCTCGGCCGGCGTTGTTGATGAGGATGTCGATTCTGTCGGTCTGCGAGGCAATCTCTGACGCGACCTTGCCGGTTTGTACCCAGTCCGAAAGATCACATTGCTTCCAGATGAACTTCTTGCGTGCCTCGGGCCCAAACTCTTCCTCGATTGCATTCAAAGCTTCGTCGGCGACCTCCTGTCTCATGGATGTGACGAAAAGCTTGGAGATGTTTTTCGAGAGAAGAGTATGGGTGCAACCAAAACCAATGCCTTCACTGCCGCCAGTGACAACAGCGACCTTTTTGCAATACATTAGTCTTGTTCTATATGGCAACTTGACCTCACTTACCTTGCCGCTGAGGTCTGGCACCTCTTCTAGGGTAAAGCTGTTCTCTGGGGAGGCAAGAGCATGGGCAGGACCGCCCAGGTTCTCCGAGATTGTGTTTCTGATGGTCTCCATGGCGCCTGTAATGCTTGGGACTTCACTCATTGATAGTACTTGTTGATGTATCGCAAAGGCAGAAGGGAACACAGCAGTCATTTATAAACAATACCCCTCAATTGATCGTGATGTCAGCTCGTCACAAACTAATGTGGACCCAAGGAGACGCTTGAGGGTGGTGCATTATTATGATGCGGTCATCATGACTTGTTGGAGCTCTATTGGGCATATCTGATCTTTCACCCCATCTTATCACTCGGCAAAGGCCCGACCCGTTTCCTGGGGTACATTTGCGCATGAACACAACGACACACCCTCGTTCTCAACATATCTAGGAATCTGGAGTGAGAATCCTTCACCTGCTTAGCTGATAAGCTGAACGCGTGCATGCCCAGAAGAGTGGTGCATATGCATGCTGCTCACTCATCTGGTCGTCATCTGCTCGCGCAATCTGCTCCACCGTTAGGGCTTTGCAAATGCAAAGACGACATGAATACTTATGAGAAGTACAGAGCTTGGAAAGGCCAGATCGAGCCAGATAGGTTCTGATGCGAAGAGACACGTAAGGGAGCCATGTGCGGATGTCGATCATATAGACCAATGTATCGTGATATAATTACACTCTGTGCACATCTTTTGCCTGTACAAGGGCATGGAACTAAGACGGTAAGTATATCCTGCCTCCAGCTAGGGAGCGGTCATAAGGCAAGATCCAAAGTCGTTATGTCGTAAATGAACCATTCGAGTTCTCATCCTCATCTACGCCAAAGACCTTGACGATGTGCTCTTCCACCATTTCACATGTTCCTTTTTTCCACTCTCGAGGAGCATCTGCTTTCCAGTGCACAAACACACCCCCAAGAGTGCAGGCGACGTATCTGATCTCTTCCCAGAGCTCTCTTTCAACATCCATACCGAATGTCTGGATGGTCTTATCTTTTTCTCCCCACAGTCGACGGTGTTCGCCGGTTTGATGGTTGATGGCTGGGCCGTCCTGATTAAACAACGTATTTGGATCCATCTTTGGGAAGTTCGCGTGAATAGTGAATGGCATCGGTTTGACCAGCGCAACAAAGTCATCAACGGGATTTGACTGGAGCATTGCTACTCCGCGCAATTCCCCAGTGTCGTTGTATCCGAGGATCCTGACTGGATCAGAAACCTGGTAGAACGGCGCATCGACTGCAGCTGCGCCCGCCAGGAACGTTTCCTTGTCCCCTTCACCCGGACCTCCTTGTGTGAGTAGGGGATAATAATGCGAAGGCCCGTAGTAGTTGTAGTATGCGGAGACCAGCAGTGCCGCCGAATGAGTACGCTTCGACACAATGACTTGACCCGACTCAGTAGAAGCCCTAACAGTGGTCAAAGGTGTTTTTGTTTCCTGTATCTTGTAAAACTTTTCGGAAGCTGACGAAATCCAAAAGTCTGGCCATGTCACTAGGCCACTTGTCGTAAATGGTTCGGTTTTAAAAACGTGGTCCACATTATGTACGGGGAAGTTGTCTGCATCAAGCAAAAGGACTTCCTCGAAGCTCGAGAATAACACCGAGAAGATCTTATATTGGTATTTCTCGAGCTTGATCAGTCCAGAAGGGAAGAAGTCATCCAGGATCACGCAGCGAGCGTTTAGTGAAGGAAGCAGTTCCTGACATAGGTAGTTATCGCCGCGCGCTTCGTCAGCCCGTAAGAAAAGTTCGACAGGTAGAACACTACCAGAACGTCTGAGCATGCGGAGAGAGACGATAAATATTGGCAAGTGTGCTCCTCCTGCGGTAGAGACTATACCGCGGGTTTCAGGTTTGTGAGGCAGTGTCAAGTTGGAAATTCCTTCCACGAAGCTTCGGTGCGCCAATCGCATTTCTTCGACCTGGGCTGTGGTGATTGGCACATAGTCCAGTCGCTTCAAGGGCTTGTTTTTGTTGTCATGAAATCCAATGGCGGAGACACTGTTGGTCTTAGTCAAGGATGCTACCGGCGGCTTGGTTTCCTTCAAGATCCGGACTAGTCTGCGACTGAACTGGATGTAAGCATCCCCATCCTCGGGCTCAGAGGATTGCAAGCCAAGGATGCTTGCAGCATTCCTGCGACACTCGTCAGCTCTGCGCACTCAACACTCAACAATAATACGAGTGCATACGATTCTATCGTCGAAGGAGCCGCTGAGAATTCTCCGCCAAGAAGGAACTTCCAACCAAGCACTATGAGACAGGCGATCAAGAACGCCCTTCGGAGACGGGCAGAAACGCGAAACATCGTCCTCCTCCGCCGCCTAAAAAGTTTGTCCTCTCGATGAGGGGTCGCGGCGATATCCAGAAAATCCGAGTTCAAGGCTTGTGGAGATGTGTGCGTGTCTATGCGAGCGTGTCTGACAAGTTGTTGCACAGTCGACGATCTACCCAGCCAGAGTGTCTAGGTTCCACCCCCGAGCGTCGCTGTTTGGTTGAACCTTGACGCACCAACAGTGCAGCGTTATGCGGGGGTTGGCAAGAGTGGGGCTGCCCGGTAGCGTCCTCCGAGTGCCGAGCTTTGACATGGCAAGCTGGAGCGTTCTCGAGCTTCCGGGCTCAGCAACCTATCACTTGACTCTCATCTATCGTACACTCCATGTCGTTGAAGCCAAAAGTATCTTTGACGCCTTTGATCCTTGTAGGCGTACGTGTTGATTATGGTCGATTGCGATGCCCGAACTCCCTTCAACAGTTTGTCTTGAGTCGCAAACATTGAGGTTCAGGAACCGTGCGGAGCTGAGCCAGCATGCATTCAGAGTGTTTCTCCATGGAGGTCGATGGATGTCTATCGAATCTTCAGGAAATCGCAAGTCCCTCTCATGATTTGTTCTGGTTATGAACCTGGTTCGTCAAAACGCAGAAAGTGCCAGTGTATCACGATCTTCAAGATGCAAAAGTCGTTATGAATACCTCGTGCTTATCCTTAGCTGTAACAGAGCGTTGGCAAGATACACATCGTCGAGTCTTTGTCTTCGGATGGCTCGGCTCTGGGTCCTAGCTCTCTGTGCCTCCAGTCCAGACATGCAGTGAACATGCGGTTGTCGAGGGACTTTCGTCAAGCCTTGCCCTAGGCCACCGATCCTCCCCGAGACTCACACACCATTGCTGCGATCGTGTATGAATTGGAGATGAGATCGAGAAATTGGATGGCATAGCACTCTGTTGTATTCATCGGGCCCTAGTATTGTCATCTTTCCTCCTCCTCCAGTCGTTTTAAAGATCGTCGTTTTCGCGCAAACTTGCTCCTCGTGGTGGACTGCTTGGCACCAGATACACAGAGCAAGAGAGCTTATGCTTCAATGAGTAACTAACTCAGCGTCCCTGCTTTGCTCGGCCTCTAGTGTGTTTCGCCAAGGTCGAGATCAATACAAGTTACCTTGTCCTCCCCTCCCTCAATACCCCTCGATTTTATCAAGGCTTACTGTACATACGCGAGCTCCTCCAGTTTTATCGCTACTATTGTTTAGGAATCATTGCTGATAATCGTCTCGTCGTCTCTCGGGATCGACCCAGCACGCAGACTTGTTGAGCCTTTGACCCTTCCTACTGGGATTTTGAAGCTCCACTATAAGCTTTTAATGGACCAATACATAAACCAACCACATCGTACCAGCTTCTCCGGAGCTTCCTCAAGCACGATGGGCATGCAATATCAGCCCATGTATCAGACAGTCAACAACGATCCAAACATGCAATCGTTCTTCGTGGAGCCGCAGCTCCAGCCTCAGCCTCAGCCCCAGTCACAATTTTATGGACTTCCTCCGCCGACTGGAAGCTCTTTGGATTCGGGATATGCTGGCGAAGACATCAACCCTTTTGAGAACAATGGCCTATGCCCAGAACTCAAGATGGACTATGTGCAACACATCGCTCCTGCAGTCCAAAGCTACGACTCATTCGGCTATATGACCAATGACCAGCAACCAAATATTCCTAGCCAGCCTTTTATGCCAGTCAACTTTTCTGGACCCTTCGCGCACAGCTTCGAGCCTATGAAGCAGGACCTGAATATGTCGCAGAGCCCACCGACACCCACACTAGTCCTGGACGATGCCATCAGTGTTAAGAGCGAGGATCTGGTCTCAGATGCCGCTTCGCCCATGACCTTGACGCATCCGAGAAGCCAGCTCCCAAAGCAAAACAAGAGACGTCCTAGCACAATCAGGCGAACGGTAACAGAGCCATCGATGGAGGTCCGGTCCGGCAGCATACAGCGCACAACGGCCAAAGAAAGCCGCGCACGAGGCCGAAAGCGAATTCCCCACACAGCAGTGGAGCGTCGATACCGTGAGAACCTCAACCTGCACCTGGAGAACCTGCGACATGCAATGCCTTTCCTACAGGCGGCTCAGCGCCGCAGAGCGAGCGATGTCAACGACCCCATGAAGCCAAGCAAGTGTGAGATCTTAGTAGGTGCGCTGGAATACATCAAGCGGCTAGAGTCCGAAGTCAAGGAATTGAAGCAAAGGCTAGGCGAATGAGCAGCACAGAAAGAAGATCATGGCAGAAAAGATAACACGAACGGTGGTCCTAGGTCACTGGGCGGGCGCGCAATAGAAAGTGTATACCTACGTACCCTTTGCACTGAGGGTATGTGGGCGTTTGGGTTTGGACGATGTGTTCCATTGTAGGCTGTAGCTCGATAGACAAGCATTAATGATCAACAATCCTCGTATGCAAACAGAGTCGGTAATAATGATGGTGGTCGTCGACGGGAAATTCGACAAGACCCCTGAAACTCACAGCTGAGTTGGCACGTGCGCGTCATATTCCTTGAACCCTTGGATTAACCATGAGCGAAGTTGTTAGCATAGCGAAGAGATATACTGCAAATCAACCGTCTGACAGGATGTCATTCGATCGGGAGACTTGACGACACGTTATCCGCCATATAAGACACGCCATCAGTGGAACGACATGGCAGACTCGGCCCCACCCGAGTTGGCAGCAGCCTTGCTGAAATGGGTACGACCCTACAGACTTCAATCGTGTTGCAATCAGCTCATGTGGCCAGGTGCAAGCATTCCAGACGTCCAAGAAGGTCGAGGGCTGGGAGGACGTTCAAGACGGCCAAGTGCTATGGGACATCCTCCGAGACATCGACCCGGGCTACTTCCAGGACGACCTCCCAGAACCACCGGCCAAATCTCAGGACCACTGGATCCCACGATGGCAGAACCTCAAACATGTCAACCGTCTCGTCACATCATATCTACGAGACTCGAGCGGCTCCATCGAGAACCCAACAGGCAGCCGTGACCCGGATCTCAAGGCCATTGCTACGGATGCCAGCGCTAGGGATACTGTCATGGTATGTTTCTGTCGCATCTCCACCCAAGCACAGCCAGTCGACTAAACACCTCCCTACAGCTGCTCAAAACGATGCTCCGTGCCGCCATGTACTCGCCCGAGTCGAACCAGAGAATGGGTCGCATAGTCGTCGGCCTTGGTCCCGAAGTCGCCGTTACCATCGCTGCAGCCATGAAGCAAATGGAAGAGACCGACACACCCCAGCCTGAAGCCGCCGACCGCTCCGACTACGAAATCACTTCCGACACATCTACCCCTGCCGAGCCCATGTCAGAGAAACCCGCCCTGCCCTTTAACGACCGTCTCTCCTTTGGTACTTCCGGCGAACGTGATCCCGAACTGGAACAAGAGGAGAAGCTCATACAAGCATTCAAGGTCATCAAAGACCTGGAGAACAACAACGCAAAAGCTGCTACCGAACTGGAAGAGTTGAGACAAGACAAGGAGGAATTGCAACAAGCGTTCGACGCCTTCAAGTATGAGGTTGAGAACCAGGGTCGTAAGGCTGCCGAGAACGATACCATGAAGGACATGCAGCTCAAGGCAGAAAGAGATCGTGACTACATTGCCGAGTTGGAAGCAGAGCTCGAGACTCTGAGGGACAAGTCACAAGCCCAGGAACGCCAAATCGAGCGATTCAAGACAGACACAGATGCAAAGCAGAAACTCAGAGACGATATGCAGCTCCTTCGAGCTGAAAGAGACGATTTGCTCCAGAAAACTCGCATGAATGAGAACCTCAAAAAGAAGATCCAAGCATTGCAGGACCAGGAAAAAACAAATTCGACGCTGAGAGAGGATCTTCGCTCGGCAAGCGATAGACTACAGGACCTGGATCGTCTGAAAGATCAATGCGCCGCCCTGCAAAAAGCGAACGCCGAGAACCTGAAACTCATCGCCAATGGTGAGCAGGAAATCTTCGACCAGAAAACGACCCGCAAACGCATCGAGCACGAATACAAGGTTCTTACGCAGAAATGGGAAGCAGCCAAGGAACGACAAGTCAAGGACCACGAAAGTATTACGGAACTCGAGAACAAGCTGCAAACGCTTGAGCTTGGAGGATCAAATACCAATGGCGCCAATGGTGGGCTGGATGGAGAACTCGAGGCCTCGGAAAAGGCACGGGCTGAAAGGGCAATGGCCAGAAACCAGGCCGACAGCATTCCCTCTGCCGACGCTCCCATCTTGCAACAAAAGTTGGACGCCATCACTGCACGAAACAACAAACTGGAAAACGAGTATCTCGATATCTTGCAAGACAAGCTGGGTCTGGAAACTGCCTTGCAAGATCTCCGCGAGCCTACTCGAGAGCCAGAAGAAAACGTACCATTCTTGGAACAACGCAAGAAGCTGCAGGCAGCACAGGCCGAGATCCAAGAAATGCGCAACCAGCAATTTGGCACAAACACCGAGATGGCCAATATCAAGGAGAGACTCATGGCTGTGCAGAAACAACTTACTGACAAGGATGTGCAACTGGACGGCAATGCAGAGTACCAGACCTTGACCGACCGATACTCGGAGTTGCACAAGCACAGCGAAAACGTCGAAGCCGAATTGGCCGAACAGCGCGCACTGTTGCGACATGCTTTGCTCAATGCCTCGCAGCTGCTGAAGGAGTCTGCAGAGACTCGCAATGACAACGAGTATAAGCTACTGTTGCAGCAGTTGCAAGCAGTCAGAGACGCACCAGAAGACGACGAGCTTCTGGAGTCTACCGCAGCTCAACTTGCGGATCGCATAGAACAAGCCCGTCTTGATACTATTGCAGCAAACAAGGTATGTAAACCTACCATTGTGCCGACCAGAAGCTTTGCTAACGTTCTCCCCTCTAGCTCGCCGAAGATCGCGCGACCGAAAACGCAACACTCAAAAAGCAAGTCAGCTCCGGCGCGACACCCGCGTCCGCGGGCAACGTGCCTTCGGCCGAGTTTGCAGCTCTACAACGCGAAAATAAACTCATGACATCGGCATGGTTCGAACTCAGCAGCAGGCTGCAGAGCAACACCGTCATGTTGGGCAGGCGCAAAGAGAGTCCGAAGAGTTTCTTGGGCAAGCAGCGACAGCTGGTGACGCCTGGATTGGTCTCTGGACAGCATCGTCGTTAGATAGGGAGATATAGGTGAATTCTTAGAATAGAGTGATATTCCCAAGCTTTTTCTAGTGGATGAGTGATAATGTATAGACTGTGAGAATTAAAAGATCAAGTCGGGACAATGACAAGGTGCACGCAACATTGCGGGTTGTGCTCAGTGTTATATGTACCAAAGTAATTCGTGGCTAATCATCGGATCCTGAATCTGGCCAACCAGGTTCAATCCTTACAAGCTAAGGTGATGTGGTGTAGTGGTAGCATGTGTCGTTGTGGAGGTAAAATTCCAGCAACGCCGACCCGACGGCGGTTCGATTCCGCCCATT
>SWBF01000087.1:0-101903 GCA_023848595.1 Aureobasidium sp. EXF-10727
GCCATACCTCGGTGATACTAAGGGGGGTTAGTAGCATGTAAGTATCATGGTACTATCTAGATACTAGCTGACAAGATACTATCAAAAAACAAGCCTAGTTCAGTCCCTGCCTGCGAGGACAATTGTGTAACTTTGAGAATTTGACGTGTTGGAAGATGTACAGAGGCACTTCTTCTTCCCGCTGCTGCACACGGCTGGCAACTTATGCGACATCATGGGTCTGTCTTCTTTAACTCCACAACTCAGGCGGACCAAAGTCGATCCAGGCGATACTCAAGGCGGATGATCCGTCTGCCATGCTTGTTAGCGTTTCAAGTTGCTTGCTGTCTTGAATCCTGAATGTGTCAAGTTTTGGTGCGCCGTTGCATGGCTTCTCAGAGTCACCTTCGCACGCAGGCACGCGGTGTACGCATGGAAGTCGAGGTCGGTTTCATTCTACACACGTACGTATGAGTCGTGTGAGTACATGTGTACCATCATGCCAGATCTCAGATGCTCGATGCACGGCGGTTCAAAGGTGACAGAACCCCAATTGATCCAAGCGCTTGCGTGGAACGCCTTAGGAAAGACGCCCCTGCGAATTGCAACAATGTCCGGGAACCAAGACAAGACGACGCTAAACACCCTGCAGCTGGTACAAAGCAGCATGCAGCTGCTTTAGTGGTGGGCATTTCGGTTGTTAAGTTTTGGCTGGACCCACGGCTTTTGCTGGTCAAGGATGGATTGGCAATTCCCTACCTGAACAATGCCTGGTTGAAGGCAGTCTCAGCGTTCTACTCTAGGGTTAGGAAGATGATCAATTCGGGTTTCACGGCAAATGGTCAAGAAGTTAGATCTATAGAATGGCATAATACGGATACATGGATGCGGAAACGGCGTTGCAGGCAGAGGCGTATGGCAGGAGCTATGTGCCGTAAGGATTGATTGCTAGTTGCAAGGATGGCGCTCACAGCTCAACAGAGGTTGGCGATTGGACGAGTCGCACAGCGTTTTGGCGGTTGAGGGCGCTGTGCAAGGAGAGAAATTTGACAACAGACTGCAGACAAGATGAAACAGAGCGACGTACGTGTAGCTATGTAGTTAGGGCAGAAATAGAGTCGTCGAATGCAGGTCTCGTGCATGGCTGCTGATGGACACCGCGGAGGGCACAGAATGGCACTGAGTTGTTGTGGACAGCGGCATTCCTTCTCGAAAGGCTTTGATGATGTCGCGGGAGCATTCTCTGAATGTTTGGCGCGCCGTTGGAGTCTGATCTCTTGCTGCATGGCAGCGTTCAGCGGGCTCGTGGTGGCGTCCGAGCTGAGGGGTATTGGACGCTTGAAACGCAGCAAGCGCAGGTCAGCGCTTCATAACAAAAACCGGGCATCCTGACTCCTAAAGTTTAGGCGAGACCGAGAGCTCGCCGTCTTGACCAGCCATCCGCGCTTTTGCAGTCTGTGCCTGTGCCTTGTTTGTGGGGCTTTGCGCTGCGGGCCTTGACTCTCTTTCTTCTGAGCAGTAGAGCGACGAGCCTACTCCACTATGAAGACGACTAGCACGGGAGGATACACGCTGAGCAGTCCGACCAGTTGCACTCTGTTGCTCCTTCCGCCGCCCTCTGGTTGCGTGTGCTGTTGATGGGCGCATGGCATCGGCCAAAGCATGAAAACGATCCCCACGGTAAGCTGCACAGAGACCCGCTTGCACTATAATGTCCCCAGCCGCTACACTGCCTGCCGCCATGGATGCTTGATATGCCCCTGCCCTGCCCCTCGCTATTCTGTCCACGTCCCTGACTGCACCTGCTGCTGCTGCTCGCTCTGTGAAGCCTAACCCTCTTCGCGAAGCGGCTGCACCCTCCGTCATGCAGCATTGACCGTCTCTTCTTTTCCCCCCTTGCAGTCTCGATCAGCAACGCCCCGACTGACCCCCAATCCTATACAGCTCTGTGCAACGAGCACCGGCATTGGCGTGTCTGCCCTGGGCCTTGTGCTTGCCCGACCCGACCACGACACACGGCTCGACCGTCAACATTGCCCTCCCAACAACCACGCCCGTCGCTCCGACTCGCATAGATCCTCGACCTTCGTCCACCCTCGTTCTGTTCCTCCTTCACTCGACCCGGGCCGTCCTCGACCGCGGGCCACCTCTCGAGCATCCTCGCTCGTTCCGCCTACGAGTGACATGACATCGACGGCCACCTGCACGGTACAGACCGTCGACACGTATGCGACCCCGGCCTCTTTCTGCCCTTCCTTTTCTTTCTCGGCTCGTCAGGCCCTCCGTTCCGCGAGCAATCAACCCGCTACTGCTCTCCCGACGAGGAATGCGCCGGACCATGCAAGAACGGTGCTGAGGAAAAGAGACGGCCACACAATGCCTCGCGGCGCAACCCCGTCCTTTCGACACGGCGCAGAGGCCTCACCTCCCATATCACCCACTTTCGCTCCCCACCAGACGCCGTCATGGCTCAAGAGGTTTTCGTTTTCTTCGCGCGACTCGACGCAATCTTCGAGCTCCCGCCCAAATTCTTCCGTCATTTCTGTCGCTCCTTCAGCCTCGGGATCCACAACCCCGATGATCCCCAGCCACACTCCACCCATCAACACAGCCCCGAACAAACTGGTCAAACGCTCCACCTCGGTGAGCAAAGTGCCCACTTCCGCCTCGTATGGCGGCTCAACCACAAAGATTCCCATTCCGACCCTAAGACGCCCAGCTACCAGCCACAAACGAAGTGCCACACTGCAAGAAAGACGTACTCCCACCGTCCCGAAAGCAGAAGACGCTTTCAGACACTCGCTCTATGGTTCTCCGTCAGAGCCCATGCCCGAAAATGTGCAATGGCGTAACTATTTCGCTCCCAGGCAGCCTCTAGTTCCCCCAGAATCGACACGGCGTCGCAGCTCGACCAGTATCCCAAATCCCATCAAAAAGGTGTATGCGGATAGGAAATACCGACCCGTCTTGGTGTCTGCTAGAGAGAATATCAACGCTGCTCCAATTGAGTTTGATGATGATGCCGATGACCTTGAGCCTGTATTCAATTCGAATGTGGTGTCAAATGTCCAGGGAGCCGACCGTTTTTATCCCTCATCTCAGCAGCCGCCCCTTGCGTCGAACCGACTCTCGCGAGCAACGGTCGATTTTCAAAGTACCTCTTTCGATTCGAGGATTGAAGAGCGGAAAAGTATCGAAGACGCATTGGACAGACAAGACGTCGCCGAAATGTCTAGGATCGAGTCGGCGTCGAGCTCCTTCTCTGTCAGTGACATTCTCCCCGCAGAGCCACAAATCTGGAAGCAGCCACCACCTATCAAAGCAGCACCCGTCGCCAAATACCGACGACCGGGTGCGCGAGCTCGATCCAACACGCCCACAAGCATGGGCAACAGACAGAGTCTTTCTCACGATGTACCGTCCGAAGCGCTCGCAAGACATCGTGACCTGGATGACGTTACGCACACTACAAAGCCACCATCTGTTAGCAGCCCCATTACCGAAATAGACCTTAGACTACCATCGCACCAGACGCAATCCGCTTCGAGTGCACGATCCAGCCACCCCGACCTATCAAATCCACAGAGCGACGACAGTGTATACTTCGACACATTACCTTCACCTTCACAGCTTTCTCACCAAGCGGCGCATCATGCCGACACTGCATCACATCTGGCCGGCTCAGACAGCGACATCAGGTTAGGTGAGGATGAAGGCCTTGACTCACAAGGCGACACCATTTACGACTCTGTCCGGACGAGGGCGCCAAAGTCGAGCCCAGGCAGGCGAGGGCCTTCAATAGAAACCATTTTTGGCGAGTCGCCGCCATTTCACATTCATGGCAAGCATACCATGCTCAGAGACTATCTTCAGACGCCACCTTTACATGACCAGGCATATTCACTCAAGCCACGACACAGCATCATACACGAAGAAGACGCCATTTCTACACCAGCTCGCTCTGCTCGGAAACAGTCCTTGGGCAGTTCGCCAATGCTTCATATGAAGCCTCTACCTGCACAGACTAATGTCCCGTCATCGCCGCCGACCATGCCATCTCTTTCATCCCTTTCTGACCTTCGCCAACATGCCGAACATTTCCCGGACTTCGCCGATGCTGACGACGACGAAGAGAGCTCTTGGTCTTTTGCCGAAGATGATGACGAGCCTCAAGTTCCGCGCAAGAATCGCTTCGCCCACCTCGGCATTACTCCCGATCTCTTGTCACCCCACGGACATGCTTCGAGTTCTGCGAACATCACTCCACAACGGCCAAGTGTCAGAAGCACGGATAGAGACACACGCAGCAGCATTTTCGACTGGTCCGAACAACAGCCTTTGGAAAAAAGTCCAAACAATCGTTCTCCTCCTCGTCCCAAAACTGTGCACGGTAAAAAGGACGCCGAGACCCGTGGTAGCAGGTCGGTCGGAAGAAGAGCTCCAAGTGGGCTTCATGTCCGCAGTCAAAGCGTACCAGTCGCCCAAGAAGGCGATGGGAAACGAACAGGTACCAACAAGTTTGGCACTTGGGGTATTGGTAGCAAGGGCGTGACAGAGGACTGGAACGAGGATTTCGATTTCGAGGATGAAAGTGGTCCGGAAGAGAAGAGGCTCGACAGTGGCGTTTCGATGTTCGTACCCAAATCCATTCGAGACCAGCAAGACAACGTGCTCGCCAACATTGGTCTTCTGCGGGACTGGGGCCTTCTGATTGAAGAATTGAAGGAACACAAGATGCGAGCTGTCATGTTGGAGGTGCTCGATGGGCCCAACGAAAAGATGTGGAACGAAGTCGATGCCATGATTGATCTTGCGGATCAGGAATCGGACGAGCAAACAATCGCCCCTCGGTTCTCGCCATCTTCGTCGCCGTCATTCAACTACGATGCTTTTGACGAACCACTTCCAGCACTTCCGGCAGCAGAGCATTTGATGCCCCCTCCCTTATTCGGCCTCCCAGAGTCTCCAGCGGACGGTGAATTTGACTTTCACAGTGAAGCCGTGAGTGTCTCTCCCAAGAGAAATGATAACGGCATCTTTGTCACGCCAGCAACGCCTCGGAGACCGCGAAAGAACTCGGAAGCCGTCGCTCGTTCCGTCATAGAAGCACTGCAGCAAAAGCGACTTTCCAACGCCGGCCTCGAACTCGAAGAGCGAGACAAGGTTCATTTCGATACAGCGACTCTGAAGCGAATTATTCCTTACGTTCAAGAGTTGCGCGACAGAGTCAAGAAAGTCATTAGGGACGCAGAAGATCTACTTCCCAGCCCAAAAAGTCTCGGAGGCAGTATAGGTTCTCATGGAAGTCGGTCAGTACGTCGAAGAATACGCGAGGCCCCGGAGTCTCCTACCGTTCATCGTCGGAGTCGACGCTCGACGAGTGCTCTCGAACGTGCATCTTCAGATGATGGGCTACCGACTCCCACTGAGGAGCTAAATGCCCGATTACGTCTCATGGCCATGACATAAAAAACCCGATTCATTACTTATGCTCATCGACACACAACTTTCAAATCAACCAATCAACAGGATCATTTTGTCACGTATGCGAAAGAAGGCTGGCAACGATTTTTCCTCTTTGTACTACTAATGTCTCTTGTTCCTGCTACCTTTTTCCTCCACACACATTTCTGCGACCACGTCTTTTCATTCCGGTTCAGCGAACGGCCTTCTTTACTCTTTCTAAACTTCAAAGTTTCCTTTTTGGCAAAGCGTTTTGAGCGGATTTGAAATTTGTCGCACATCTCTCTTCAAGCTTGTCTTTTCTTGCTCCCTCTTGTGTCCTTTTCTTTGGTGGTCGGAGGGTTGGAACGAGGGAGCTGTAAAAGAAGACAGGAAACACTGCATTTCTTCTTTTTATCTTCGCGCGCAAGCGTTCATGCAAGGCACACACGATAAAAAAAAGCGTTTGTGTATCATCACTTGTGTTTCTTTTAGTTTTCTCTTCATAGCCAGCCACACACACACTGCATAGACATTTGTTCTCCTACTGCCGATCGTTGACTTGCTCCTTCTTGATTTATCGCTTTCCAAGGTGTTTGTGTGCTTCTTCTTTCTCCCTCTCATATGCCTTTTGCATATAATTCTTGGGATGCATTGTTCCCTCCCTCATCTCGATGCCATTGCTCTCCCGAATTTCACCAACGTTCAACAAGACGTTGTTTTCAGCTTACCTTCTTGATGGCAGCATGGTTTTTTCTTGAATCAACGTACCCCTATGCTCTTTCGGCTGAGGTATCGGACGGGGTCGAGTAAAGAGCCGTATCAACAAAGGCAACTCCTGTGCTTTTCATGTTCGAGACCACTAATCACTTGTACTGTGTCTGACTTGTTTCTTGCTTGTCAAAGAAGAAATGTTGACGAGAATTATTGAGCCGTGCGTGTTTGATCGTGGAGGGAAGGGCAAAGAAGAGTGATAGGGGTGGTGTCAAATAACGAGTATGCAAAAAGAGTACCTTAATTGGCTCTTTGACAGACCCAGAGCAAGCAATAATGTAGAGGGGCGTTTGATGTTATGATCATCATTGGTTCCTTCCTCTCCTCTCGCCTTTTAAATGTCGAGCAAGAGTGTCTAGAAGGCAATCACGACCGCCCACTAACCACAAAAAAGGCCATCTTGCTCCCTCCTTGCCTCATCATGAACATCTCCTCCCCGCTTCGCTTTTCACAGTAACTTCCCGTCCATAGCTTAACCTTGCAGACCAGCAAACTTATCCCTAATGTCCTCGGCAGCAATCCTGCGGCCAGTCATGCCGAAAAAGGCGGCACTGACGCGCTGCCACATGCCTTCCATGTCTTTGGAGATGAGTTCGGAGAGGGCTTGGAGTTCGCCAAAGGAGAAGAGGTCGTCTTCGGCGAGCGAGGGCATGGTTTGGAGGGTAAAGGCTGTGCGTGAGGAAGCGGTGGTGGCTGGGGGGCGGTGGTGGGTCTTGTGTGGGCGGGAGGGGTGGTGGGCTGAGTCGTGGCGGGTGTGTTTGTGGCGAGGTTTGGGGTTGTTGCTGGAGCGGCGTGGGTGAGAGTCGTGGTGGTGGATGTGGTGATCATGGTGGTGGTCAACGTGGACTTCGTGGCGGTGACCATGAGCGTGTTGGTGTTCGACTCTGCCGCCTACAGGAACGGCGGCTGATGGGGTGTTCTCTCGGTTTGATCTGTCAACGGCATTGGACTTGCTTCTGCGGTCCTCGACCTTTTTGTCCTTGTCGCCCTTGTTGCCCATCTTGGCAAGTTGTTTGTCGTTGTGGTCGTTCTTCTCATCAACAACTCCAGCCTTGTCGATGCCGTGCTTTCCTCCCTTCTGTGGTTTCCAGTCGGCAGGCTTGATCTCGCCGAATCGCTTGGTAGTTTGTTTCTTGGTCTTGCCGATTGCTGCTGCGATTTCTGGCCAAGGCTTGCCTTCGGTTTTCATGAGCAGTAGCTTCGCGTCCTCTTCGGCTGTGAAGACGACGTCTGAGCTGTTCTGGCCGGCAGCTGGAGGTTTGTTGCCGTTGGCTTTGGGTCCGTCGGCTGCCTTCTTTGCGTCTGCGGCTTTGTCGTCGGACTTGCTGTCGTCTTTCTTGCTGCTGGACTTGTTGTCTTCCTTCTTGCTGCTGTGCTTTGAGCCAGATGCCGCGTTCTCCTTGTTGCTGCTTTTGGCACTGGCTGCCTTTGTTTCGTCCTCGTCTGGCTTCGGCGCGCTGGGACGTCTGCGCACACGGACGAGCTCGGTTTTTCCAGCCTGCAGAAAGGGGAACTGCGTAAGTCAGCATTCCCAGACGCGGGAGGCAAGTTGCATCGTGCTTACTCCTGGAGGGCCGGTGGGTCTGCGGATTGTGCGGCCAGAGCCTAGGAAGATGTCGAAGAGGGAGATGGGCAGAGCTGGCGAGTCTGAGCGTGCCATTGTGGCGCCGAGAGATAGATGTGCGGATCGGGGTAAGAGATGGTATGGAGATGCTCAGAGGAGGACCTCGAGATGGAACTCAAGGGGGGTCATAAAGAGAACGATGTAGAGATTTAGTGCTTCCAGTCTCACAGATGAATTTTGTAATGTGTTGGGACGATGCAAGTGAGGTAGTGAAAGTGGTGGAATTGGAAAGACTAACAAAGTGCGAAAAGGTGTTGGTCTCGAGGGGGATTGAACCCACACACACCAGCCATAACAAAGACGCGTATTGGTGAGCGTAACAAAGTGTTCAACTCTGTTTATGTTACGGTCTGCTCTTTTTGCAACAACACCACCTCTGCCT
Source organism: Aureobasidium sp. EXF-10727 (assembly GCA_023848595.1). Classification (NCBI taxonomy): domain Eukaryota; kingdom Fungi; phylum Ascomycota; class Dothideomycetes; order Dothideales; family Saccotheciaceae; genus Aureobasidium; species Aureobasidium sp. EXF-10727. The sequence continues at coordinate 8,202 of SWBF01000087.1, forward strand.
ATACCAACCCCATAGAGGCATACTAGGCCAGGAAAAAAAGAGCAGAAGTGCAAAAAAGATAGTGAATGGGTGTCCCGGTATGCTGCTAGGCAGCGGATAGTCGTTGAGTGGCATCTACCTTCCCCACCGTATGGAAAGGCCCCCAACACGAAGTCAGTTTAGTCCGATACCACTCGACTATCCTTTCCATTCGTGAAGGAAAGCCAAACTTTTTAGATTATATAGCCTGCTCTCATAGTGACCTCCCTCATACAAACCAACCAAGCACACCGTGACTCTGCTTTGCAATTGTTCACAACAATTGCAAGGTGCTTGAAGGAGCATGACTTACCTAATTTTTGAGCATGTCGCTTCCTGGCCTAATTCCATGAATGCGGCTTGCTTCTACCACGCATCGTGGATGTGAATCTGTCACAAGCCGCTGCGCCGCTGATGCTGCAACACTACAGCATCAACAATACCGACGCAAAGACACCACTGCCATCATCAAACGACGAGTTGTGTCAATGTTGGCAACGAAGTCTCGTGTAGTGCACAAGCGGCTTCCACGGCATGATATACGTGAGCGTCGTCCAACAAGGCAGGTAGTGTCTCTCATCCAGCTTATGTGCACCTGGGCATTGGGAGTAGTTGGTGAATCCGACCAAGCTCGTCCTGGAAAACACAGCAGATCCAGATTGAACCGGTGGCCACTATCAATCGAACGTAACAATCCAAAGAGCTCTGAGAAACCACAAAGATTGTACGGGCCACCTCCATATCTACTAGATGTCCTGATTCAACTGAGATGATCGAGTACTCTCGGTTAGCCCTATTCGAGTTCTGACAGTCAGTCTTCAGTATGGCTCCGGAGCCACCAAGATAGCATAGCTTGAACCAGGTAAGTATGATATGTTGCACACTCTTGGGTATGTCTCCTCCAGCCTCCAGGTCCTGCATCAGTATCTCATCCAGTTTTCAACCTGGACATCAGGAGGACAATTCCAGATATGCCGAGCTGAGTCCTGAGATTCTTCCTTGTACCTGACCAGTCAAAGGCAATTCCTCGACTCGAGCAGTAGCTGCTTTCGGAATGTTGCAGCGAGAAAAGTCGATTGTTTTCCCTAAAGACAGAGATTGTTCAAGGCCAGTTATACAGGTATAGGCCAGCTCCAGAAGGCCGTTCAATGTTCAGGCATTCTTCCGGTATACACGAACTTTGGACAAGCTCCAGATCCAAGGCTATCGAGATAGCTAGTCGACTCATGTAGATTGTACAAGAGCAAGATACGAACAGAGGTATGGGATGAGGTTCGATGAGCCCGGGCCACTAAACTTGGCAACAAGCTTCAAACACGGGAAGGTATACCGATGGTAACACCCACAAGCTGTCTTGGACGAGCAATTGTCATTGTCAATGGTGGACTCAGAAGATACAAAGATCACAAGATACACTATTGCTCTAAACCTGTAGACATATACTATGACTGACAGAAGCAGTCTCCATAATCAATCATGTAGAGTCAAAGAAACGGTTCGTGTCGGGAAAGGGGGCTGCAAGAGCTGCTCAGGGACCGTGCACGTGCATATTCAAGGGACAGCGCAACATGTCGACTAAACAATAATTACTGTCGTCGCTCCAAGCTTTCCTTTGTGTGTCACGACTCTCGACAGACAGCAAACATGCTCGTCCTCGCCTTCCTCTATGCAGCCCTCTGTGGCCTCTTTGCTGTCAGCTCGGCACACAACATCCAGCTGAAGGCTCACTCACGCGAGTGCTTCCACGAGGAGCTGCACACGGATGACAGAATGACCGTCACCTTCCAGGTCGGCGATCGCGAATTTGGTGGCAGCGGAAACCTTGATATCGACTTCTGGGTACGTGTGCTCCAGAAGGTGCGATTGCGACACAGAGACTGACAGAGAGTCTAGATCCAAAACCGCGCCAACGCATACCAAGTCCACGAGCGCTCCGTCAGCAGCGGCGACCACAGCTTCACTGCCAACATGGATGGACGTTACATCTACTGCTTCAGCAACGAACACTGGTCGGCAAACACAAAGGAGGTCAGCTTCAACGTCCACGGCATCGTCTACGTTCCCGAGAGCGAGGCTCCTCAGGATCCCCTGGAAAAGGAAGTGCGCACTCTTGGTGAGATGCTGGCACAGGTCAAGGATGAGCAGGGTTACATTGTCGTCCGCGAACGCACCCACCGCAACACTGCCGAGAGCACAAACGCCAGAGTCAAGTGGTGGAGCATCTTCCAGCTCGGTGTCTTGATTGGCGAGGGCATTTTCCAGGTCTGGTGGCTCAAGCGTTTCTTCGAGGTACGCTCATAGCCCTGTTTTCTTGATTCAATTTCTCGACTTCAGGCGCTAATACTGGTCTTGTACAGGTCAAGCACGTTGTCTAAATGTCCTTGTTCATCCTATTACGTATACCGCCAGACCTTCTACGCTTCCAATGAGAACATGTTCTGATACACTACCCTTCCTCTCCTCATTGTTGCTTCCTTCAAAATATCATGTTCAACCTTCTTCTTTGTGCCGTGTGGAAGTATGTCTCCAAGCTTTTGCGAGCTTACTACATTCGCATGTGGGTCCTTCGAACGCGAGACAGTGGGCTAGATTCTCAACCCTTCAATGCCAGCGTTCTACGAGAGGTTGCCAGCAAGCTTCTGGTTGATTCCAATAGTCCATGTAAATGTCTGGTGAGGTCGAGTCGTTCCGTTGTGGTGCTGGCAAGATAAGAGACGGTATCGAGAGCAGTATTCTTCTAGCGTGATAATAACCCTAGTTTCGTACAAGCAGGCTTGTAGAAAAGAACTAGAAAACGTGTGGCATCTAGTAGGACACACTTTTTGATCAGCAAAATGAGAAGATGATCGTAGTAGACTTGCGCTAAGATCTCTCCGTCAAGATCTGCAAGCAGTTGACGTTACTACGTTCAAAGCTTAGAAGGAAGGAGTCTCTGGGTGTGTGGTTCCTTCCTTATTCCATCACCACACATCGTTCGAACAATCTTATCTCGCAATCGTCTCGTACAATTGTTGTACAATTTAGTCGACCTCCAGCTGGCTGCATGATCTATCTCTCCAAGAGCATAAGCTTGTCTGATAACCGACACGTATCATCTGCGCCGACTAATCACTCCTGTGCGGTTTGAAAGTTGACCACAACAGCCAGCAGCCTGTTATTCGCCATTGGATTATGCAGCATTGGGATCAGTGGCTCTTCACTCAACGCCTTGAAGGAGGACGTACGCCTATCACTGCAATACAACTTGCTGAATCATTCTCGACTCACCTCTTGCTTTCACTCAATTCAAATCCGGAAGGAGGTTGGCCACGCGCTTGTTGTCTAGGAGTTGACTGTTAACAGGCTTGACTCATACAAGGTTATATATCAAGGTGAGGACACCGGTCCCCAAGCACAATTCACACATAACACTTGCGCCGGGCTCCTAAGAACGAGCGTCCTGGATACAGAACTGGCTAAACTACACACGCCACGAGCGCCAGAGATGCCTGTGTCAAAACGGTGCTCACCAATACTTGTCCACAGGCCGGGCTTTATTATGACGCACGAAGTACGATACAACATGCCAGCATTATAGAAACCAAGGCGTTGTCACCGGTCTCCTATTCACATCACGCTCGACGTCGACGAAAGGCGCCCGAAGTCATGCCTTTGTTGAATGGACATGAGAGCGCCTCGGCGAAGTTGTTATTCATGCATTCATGTCAAGCTGGGCGTCTCACATGCAGCAATTGCCTGGAAATCGCAGGCAGCAGGGCAGACATCCCCAACCAATCCGGGGTTGGATGTCCTGCGAAGGGCGCAGGACTAGCGGCTCACGGCAAGATAAGCAGGATGCCGAGATCGGACAAATCTCTTCTTGGACAACTTCCAAACAACACTGTATGGCAGAGGGTAGGTCGATTTGAGCGCTCTCAATGCCAGGACAACACGTATAGAAGAAAGTCTTATCTGAGAGACTTTACAGGAAGGCGATTGGAGAAAAATCCATCCTTGAAGATGGGTGAGTATGAACGAGCGGGATTAGAGTAAGCTAGCGTGCTGCGGAGTTGGGTGACTCACATCTGGTGCACCGTGCAGGAGACCCACCACACCGGGCAGTGGTTTGAGGGTGCTCTTCGAGGCAGTATGTAAAGGCCGTTTCCCCAGGCCCTCTTGCGGTTCGTTTCCCTTCTCTATCAAACGCACACTCTACACACATATTCATTCCAGGTTTACGCACTCAAAATGGCTGCATAAACCCCCCCATACCGTCGCCCAGCATACCAGCAATAAGACAACTTCGTCCACTACTTCCCAAACACTCTCAAGAGCAATTGCCCTTGAGTTTCTCCAACACCTCGTCGTCGTCTTCGGACCTTCAGCAACAGAAACTACAGCCAACCACGGCTTTTAAACCACAACCATGTCTTCCTCACCAGAACTCCCCCAGGCCTACGCCCCCACAACCAGCATTCGAACAGGACTTTGCCCTCTTCGCTCAGCCAGTGAAACTTGCTCATACTCCGCGTGTGCAGCAGTCGCAAACTCCCGCGCAACAGCCTAAGAGCTCTCAGGCAGCAGTGCAGGATTTTTATAAAAACCTCGGACCTGTCTTCTCAAGCTCAGCCTTCTCATCACAGTTCTCACCGCAGTTCTTGACCGATTTCCACCAACAACTCTCCGTCGCTCAGACCGAAATCATCACCGAAACCAACCCATCAAACATCACGAAAATGTACTCCACCGGATACTTTACCAACGAGAGCAACGTTGCTTACGAGGGCACCGCCGAAGACCTCCAGCTCGGTGGCCCTGGAGCCTTCATGAAGGAGGGAGTCGACATGCCCCTCTTCGGAGGTGACGACGATCTCGAAAGTCGTCTGTACTCTGAACTCACCGGCACCCCCTTCTTCACCCCCTCCGACAACACCATCTCCCCTCAGCTACTCCACATGGGCCCTCCCCAGCCCGTCCCCTCTTCCACCAACTTCCCCGACCTGACTCCTGACACATTCGCTGGCGATTACTCGCCTGCACTGTCTGAGTTGCCGTTGTTCTCGAACAACGGCTCGGTCGAGCCCTCTCCTGTCGTGCGTGACGACATGGCGCCCGCCATGAATCACGGATACCCTCTGTTCCCCGCCGAGCCATCTGTGCCTACTGGCGCAGACCTTGGTGCGCGTTACACGGGGTCTCTTCCTCCCACTCCCGCCTCGGCTACGCTGGGTGCGTTCCCCACGGGGGTTCGCAAGCACAGAAAGCCCAAGCAGCTCGCGGAGATCAACCTCGATGCGATCACCGACGAAAAGGAGCTGAAGAAGTCGAGGAACACCATGGCCGCTCGCAGGTCCCGCGAAAAGAGGACAAACCAAATGCAGGAGCTCGAGGCCAAGGTCGCGCAGCTCCAGGCCGCGCTCCAGGCCAAGGAGCAGGAGTGCCAGCAGCTCAGGGCCCTGGTCAACGGGTCCTCTGCTTAGCTCATCCAGGGCACCACCATCAACTCCTCTTGAGGCCCGTCACACCTCACTCTCTTCTCTCTCCCTCTGCGCAACAGTCTCTCACATACAGCTGTAAAAATGCACAATGTTTTCTGATCAGAGCACCGGCCTACTGAGAGAAGCGAAAGCCACTGTCTCTTTGGACCCATCTCTGCTCTCAGATACAAACCGTGCATTTCAGCAATACATCTCACCAACTACCCCTTTGCATCACGGGGACTGGTAAAGACTGCTCTGCACACGGACATGAACCAAAATTTGCTTTTATTCTTCCATTGCTCTTTGTTTTTGTCCAAAAAGTTGTTCCATACCCATTGCGTTTTTTCTTTTTTTTGCTATCGGCCAGTTCAAGATGTCCAAGTCTAGCACAAGACTTGTTGACTCGTGGGCCTCTTTTCTTACATTGTTAAATTTGTTTGTTTTTGGAAGCAGAGAAAGAGTTTTAATAGAATGAATGCGAATGCTCATCAAGCTATACATATGTTTCTGTTCCTCATTGACGTGAAAACATGATATGCAAATGAGAATTGTGATGTGTGAACATATATGATATGCGGAGACATGAAGTGGGATCTGGAATGTGACTATAGGTGGTTCATCGGTATAGACGTTTTCTACCGCTGTATGATGGAGTAACTCTCCCGATTGCGAAAATGCCTTGTGCGTTGCTGCCGGTGCTGCCTAACAATTGTTCTTGTTACGGAAGTTGCGCACGTCAGACGTCGCGTGGTCTTCGTCATGGGTTGACCTGCATACTTTGTCTCTTCTCATTTACCCAACATCCTCCCGTGTCTGTCAAGTTGCACTACTTTTGATGGATGTTGTCTTTATGGCTCTCTGAGCATGTAACTCTGATCATCAACACTATCCTGCATTCCCATAACTTACAATATCGATACCACTTCGCCATGAGATATACTTAACCATGCCACTTCAAATCCACCTTCACACACTCAACTCTCAAAGTCACCCTGACTCCTACCCTATCCCTTCCCAATCGATCCCCTTCCAACTCCCACCTTGTCTTTCTCACCTCTCTCCCAACTCCCGGCTACTCCGGCCTTTGACGTCGATCGCCCACCTCCCACCGACAAACCACCGCATCGCTGCTGTGCCCAGCGTGCCCAGCAAAGCAGATCACCCACCAGCACTGTCGTCATCGTCACCCTTCCCAAGACCGTTTTTTTCTCTTGGTTGATATCTGTGTTTCTCTTCTGTGACTAATTTTGTCGTGTTGCAAATAAATCCCGTAGGCAAAGTGTTCGGTCGTGAAAATGTCGCGATGCCGAAGTCGGGCAGGGCGTGGTGAGCGAGTCGTCAAGGTTTTGTAGAGTTTTTTGGTTGCGAGTAGAGGGATGATCTTGAGGGCAGGAATGGTCAAGGCTGAGAGAGAAGAGGTAAAGAGAGGGGTCAACGATAGAGGTAGGTTTTAAGTGGTTTAGGTTGATGGAGATGGATGTTCATTTGACAATGTGCACGATATGGATGAGTACGAGTCTGGCTGGTCAGGGTCACTGTAGAAATTTTGAATTTCAGGTAGGGGTCATGATTGTACAAGTATAGAACGACGACGGAGGTTTGACATGGCTTCTGATGAGTATGGGCGCAGCGAGGACTTAATGAGCATGTAGAAATCGTCGATCTGGAAGGATAATTGTAAAGTAAGTAGGAAGGAAAGAGTTCTGTGGCAGGATATTGCTGAATATATTCTCCGAGACGACTCATCAGTATTTGTGGTTCTCAATTATTCGTCCATGCTGTTGGGAACGCCATAGGCCAAACAGCCATGATGATTCGAGCGCTGCTATACCGAGACGACCTCGAATCACTCTCGTCAATGCTCGACTTACATCTATCCATTGAATCCAAGACCCCTACACTCCTCATCCTCTCTCAAAGCACCCCTAATCTCCTCCTCACCAACACCTAGCCTCACTCTACCGACCCTTTCGCCCCTCCTTACTTCCAAGCCCACAATGCCCGCCTCTGCCAGCTCCTCTGCCGCAACACCCATACCTCTCAACCTCGCTACCTTGCCTTCTTTCTTTCCAGCCACTCTACCTCTCTTACCAGGTGTAGAGACCCCGGTCAAAGAAGGAATGGGTTGGAAGGTGTCTGGAGCGAGCAAAATGTCATGCAGAGGGACCAAAGACGACAAAGCTGCCATGCGAGCTGCTTCGTCGATAATGTCGCCGAGTGTACTTTCCGTCAACCCGGTTCTGCGGATACGGCCCAGTAGGGCGGCGAGGAAGAGTTTGGAAGCCAGAGGCAGGGAACGAAGGTAAGATGCCAAGGGTGTAGAGGTGGCTTCATTGATGGCGCGTTTGATGGTGGAGATGGTCACGACGCCTTTCTTCATCGCTGCCGCTTTTGCTGGCGCTATCGTTGCTGTTTCGTCTTGCGTGTCTTGGACTGGTGTTTCCGATGCTGCTTTGTCGGCGGCCGCCTTGTCTGATTCGGCAATCTCGACTGCGCGGCGGCAGATATCGAGGGCGCGACGTGCGTCTCCTGATACAGCTGCTACCTTTCTGCTGGCGAATTGCACGGCGTCGGGTTCGACTACCACTTGTCCAATGCCTTCGAGTCTGCTCTCGATGATCTTGATGAGTTGCTGATGTGTATAGCCAGGGAATGTTATTCGCGTGAGTCCCAACCGCGAACTGATCTTGTTGCTGAGCGTGCGTTCGGGCAAATCCATCGTGTTCGCTACAGCCAGCACGATAAGACGTGAGTGCCGTAGTTGGGGCCAGTTGAAAAAGTTGTACATGACACCTTGAGACTTTGTCACGAGCTGATCAAGCTCGTCCATCAGCACCACACAAGGTACCCTTCTCGGACTTGGTGTGCTGAACTCGCGTTCTAGCAATTCGAGAGCATGTGTGGCGCTGACACGTTGGCCTTTGAGTGCTTCCCAGAGTAGAGAGTATGATTGATGTGGGTCGGTGACTTTCATGCCGTTGATCTCGACAAATACAAAGTCGTCGAGTTCGTCGGCGGATACGGCTACGTTGAGTGCGGCCACGACCTCTCGTACCGTGGCAGTTTTGCCTGTACCCGGAGTGCCAGAGATGTAGATACAAGACCCTGTGCCAGCTGAGATGGCGGTCTCCAGATGTGCATAGACTTCGCCAAACTCATCTTCACGGCAAGGAAGTGCATTTGGTACAGCAGATACATGTAGTGTGCTTCGGGCAAGTTGATGAGGGGAGGCGGTTGTGTGAGAAGGCGAGAGCATACGAGTGCCCAGGGGTGTGAACTCTAGAGGCCTTTTGGCGATGATGCGGCGATGTGTGGGAGTAGTGAGTTTGCGAGGTGCAGGATGCTTGCTTCTTGAGGTCGGTGTGGCAGAGGTCAACTTCCTACGTTTCCGTGGTGTGGTCGTCTCGGCATCTTCGTCGTCAGGAATTACAAATTCGTCTAGATCTCCTGGTGTAGTTGCCCTGACGGTCGATTTGCGTTTGCGAGTTCGTACAGTCTGGGTGTCAACCAACTCGCATAGAGACTGCAGATCTTCGACTCCACGATAAACATCCTCCCAGATGAACTCCTCGGTGTAGGTGGTCGTGCGAGTATTGCAGCCTCGTCGACAAATAAAAACTTTCCCGTGATCTCTCGAGCCTTTCGGAATCTTGCCGTTCGGATATCTTGAATTGAAGACCTCGGCAGAAAGAACAGTAGCCTTACCATTGATGGTCTTTAATGAGTTTTCGTCCAGCCCAGTAGTGATGTACAGTTCATTCTCCAGAAAGTCTTGTCTCTTCTTGTTCTTGTTGACAATCTCCTTCTCGGACGAGAACCACAAAAAGGAAGCTTTCATGTCGTTGATCATCTCTCCATCGTCGTCTTCAATCTCGCCCTCTGCAAAGTCTTGGATGATGGCGACCCAAGCTTCGTTGCCGGCAGCCTTGAGCAGAACAGTGTCTCCTACGTGGCATTTAAAATCGCCCATCTGGGCACCGATGATGGTCTTGTTGGGTCCATATATCCATTCCCAGGGGAGATCCTCAGTGCCCAGCTCATCGTCAGAGTCCTCTCGCAACACACCACCGCCCTGGAGGAATTGCCGTGCTTGCTCGGCTCGTGAGCGTTTTGGTTTCTGAGCCATGCTTTGGGGGTGATCTCTTGTCAATTGACTATGATCACCTTTGCTGTCGTCGAAGGTGCACGCGTTGGACAGACACGCCTCGTCGCGTGGTTTCGTGGTGCAAGCACTCAAATCCCAATGTGGATCTGTATGGGCCAGGCCAGGGTGGGGGAGCAACTTTGTCAATCAACCCGCGCGCGCAACGTCAGAGCCAGAAAACATCACAATCAACCCAGAAACATGTCGAAACCAGCAGAGCAAGGTCAACAAAGTGCGTCAAAGAATGTCCCAAGAGCTCAACACAGCAAAGAGAAAAAACTAACAGCGCCGGCCAGTCGACCTCGGGTCCCTCTCGGTGCAACAACTCTCCCAAGTCAAGAAACAGCTGGATGAAGAAACCCAACACCTGACAAACTCGTACGCCCAACTGCGTGCCGCCCAGCAAAAGTTCCGCGACTGCATCGCCTCGATCGTCGCCGGCGTCGCAAACTCGGTCGCCGAGAAGCCGCTGCTGGTCCCCCTGACTTCGTCCCTCTACGTGCCCGGCACACTGGCAAGCACAGAGACCGTTCTGGTCGACGTCGGAACCGGCTTCTACGTTGAAAAGACGACCGAGCAGGCAAAGAAGTTTTACGAGGCAAAGGCCGAAGAGCTGGGCAAGAATGTCAAGGATCTCGAGACCATTGTGCAGGGCAAGAACCAGAACTTGAGGTTGATTGAAGAAGGTATGTGTGACACAAGACAGCGTATACATAGAAACTTCGCTAACACGAGGTGCAGTCATGCGTCAAAAAGTCCTCGCGAGCAACCAGGCTCAAGGCAGCGCTTCCGCCTCGTCATAGTCGCTTTCCTCTGCCATCAATAAATACTACTCTCCTCGTACACATTCGAGATGGAGCCAAACACGCCCCGAGCCTGTTCAGGACATGTCAGCTTCCATCATGTTCTAGGCTGCTAGAAGCTATCGGCATGAAAGGAACTACACCAAAGGTCAGCTTCGCTTTGCAAAGAGCATGCACTTCACAAATCAAAGGAAGGAATCTTGTCTCCTGCGAGTACTTTGGTACATTGGAAGGTGTAAACCTCGCAAAATTATTGTCCTCATGCGACTCGTAGTAGCTAGTATCTAGCGGATCTCATGTGGAAGTCGAGACCGTCGGCTGGGGTCATGCTGTCTAAATGCCTATGGGCTACAAGGAAGAGACTGAAAGTAAGAAATACATAGCCACAATGTCTTCTCCATCCTCCCCGCTCAATTTCTCTTGCCGAGAACGATATCCTGCACACGCTGCAGCGCATGCAAAAGTTCGACATGACCCTTGAGCTTCTCGTTTGTGTTGGTTGATTCCATTGGGAACCAGCTTTGGATGTCTGCCTTCCACTCTGCACCCATTCCAGCGCGAAGCTCGTGGTTCTCTGAGAGCAAACTTGACCATTGGCGATGCTTGACATCGACTGTCCAGCGTTCTTCAAACGTAGTGGCCGGCTCTCTGCCGCCGATCGGCGATGCCGAGTAACTCCTGTTAAAGACTTTGGCCACCTCCACCTCATACCCTGCGTAGGGTTCCTTCATCTCAAATCTCCAGATGATCTTCTCCCTGACGGCTCTTTTGTGGGCAAGGGGCTTTGGCTTGCCTTCGAACGTCTCGAAGTCACAGAACGATTCTGCATTTCGCGCCTCGTCGGGCTTCAGGTTGACATAGTACTCAGCATGGTCTTGGATCCACTGCGGAAGGTGGGATGATTCTGGCACTCCGAGTGCAGAGATGTCGAGCAGCCATGTAAGGTCACTGAGTGTGTCTGTGAGATACACCTCGAGGAATCTTGTACGACCGATTTTCTCATCCACCCTCTTGAATTCGGGATTAGATGAAGAGAATGAGCCATTTTCCTGGTGCCACTTCTTGGTGATTAGAACGTTACCGCGACCATCCTTGATGTCAACCTCAATAGAAGCTGTATATTCAGGTTTAGTGTCGGCAAGATCGTAGACGAAACGATCGCAGGGCTTGAGTGAATCCGTAGCACTCAAGAATCGAAGAAGCAGACTATCTTCGATGACTTTATCACCAAGTCTTGCTCGTTGTTAGTACCTAACAATCTCAGCGACCTCAAAAGCGTTGACTTACTCTTCTGTGATCTTGGCTCGGAAGTTGTAGGAATCCGAAATCATTTCCTTGTAATCAGGTAGACTCTTTTTGTCGAAAGTCTGGTATGTGATCAGGTTGAGTTTCCCGAGATGTACTCTCAGATCGATGTGGCCCTGGTGCCAATGTACCTTGCTCAGAGTCTGAATGACAAGATCTTTCATTCGTTTCGCATTGAGAGCAATATCTTCCACTTTCGGTTTGGCCCTAATACTCTTTACTGTCTTACCAAGACTTGACTGTAGTTGGGCGCCTGCCCGGTAAACCACTTTAAGAGCGAGATCTTTGAGCATGAATTCTTGACAATCATTCTGGACCAGATAAAGTCTCTGGACTGGACAGCTCTGAACGACAGCCTTGCACAGGAGGCCTCTGATACGCAGGAGAGCTTGTTGCACGTCCTCGACGTTGCCCTTCACCATAAAGGACGATCTGGAGCTATCGTAGTCGATGACACAGTTGTTCTCCTTGCGAATCGGGTTCAAGCTTTCGAAGTTTCGATGTCCAAGTGCTTTGGCTGGTTCATAATCCTCGGCGGGCCATAAAAAGGATCCCTGCGCATAGTCAGCGACGTGGGCACATCGAGTCTCTCGACACTTACCATTGCTTCGAATAGGGCATCACGAGGGGGTCCAATAGCACCCTGCTGGTGTTGGAAGGTCGGATTGTCTTGCAAGATGTTGGTTGTGAGGTCGACTTTGGCACGTTTTACCTTGATGAGATCAGCATCGCTCTGTAGACGACTGTCGGTTACGAGAATTATACATCATCAGGAGCTCCCCAGAACTTGAACTCAAACTTGCTGTCATAGTGGATGTGGGTGTTTGTGGCCTTTCCGATGGTCACGATGGTCTGCGAGGGGTCCTTGATTGTCATGTTTTTGGCGAACTTCCAGGTGTCCCTGGGATCATCGCCTCTCTTCATAGCGGTAAGAGCTTCGTTCGATTGCAGAGGCGCATTGGGTCGGTTGTGCCTGGGCTGCAGCGGAGCCCTGTTGTTGTATATAGGCGGCATGGTGAATGTGGCTAGATGTGCTGGTGATGTGGTTTGTGGGATTAATAGGAAGCCTTGGGACAGATTAGCGCAGCGAGAGACGAGGACAATAGCCCGTGGAAGTGTTCGCCGATTTGTCTGATCGAAATTAGTTGAAAGACGGAGTCATAAAGAACTAATCGAGCGCAAGGGAAGCCGCATCAAACCTGCATGTGGCCCCGCGGATGGACAAACACAATGCAAGTGAAGGAAGTCGTGCCTTCCTGACAAGGATGCACATTCACAACAACAAAAAAAAAAACAGTATGTACACTGCAACCAAATAAACAACCTGACCAACAAACAAGCCATGGGTATCAATCGTTCGTTATCTCCACATTCTACTTGATTCTCCTAAGTTTTTTAGAACTTGTGTCTTCCTAGCGTAGGCTTCCACTCCAGTGGATGTGTCTCAGGTGTCGCGTTCTCGTCTTCACGCCAGATCTTGATTGTCTTGTCTGCTTCTCCAGTAATGAGACGTAGTCCAGTCTTGTCGAATGTTGAGCTCATGATACCAGCCTCAGCGTCAAGACTACCAGGCTGGGCAATGGAGTCGAGTGATTGGTATTTGTAGCCGGTCTTCCAGTCAAAGAATGCAGCCGATCCATTGTCGCCACCAGAAAACAAAACATTGTCCTCGTTGACCGACAAAGTGTTGATGATGGCGTTGTGACCATCAAAATTCTGCATGAAAGCACCCTCTGGACACTTCCATTGCTTGACCTGCCCAGTCGAGGCAGAGGCGAATGTGAACTCGTGGGGTGCTGTGCAGAGAGCTCTCACACCCTTCTTGTGATGTGTCAAGACGCCCATGGTCTTTCCAGCTGCGAGATCGTACATGCGAACAGTGCTATCTAGTGAAGATGAGATGATCTGTGGATCGGCCTCCTGAGTGACAATGTCGGATACAGTTTGTTTGTGGCCACTCAGCACGTGGATGTTTGATCTTGTTCGCATGTCCCACACACGAACGACACCGTCTCTTCCTCCGGTACAGAGCACATCGAGCGTAGGATGTAGACTCAGAGTGTATACACCGCTCAAGTGGCCATGGTAATCACGAATAACTTTGTTGGTCTCCAGATCCCAACACTTGACCTTCTTGTCTTCTGCACATGAGAAAAGGTATGGATGTCTCGGACTGAAAGCAAGGCCTCGTACGGTGGAAATGTGACCAGTCAGAGTGAGCTTCAGTGTGCCGGAAGCAAGGTCCCAGATTTTGATAGTCCTGTCACCACTTCCAGTCGCGAAATATTGGTTTCCCGGTTCTACAGCGAGTGCACGAACCCATCCTAAGTGACCGGAAATGACACGCATAAGCTTCCAGGGCGCCTTCCACTCGGGCTTTGGCTGGCGCACAACATCTCTGCGCACCAGACTCGAAGAACCAGGCAGGTTTCTCTGTGGTGTAGGGCCATTTGCATTTGGTGGCAGCTTTCCGGTGCCGTTTGCGCGCAGAGCAAGAGCGGTAGAGGTTCCAGCGGCGGCGGATGGTGTTTGCGCAGACACTCCCTCGATCATTTTGGCCATTTTTGGGTTTGATGCTTGCTCTTCGGTCTTTGGTTTCTTTCGGAGACTTGAGCGCGACGCTGCAGCGTTTGCCTGCTTGGCCGCAAGCACTGGGGGCAGCTCTTTGACGTCGGCATATTCTTTGTCGATTCGCGACCGTAGGGCAATCTTCTGGGCGCGTTCTGCAGGCGACGCGATGGGAGGAGCGATGGCGGGTTGAGAAGAGTTGTCGAGCGCTGTGGGTGCGCCAAAGTCGGCGGCGAAGATTTCTCTTGTACGTTTGGCGGATTTGTGTACCAGGTCGGATGGCGTCGGTTCTGCTGTGGTCGTCATGGTTGGTTGTATGGGTGTGAAAGATAACTTGTCGCGATGCAACTTTCTTATCGACTTGGGAACTTCGAAGCTTCCGCGCTCAGGCTCATGAGCCTCCCCACATTTCATCATTGGATCATTCAGAAACGTCTATTAAGAACAGACGACTCCTCTCACTTCGTTGCTGCTACACCAACTCACATTACAATTCACATTGAGCACCAAGCGATAACAGGCAGTGGTCTTCTGGTAAGCAGTTACACTCCCAGACATAAAAGCATGCATCACGAACAATAAGTTCTATCAGGTAGCAATATTATCTATGTGATCCTTCATAGTAGTCAGTCTCTTATCTCATAACGTCAAGCCTTTAGTCGTCCGCAGCATTTCTGGGAATATGGCCACCGCATCCCTGGCTGGATTCTGGGGCGCGTTCTTGGGAAGCTCCACCAGCACCCTCCTCAATGCCGCTATGCCTGCCTGTCCGTAGAATTTCAGGAACTTCTCAATATGCGTGTCCACCAATGCCTTGAGCACGATCCAGTGAGTCGGTTGTAGATTCGCCGGCGGTGTGTTGGCGAAGTGACTCAAAGCTTTCCAGTAGTTTGGTGGTGGGAAGGGGTTGTTCGACTTCGACTTGCTAAAGTCTCGCAGGGATATGCAGCCATACCCTGTAGCGAGACCCAACATGCGATTCTTGTGAACTTCGGAATCAACCCAACCGTCGCTGTTCTTCAACCAACCTATCGTTTCCCTTCCTCCTTCGGTTTTCTCGTTGCCATATATACCAAAGAGGACAGGGCAGACCTTGTGGTATTTGGCCAAGAGAATGTCGATGAGTGAAGTGGTACCGTTGAAGAGGTACTCGGCTTTCGAAAACACCGTGACTAACACGATCGCGAGAGCATCTACTGTCGCTATGTTGTCGTTGCAGAATTGACGAATGACCAATTTTGCTATCATATGGAGGAGATACACCAAAGCCAGCGGCATGCGTCTTTCCGAGTTGTCTGGCGGTATGGCGAGAAAAGGAGTTATGTCGATGGCAGGCTCAGGATGTTTCAGAACGTCGTTGAGGATCTCGAGTACTCTCTTGAGCTGTTCACGAACGAATCAATTAATGTTGTACTTTTGTCAGTCACGCAGATCATCCTTACCGTAGTTCTGTTTTTGACCTTGTCTGGCGTGAACTGGCCCATCACCGTATTGATTTGGCGACGGTAGACACTGATATCTATTCCAGAAGCTTTCAGTTGCTTTGAGGCAGAATTTCTCATCTCCTTCAGACTCTTGTGGATGGCGAGATATCGCTCGTGCTGTGCCTTTAGTTGTTCTGGTGTGGACTTGAGTGATGATTGTGCTGTAGATGCCGAGGAGGACGCAGCTGGCTGTGTTGCGGGCTTAGGGGCGGGTTGGGCTGCAAATGCGGATACAGCGCCAGGTTGCGCAGCAGGGACTGGCGCAGGTGGTGGTTGAGATTGTGGTGCTGTTTGGGCTGGTGGAGCAGCTTTAGTGGCAGCAATGGCGGCGGCAGCAGCATCGGCCTCTTCCTTCGCCTTGCGCTCTGAGGCCTCCTGCTCTTGCTTCCTTCGCAAAGCGTCTGCTTCATTCTGTCGTTTTTGTTGTGCAAGTCGGGCCTCCTTCTCCTGTATCTCTCTTTCCTCGGCCGCACGTTTCTGCTGCTCCTGCTCTTGCCGCTCGAGTTCCTCCCTTCTCCTCTGCCTCTCAGCAGCCTCTCTTGCGGCCTTTGCTGAACGCTCAGCTTCGAGTGTGCGACGCTCTTCCTCTTCCTTCTGCATGCGCTCGCGTTCCTGCTTCAGTGCTTCGGCCTCGGCGGCCTCGATGGCATTGCGCAAGATGCGGTCATGTTCAGCTTTTGCTTGCGCAAGAGCCTGCTGATGGAGTCGTTCTTGTTCCGCATCTCTTTCGTCCTGTCTCTCTCTCCAGGCACGTTCCTCGCGGATGTGAAGCGCACCAATCTCGTCTATCAATGTCTCGGAACGGCGAGGGCTGTGTCGATATGGAGAATTGTGGCTCTTCCTGATGTATGTATGGTCGGCTTGAGGTGTGCGCGATGCAGGACTTGCTGTGCCAGCTCTATCCCTGTGAGGAGATGCCATTGAAGTGCAATACGCGGAAGCGGAAAAGCTGCAAAAACGGTGTCTAGACTGTGTCGCGTAGAGCCGGGATCAGAGCACAAGGCAGAAAAGAGTGGCTACGTTTCAGCAAATGACATGCTCAATGCTGTTACGGGCAGAGAAAGGGATGATTGGGCGCGCGAACAAGGTCCAGCTGAAGCATCAAAACACCTCACGAGCAAGCAGTTCAAGTGACGGTTCTTGCTCCAGCTTTTTGTCGCGAGTCATGAAACAACCGAGTTCCGAACCAAGAATCGATGGGAAGGGCCGACCTCAAGCTGCCTCTTGCAACTCCATGTTCAATGAAGCCATGCTGGGGGAGAGCAAAGGGACAATGTCGAGGTCTACATCGAAATATGGCATGAGATTGAGCAATATACGAGCAATACGACCGATCTGCCTGCTACCATTGTCCATCGGTAGTCCAACAGGTTTAACAAAGGTTTCATCGCGTAATCCTGCTTTGCAAACGGCCTTGTATCCGATTGTGCTTGGCAGGATAGGAGCTCCAACATGAGCTGGAGAGTAAGGAATTGCAAGTCTGCGGTCAGATGAAGGACCGCATGTCGATTGATTGAGCGATTGACATGTCGTCCGTCCGAGCAGACGGAATGACCAACGAGCTTAGTGCTCCTGAGTGTTGTAGATAGATGGAACGCCCGCAAATGGGCACGTCTTTGTCCAGCTGTCCACGAATCCAAGCGGCATGACGCAGCAAAAGAGAGTAGCCCTCTCCACGTCCAACACCACCTCCCGCCTTTCTCCTTGTGCTTTTTCTGGATCCATATCTACCTCGCTCTCTGCCCTCCCTCCTACCCTTCCTTCCCTTTCCGTAACACCTTGCCACTGCCTCCGCCCGTCTCTTCAATCATTCTGAGACGTGCAAGTGGAAAGAGCCTTGATTCCGCCCGCCCAACGCTTCTTGCTTTTGGGGAAAGCACGACCTCTGCTCGTCAGCCGAAGCCGTCCCAGGCTTCACCAGTCTTTTCGTCCAACACGCACGACCAACACAAACTTACACTCCATCATCTTGCTTGTGGCACCCGCCCTCCTTTAGAAGCAGCTCATCATCTGGCATCTCAACTCTTCCTGACTCTATTGCCACCTACACTAACAGAGACCCGCTCCCACCTGTGCCCTCCTCATCGCCGTCGTTGTCATAGCTTTTACGCTAGCTCCGAGGTCCACATCACCAAGTTTAGCTGTCTAGCACTCTGGACTACCATTCTCTCTCGCGTGTCAGGTATCTAGCCTCTGCCAACATAGCTCGCACTCATCTCTGACGCCTGTCCTGCAGATAGCTTAGCATCGTCAAGCTTCTGCCACTCACCCCCACTACCGTCGTCTGACATCCTTCCGCCATCCTTCTACGCCGCCTAGTCACCTTTTCGACCCTCCTTCGATAATGGATCAACACGGACAGAATGGCCCTTCCGGCCCTGGCGGTCGTCGCTTCCACATCGCACACAGACGTAGCCCTTCTGAGCTCACCCCCCTGATGAGTACGTTGTCGTCCCGTCCCACATTCTGCTGCGCTTCTATATCACGATGGGTTTGCTGACAGTCTTACAGTGGAGCAACTCGCACTTGCCCAGCAGATCGAACTCCTTCAGCAGCAACAGCAGCAGATTGCCGCAACCCACCAACAGTATGTCAATTTGGGTATGATTCAACCCCAGCAGCAACTACCCAACCAAGCCTTCGCCCAAATGCAAGGCCAGATGCCCAACAACAACGCTTTCCAGTTCCCTCAACAACCTCAACAACAGCAGCAGCATCTGCAACTGCCTGGTAATATGGGACCACCTGCAGGCCACCGTCGCAACCAGTCCGCCATGCCCACCATGACCATGGGCCCCCCACCTGCCCCATCCGCCGGTACTTCTGGTACATTTGGCGAGTTCAGTTTCCCTGGTGCAAAGTCAGAGAACGTCAACCCTAGACCCCGTAACAGCGGTTCGGTCAGTGGCGCTAGTGGCCACAGCAGAAGACACTCGCTCGCCCTTCCTGAGGCAAAGAAGGCTGCCGAGATTGCTGAGCAGAAACGCAAGCAGTCAGGCTTCCAATTCCCCATTCCCGGTGCTGCCGGCGCCACACCCGATCGCTCCGTGAGCCCTGGCAATGCTAATACTGACATGCCGCCACCCGCTAACAACTTCTCTAACCGTAATGCTGGTCGTGGAGGACACGGACGTAGTCAGAGTCTTGCTGTCGGCAACCAGAGAAACCAGCGTGGTGGTCCCGCTTTCCAGTTCCCACCTCCTGCTGAAATTAACAATGCCCCTGAGCGTCGTGGTAGCCAGGGACACGGAAGAACGCAGTCGCGTAACTTCGACGGCAACTGGCGCCAGCAGCAACCGACGATCCAGGAACAGCATGCTACCAACATGGGTAACTTCCAGATGAACCAGCACGCCGGAGCCCAGCCATTCCAGCCGGGCCACCGCCAGCGCGGCTCTGTCAACAGCCAGTCGATCAGCTCGATAAGCAACTTCCAGTTCCCTCAGCAGCCGCAGCTTGTTCAGCTTCCCCAGGGTCAGGTTCTCATGCAGCCGAACATGTTCGCTACCCAAGGCTTGAATGCCCTGCAGCTCGCTCAGATCCAGGCTTACCAGGCCGCTGGACTTCAGCCCCCAATTGCAGGCCTTCAGGGACAACAAGGCGGTCAGCAGATGACTATGCAGCAGCAACAGCAGCAGCGCAAGACTCTCTTCACCCCCTACCTTCCTCAAGCCACTCTCCCTGCTTTGCTCGGCGATGGACAGCTTGTCGCAGGCATTCTCCGTGTCAACAAGAAGAACAGAAGCGACGCCTACGTCACCACCAACGACCTCGACGCCGACATCTTCATCTGTGGTAGCAAGGATCGCAACCGTGCCTTGGAGGGTGATCTCGTTGCTGTCGAGCTCCTTGACGTCGACGAAGTCTGGGGTCAAAAGCGCGAAAAGGAGGAGAAGAAGAAGCGCAAGGACATGACCGATAGCCGCGGTACGTCCATGACCGCTGTCAACGATGCTACCACCCAGCCTGAATCCTCTGCCGCTGAGGGAGGTATTCGCAGACGTGGTAGCTTGAAGCAACGTCCTACTCAGAAGAAGAACGACGATGTTGAGGTCGAAGGTCAGAGCTTGCTCCTTATGGAGGAGGATGAGATCAACGACGAGCAGAAGCCCCTCTACGCCGGTCATATTGTGGCTGTCATCGAGCGTGTCGCTGGCCAGATGTTCTCTGGTACCCTTGGTCTTCTCCGTCCCAGCAGTCAAGCCACCAAGGAAAGACAGGAGGCTGAGCGTCAAGGTCGCGATGGTGGCAATCAACGCAACCAACCCGATAGACAGCAGGACAGACCCAAGATTGTCTGGTTCAAGCCCACTGACAAGCGTGTGCCTCTGATCGCTATTCCCACAGAGCAGGCACCCAAGGACTTCGTCGAGAAGCACCAAGACTACGCCAACAAGATCTTCGTCGCATGCATCAAGCGCTGGCCCATCACCTCTCTGCACCCCTTCGGTACCCTCGTTGAGCAGCTTGGTGACGCCGGTGATCTTAAGGTGGAGACCGACGCCCTTCTGCGTGACAACAACTTTGGCCCTGATGACTTCTCCGACGCTGTCCTCAAGAACGTTGGCTACGAAGACTGGTCTGTGGCCAAGGATGGCGAAGCCGCTCTCGAATCTCGTCGCGACTTCCGCAACGAGCAAACCTTCACCATTGACCCCAACGGAAGCGAGGAACTCGACGACGCAATCCACTTCAAGACCCTTAGTGATGGTCATGTCGAGATTGGTGTGCACGTTGCTGACATTTCCCACTTCGTCAAGCCTTCGTCTATGGTTGATCGTGAGGCCAAGAAGCGCGGCAGCGGTGTCTATCTGATGAACCGTACCGTCAAGATGCTTCCTCCCAAGATCAGCTCTGAGATCTGCTCCCTAAGCCCTGGCGAGGAGAGGTACACTGTCAGTGTTGTCTTCAAGATCAACCCTGATACTGGCCGCGTTCTTGACGAGGACACCTGGATCGGCAAGGCAATCATCAAGAGCACTGGAAAGGTCTCTTACGACCAGGTCGACAACATCATCAATGGACAAGGTAACTCTGGTCTCGACGATGAACGTGCCAGCCAGATTGAGATGCTTCACAGCATCTCCCAGAAGCTTCGTCAAGCCCGATTTGGTGATGGTACCTCCAACAACCAACCCCTTCGCTTGATCTACCAACTTGACGATGAGAATGTGCCCGTCGAGCACAACATCTTCGATTCCTCGCCCGCTCACGAGCTGATCGAAGAGTTGAGCCACAAGACCAACTCGTTCGTCGCTCAGAAGATTTTCGCTGGCTTGCCCGAAAAGGCTCTGCTGCGCAAGCAGGCACCTCCCAATCCGCGTCGCTTGGTAACCTTGAGCGAGCGCATGGCTAATATTGGTGTTGATGTGGACACTTCCAGCAGTGGTGCCCTTCAGAACAGCCTCTTCCAGATTGAAGATGCTGATGTCCGCAAGGGTGTGGAAACTCTTCTCATCAAGGCCATGCGTCGTGCGAAGTACTTCATCCCGTCCAAGGCGCCCGCCGACCAATACTCGCATTACGCACTCAACCTGCCTCTGTACACTCACTTCACCAACCCTTCGCGTCGTTACGCAGACATCGTCGTTCACCGCCAGCTCGAGCACGTCCTCACCAACGGTGCCGTGGAGTTCACCGAGGATGTTGAGGCTTTGGCAAAGACCGCCGAGACGGCAAACACGAAGAAGGACTCGGCATATGCTGCACAGGAACAAAGTGTCCACATTGAGTCTTGCCGCGCTCTTGACAGAAAGAGTCAGGAGCTTGGTGGCGATCTTATCAGCGAAGGTATCGTCCTTTGCGTCTACGAATCAGCCTTTGATGTGTTGATTCCCGAGTACGGTTTCGAGAAGCGTGTCCATTGTGACCAGCTTCCTCTCAAGAAGGCCGAGTTCGACAAGAACAAGCGTCTGCTTGAGCTCTACTGGGAGAAGGGTGTCCCATCCTCTGCCTACGTCCCTGAAGACGAGAAGCCCAAGGCTAGCCGAGCTAACAACTGGTCTGCAGCCGCCGCTGCTCGCGACTCTGCCGCTACTCGCGCCAAGGAGGAAGAGGCTCAGCGCAAGCAAATGCAGACTGCGACCATCTCTACCGACGACACTGATGCTCTCTTCGATGACGACGATGATGCTGTTTCTGAGATCACCGAGCAGACTGCAGGTGTCTCTCTTAACACAGACCGCAACACCCAGAGCATGCCCCCATCGCCTACTCGCAATGGCATCTCTTCTCAGCAAGGTCCCCAGCGCACAAAGTCGGACTCCAAGATCCTTCACACCACCCCTGAGGCCAAGCTCAGCAACAAGGATAAGTACCTGAAGTTGTTCAGCCTTCGCGAGTCGGATGGCAACTACATCCAGGATGTCAGAGAGATGTCGAGAGTGCCGGTCATCCTTAAGACGGACATGACCAAGAGTCCACCGTAAGTTTTGTATCCTGCTCAGAACAATTATAAAATGCTAATACGACTTGCAGTTGCTTGACTATCAGATCGCTCAACCCCTATGCCCTGTAGGTGGCTAGCTGATACCATCTTGCACGGCCCAGTACGAGTAGCACGAGTTTGACGCTTGCTTTGATGCAAATATCACCACCCTTGTCAGATGCCACCAACGTACTTGCGTCATTGCGTACGTATCAACAACCTCAAGGTAAAAGCCCGTGGACAAAATGCTGGAATGGGCTGGCTGAGGTTGGCAGAACGCAGAAGATTCGCACACAAAAAAAGCCGGAGGCATGTTTTTACACGAACTTGTAGATGGACTTCTGGAGCGATGTTTCATTTTTTGTTATGGTTAATCTTTCTTATTAGAGTACTCTTTCACCGCTTGCTTCCGCCGAGCATATTGTATTAGTTGGTAGCGAAAATGATATACATTAATCATCAAATCTTGACTTTGACCATGGCCACTCCCAGCGGATGTAGGGCAGAGCTCTTGTGGCGATATGTTTCCATTGATCGATGGGCTTGCTCGTATCAACCAAGACGATGCTACCTCCATTGGCAACAGTGCCATCATCATGAGCTTCCACGCTGCGTCCAGCCTTGCGACAGTCCTCCTGTATCTCAGAGAGATGTTTCTCAACGTCGGACTTTGGCAAGTCGGCGCTGAGCAGGTCTCAGCATTATTGTGGGTTTGCACAAAGACAAAACTTACTACATGAGAGAGAGGTGAGGCAGGTATTCATCGCGGGTCCACTTATCAGCTTTTTCCTGGTCGCCCCCCTCAACAGCCTCAGCACGACAAGCAGAGGCCAGCTGCAGCAACTGAGCAGTCTTGCCGGCGCTCAAGGTCAACTTCTTGACAAAGGCATGACCGGCTTCCAGCACATCTAGCGTGACAAAGACAGGGTCTTGCTGGTCTCCAGAAGGCAGATGCAAGCTTGACAGCCAGGCTTGGGGGTCAGTACCGTATAGAGACTGGTCGATGTTTGAGGTTATGGTGACATGGGGGATGAAGTCGTGGGTCTTTGTGTGAGGGAAGTGAGGGGGTATGGTTGTGGAGATGAGGGTTTGGAGAGCTTGGGAGAAGGAGCTGTCCTTGGGTGGGATGATCCAGAGGGAGGCGCCGGGCATGTTGGGTGACTTGGATGAGGTGGAATGGGTAGTTTAGAGATCAACAGGAGCTTTAGCAGCAAGGGTCCCGTGGAATTGATGTTCGGAAAGTGATGATGACGAGATGGTATGACCTTGAAAGAGGCATGACACGTGATCTCACAGCGGAACTTCGCAAAGCCGCGTGCTTGGACGAGACAGATGGTACAAGTTTATTGCCCGCGCAACAAAAGCACACTCGGAGTGAGTACCAAGTGAATTGAAGGGGATGAATACGGTCGCAAACGCCTCTGGATGAAACAAACGTGTTCCTGAGTGAAAGCGACGCGCAGCACATGGATTGAGACGCGACACGACGAGACGCAACACGCCTGGCTTGTTACTCCTCCACACAGCCCACACAGCACTATACCAACGACATCATGTCGGCCTTGTCGTTATCCAGGACCGAGAGTCCGCAGGCCTTTGTCTCGAGCTTCGCCCCACGCGTGCGCACATATCAGAACTCGCTGCTCACGCCAGCCATCCAACCACAAAATGCCATCGCTCCTCTGCGCACGACAAAGCGCGGTACCACGGCCATCAACTACTCGGAAGACTTTGAGAACGACAGTCTGGTCGAAGACAGCGATGCACCCCGAAGACCCACCGGCCTGCGCAGCCTGCGCCAGAACGAGTCTCAAACGGTTGTCAGCACTGGCGCCGTACAGTCGACCGAGCTGACGAGTGCCGTCGACGTCCAAGGCATCTGGCGCGAATGGATGGGCAAGCCCAAGAAGGCCATGACAGAAAGACAGGTCATGCTGCAAGCACAACTCCCTCTCAATCTCGTCCCCATCCGCATCGACCTGAGTGTCAGCCCTTTCCAGCCAGAGGCCCCTCTGCCCAAGCCCAACAACGCGCGCGAGCTCGGTGTCGATGAGAACTCGCCCGCATACAAAGCCCCCGACATGACTCCCGAGTTCCGTATCAAGGACAGCTTCCTTTGGAACCTCCACGAGGCTCTCATGACGCCCGACCAGTTCGCAAAGGTCTTTGTCGACGAGCTGGATTTCCCCATGGAGCGTCGTCCTGCTCTGGCCCTGCAAGTCTCGCAGCAGATCCGCACACAACTAGAAGAACACGCTGCCGTTGTCATGCACCCGCTATTCAATCCTACCTCCAACCCTACCGAGACCCGCAACATCTCGACGCGCCCTCCCATCTCGCGCGAAGTCTCTTCCACCCCCTTCGCACATACCCCTTCTGCACAACAACCGCAGACAAACTCTGTCAACACTCCCAATGCCGCCCAAACACCCTTGCCCAACGACGCCAATGTCTCCGCCGTTGCTCAACCCCTGCCGCCCTCCTCCGTTCACAACCCCGACGACGCCCACCGCTGCATCATCTCGCTCTCGATCAACCTTATGAATAGACTTTATACCGACAAGTTCGAGTGGTCGCTGATGCATCCGGCCGGCTTTCCCGAAATTTTCGCCAAACAGACTTGCGCCGACCTCGGTCTATCAGGAGAATGGGTGCCCGCACTCGCCCACGCCATATACGAAGCCGTCTTGAAGCTGAAGAAAGACTACTGCGAAGCCAACGGCACACTTCTTGGTGTCATTGGCAGTGGTGTCGATGCCTGGGGTCAGATCGACAACGAGGCTGCCGAAGTACACGGTGACGGCTCGCTAGCCATAGGAGAAGCCGCGGGCTGGCGCTTTGACAACGACGATCTAGGAGCCGAATGGCAACCGCGTGTCGAGGTGTTGAGCAAGGACGAGATCGAGAAGCGTGAAGGTGACCGCGAACGCCAGATCCGCAGACAGAGACGTGAGATGGCTGCACGCGCGACAGCTGGCTTTGCACCACCGCCTGCTTTGGCAAACGATTACTTTGGTTCCCAGGCAGGCGCTGGCGACGAGGAGAGAATGGGCAGAGGAGAGAGAAGCAAGAAGAAGAGACGATTCCGCAGTCTCAGTCCCTCAGGCCGCGAGACACCAGACTTTACTGCTGCCTTTGGTGGTGAGCAGGGCAAGTTGACAGAGTCGGAGCGTCCCGTCTGGCAGTGCAGTCATTGTCGCATTGGCGGTAGCGCCGTATGGGCTGTTCGCGACGGACCCAACGGACCTAGAGTAAGTGTTTTCACCCCCTTAAGTGCAGTCCGAAATGCTAACAAGCTCTTCCAGTCACTCTGCAACAACTGCGGTCTTCTCTACGAACGCGACAAGCGTCTGCCACCATGGGCCAAGGATCTCTACCTGATCGAACAGCCCAAGCCCAGCAGGTAAGTCCTTTCCTCCTACTTCTCCATCGTCTCCCAAAACACCTTGCTAACTCGCACTCCTCAGACCCGACCCACCCTCACACTCGCACCACCGCGCACCCCTCCCCCACACCCCCTCAGGCTTCATCCCAAACCCCCACCGCCAACTCTCCATGCAAGCCTCCCAAACCAGCAACGGCGCCAACAGCCC
Organism: Aureobasidium sp. EXF-10727; assembly: GCA_023848595.1. Lineage (NCBI taxonomy): Eukaryota > Fungi > Ascomycota > Dothideomycetes > Dothideales > Saccotheciaceae > Aureobasidium > Aureobasidium sp. EXF-10727. The sequence goes on from SWBF01000087.1 coordinate 34,003, forward strand.
ACACCTGCGCCACCAGCTCTCAGACCTGCCAGACGCATACGCGGCAACGGTGCGCGGAGGCGGGCCCAGCATGTTCGAGGACTATGCCGTCGAAGGCGAAGATTTGGACTGGACTAAGGTTACCGACCCGCGCGAGAGGAAGCGTCTGCAGAATATTATCAATGGGCGCAAGTATCGGGAGAGGAGGTTGGCTGCTGAGGCTGCTGCTGCCGCTGCTGCGGGGGCGAGTCCGGCGCCGATGAGGTAGGATGGTTCTTTTGCGTGGGTTGAGCGAGGGTGTCTTGGTCTGTCTTTGATGGTGGACTGGCGAGCACACCTCAAGTACTTTTCTTCACGATCGAGCAACAAGCATGGATGGGAAAACGTAGGCATTTGCTGCTCTTTGGAAGCGTTTCATGGGAAGGAGGCTACAGTCTTTTTCGGCCAAAGCGATAGACACTTTGATGAAGCTCCAACAGTTTTTTTATTCCACGTTGAAGCACTACAATACCACTTTGCTATGCCCTATTGTTCAACTCGATACATCTTCTCCAACATGCTGCTTTGTGAAATACGTTCCCCGGCCCGATGTGCTATGCCTCATTCTCTCGTTCCCTCGTGTCTTCGTTTGCTTGTCGTCTTGGGGGCCTCTTTTTGCGAAACTGCATCGCCTACTTGGATCAGCCAACGTTGCATGTCTGGCTATGAATGTCATGTCGTATGCTGTGTGTCCAAGTCCGCAAATCTCGTCATGCATTTATTCCGTTGTGAGTGTCTGTGTCCTAACACCTCTCTGTTTTGATTCCTGCTACACCAGTCAAGGCACCGTCATCTCTTAGGCATCGGTGCTCTTTCACTGGCAGGCATTTCTCTGCCACTGGTATCCTTGACAGAGACAGGTCGTGGTGGTGGCGTCTTGTCTCTAGAAGTAATGCGCTTGTTGCTAACTTTGTCGCGTTTCGTTCGTTTGTCAAGGGGTAGCATGGCTGCTGTCTCGTCGTCATCGTGTTCTTCTTCCTCGTCAATCAACTCTCCATCTGCAGTCTCGTGGTCGGGAGGAGTAATCCATTCTTTGGGCACCACGCACGGCAGCGCAAGACCAACGCTAGCAGCTCTGTTCAGCCACGCCGGACCAGGTCTACCAGTCAATCTCTCGCACAGATACGAAGAAAAGTGGTTGCAGTTGTTGCTGAGCAGATTGTATCGTGTGCCCTGAAAGACCCTCGAGGCGTCATTGATTATATCGGTGATTTCTTGCTGGGACAGCACACTGAAGCCGTGGACGATCTCGCAGCGAAAGGTGCCGCCTGGGGGTTCGAGCTTGGGTTTCGTCCAGTAGACTCCGCTGACGCCTTTGCGGTCGTGGCCGCCGTATGCGTATTCTCGTTCGTTGATTACCACGCCGGAATGTAAGAGGGAGCCGCCGATGTGCCAGAGGAGGTTGGAGAGACGACCAGGCTAAGTCTTGTCAGTATGACTGAGGAAGATAGTGAGGATGAGATGGCCTGACTGGTAACAGGTCATAAACATGAATCTTGACTTCGGTCTTTTGGGCGGGCAGAGACGCGCGATGCACTGATGACGATTGTCGCTTGTGCTTAGAAGACGACGGCGTCATGGCAATTGAGCGCTGAATGCGAGCTCTTGAGTAGTATGATTGCAAAGAAGTATGAAAGGCGTCTTGGGTACTGGCGAGCAACTAGAGCAAACCAGTGCGACTCGTCAACCAAGGCGGTAAGACGACCAGAGATTAAAAGAAGCAGTCGCGCCCAAGGGTCCATCATGGTTGCTGCCCCCGCACTCGTCCCAGTCAGCCGCGACGGCAGGCGATGGCCATCCTTCTGCCATGTCATGGACTTGCAAGATTCTTGACATCGCATCAAACGTCTTGTTTCAAGAAACATCTCATGCAGGTCATCACGTGTGTCTCAAGGGGGGCAGAACTCTAGCCGCATACATGGTTCGCCTGGGTGGACGCCCGGTGTGCGCACAGACTGAACGGCGCAACAAGACAACAATAGGAAAACAAAGCCATCTTTGACAATAGCAAAAACCACACTCGGCACGGCTGTACGACCTTTGCCCTCTCTTCGGCCCGAGTGTCAATAGAACCCGACAATAGGAACCCCGTCTGCTGCTGCGAGGCTGACAATACGATAGCCACACTCTCCTGCGCGCCTACCAGATCGCGTCATGTGTCCCTTCCTATTGATGCACCAGAATGAATGGACTTGCAGTAGGTACTTTGGTGATTATCTCGTCTTGACCTCCTATTGTCCACCTACTCCGTTTGTTGTTTGGGACATCTGTCCGATTATCTGTCTACCTAAACAAGAGACTTCAAGAAGTTGCTCTCCAACAATAACCCATCCTCTTCTTCTTCTATCATACATCCTGTCCAGAACCTTCTACCTCTCTCCCCGGCAACGGCGTGTTGCACCTTCTCACACCCTTCAACACATCATCTTCTTTCCTCAGAAAACCCCCTACTCTCCTTTGCTCGTGGAAGCCATACACTACCATCATCATGGATTCGCTCATGCACTCCTCCCACAAGATCATGCTCGAGCGAGCCTCTGCAGAAGACGGCGAGCACCACCCCCAGCAACTCTCAGACATTCCTCCACCAGCCTACTCTGCCGAAGATAACTTGACAGACTCAGAGAATGAAGACGAGGACGAAGACCCATCCCCAGTAACCCTGATCCTCAATGCCGACACAAAAGTCCATGGCACTGGCAACATGATCGCAGCACCACCACTCGCCGACGCAACCCGCCTGTCAGCACTCCTTCTCGCTGCAGTACAAAGCCTCAACGCTGCAAAGACCAGTGCTCCAGAAACCGGCTCAGCCCCGCCTGTCTTGCAAGTCAACCTTACCATCAACTGCGGTATCACTGTCACTGGCGACAAGAACGTCATCGGGTACAAGACACAGGGTGTTCTACCAACTATTCCCAAGAGAAAGGCCGCTGAAGAGGTATGTGCCTCAGCATTCACCATACTCTGATTCGTCGTTACTGACATACCACCGTCTAGGGTCCTGAGGACGCCCCTGAAGCCAAGAGAGCCAGAGCTCAGTGAGCAGCTTCGATTCACGAAACACAATGCGACAAAGAAATATGATGCTTTCCTTTGAGATGTTCTTTGAGCTGCCATGAATGAACAAAATGTTTTTCTTTGACCATTGATGTTATTCCTTTCTCCACAATCGTGTATGCTCTTCCTACGAAGCCCTGGGTTCACGCCAGCGGTCAAGCAGCTCTCGAGTCGGCATATAAATACCCTGGAAGGTTCTCAATTCCCTCTTCACCCCTGCTTACACCCTAAAGACGAACAAAGAAACAAACAACCAACGAACGACAACACGAATCATTATGTCTTCCACAACCCAGACTTCAGGTAAGTCTACTTTTGGAGTTGAGCTGGAGTTTCTCGCCCTCGTCCCTGGTGACTACAACTTTGAACCTCACCGCGCCGTCTACGAATTCCTTCAAGAAAAGGTCAGCCTTCCTTGCCCTTTTAATTGCCAGCAAACTCACCACAACTTTAGACTTCCTGTTGACGCCGAAACACCAGCCTTCTGGTCACACAATCCGGACGAAAACGACTACAAGACTTGGATTGTAACCCGCGATTGCAGTGTCAAGCTTACCAAAACCGAGAGTCCTTTTTGCCCCAACGACTCACTTGTAACTGATATCGAGTTTCCTTCTCGTATCCTTGACTTTTTTAATCCTAGCCCTTGTCCTTTTGGTCAGGTTTGGCCTTGCAATGGTCAGCCTTTGATGTGGGAGTGGCGTGATGAGATTTCTGTCATTATCAACACTTTAAAGGAGAGAATGACCAAGCCTGGCTACAGAGTGTTTTGCAATGATACTTGTGGCATGCATGTTCACATCGGTCGCGACAAGTTTGGGTTCAACCTCGACACCACCAAGAACATTATGGGAATCTTCACGGCATTTGAACGCTGTTTCGATTCTATAGTGACCGTCAACCGCATCGCCGGGTACGAAAATGTTCGCGCTGCTCTGCCTGCTCTCAAATTAGAAAACCCGTCTGACTCGATTGGTCCATGGCGTGCTGGCTCTGCTTCGACATACGCTCATCCCCTCTCAGTTCGCCAATTTCAGCACCTGGTTTACGACCTGAAGACCACCTACCAAGCAAACGACTACTTCCAATGGGACAATCTAACCAGAAACGGTGCTGCTGTACCCTACTGGCTTCACCGCATCTACAGCACCACCAGTTTTGCTGAGCTAGGTGTGTACAGCACTGCCCATCAAGCCTCTGTGAATCTCGAGCACATAATCCACAACGACACCAACAAGCCAACCATAGAAATCCGTCTGCATCACGGCACTCTAGTCCTCGACGAAATCCTCGCTTGGATCGATCTTCTAGTCCACATTTCTCTCTACGCAGAAAACACCTCTATAACTTCTGTCCACGCTTCCCTCAACTCAATGTACGCCAATCCTTGCCTAACAATCGTCGATATCGCAAACTTGGTCTCTGCTTCTGCGAAAACAATCTCTCACTATACATCCTTTATCTCGCCGACTTACGCCCCAGCTCTGCAAACTTCTCTTGTATCCACTCAGCCAAATGACTATGTGGTTTTTTTCTACGGTCACATTGTGAGAGCCACTTGTGCTGGGATACACTCACCCAATATCGCTGAGCGTATAATGAAAAAGCTGGTTTCGGGCAGATATGGCCAGTTTCCTGTCGACTTTTTGAGCAAGGTGCTGCCTGATAGGGTCAAGGGGGTTGCGGCTAAGGATACGAGGTTCTTGAGTGATGAGATGGATGCTGAGGCATTGGAGGAGTGGAGTGCAAAGGTTGAAAAGGTGATTAAGAAGGTTGTTTAAGGGATGAGTGGTTGTGAGAGTTGATAGCATGTTTTTCTCATCGTCTTGCATACACACAAAATCAATGTATCGTTTTCCTTGACCTATCCCTTCATCTCTTAATCGTGAATAGAAACTCGTGCACTTGGTAGAAATTGTAATCAATTATAGCTTTTTTGTTCATTTTCTTTTGTCAAAAAAAAAATCTTTATATCGTAGTCTTGAATACTTGAAAGGTTGCCTGCCCACAACGGCAACTCAGCAGCCATCGTTGTACGCTGCCTCTCGCTCCGCTGATTTTGTCTCTGCTCAAAGCATTCTCGGGGTTCGGTTTTGCAAGAAGAGAAACTCAATTCCTCCTTGCGAACCCCTTTTTTTTCGTTCGTATGTCTTTCTTTTTCTCCCGTAAAAAAAAGAGTCATCCCATCCTTTCCTGATTAGTCGACGCCTGCTAAAGACAATCCCCCCATCCAGCACGAAGCATCCGTTTTTGTAAGTAACGCCAGCAAGCAAAAAGAAGAAGAAAGAAAAGCAAAAAGCAAAGGTTTGCGGGTATGCACGGGATAGTTGTTGGTACAGCAAAGTGGACCGCAATAGAGATGAAAGAAAGGCGAAGGCTCGGGGCCCTTTCGCCGTGTGGTATCAAGAGGAATCCGTGTAAATGGAAAGATGAGAGGGATCAATGGGCAGAGTTGTGTCATGAGCTTTTGACACCAACACCTAGCATGCCATTGTTGAAGGTTGAGGAGCCCCCAGAAGCTTCGAAGTTTGTAGGGAAGTCCTTTTCAGGATAATCAGCAAAAGTCGGGAAGATTTGTAGGAGGAGCGGATCATACTTTTCGGCGCTTCTTGGTGGCAGAGTTGCGCTTGTCATCCAAGCCGCCAGTCGAGTAACCATCATCTTCTTGATAACTCTCATTGTAACCAGTGTAGCTGCTTTCGTCGTAGCGGCGCTTCTTGTTGGAGCGATCGGGACGAATGCCATTGGGGTGTGAGGCGCGTGGCGAAGCGGGGGCCGATGCACGCATGGACGAGGCTTGAGCCTTGAGCATTTGAGGGTGGGCGGCAATCTTGTTGGCGGGCTGAGAAGGAGTCTTGTTGCCATCATCAAGGCCGAGAATGGCTTTCCACTTATTGTGCTCATCGGCAGGGAGTGTGCCAGGATTCATAGTCAAGGCACGGCCGAGGTTAGCCATGAGGGACGACGAGTCGGCCTTGTCAAGTTCTCTGCCGTGTATGCGCTGGTCATACCACGAGCCTTCGTCCCATTGCATGAAGCCTCGTAACTCGCCTTCGACATCGGTCGGCTTGTTCTTTCCACTGAGGCCGAGAGTCTTGACCTTTCCCTCGTAAGACTTGCGCAGCTTGTTGATCTTCTCGCCAGTGACGGGGTCTGTTCGGCGAACCGAGTTGGCGATGCTTTGCAGGCCGTAGAGGTGGATGAGATCTTGGTTTGGATGAGGCCGCGAGATAGGGTGAGCTATCCGTGGACTTTGTGTTAACCAAATAAAGCACACTTTCAAACAACAAGGGATCAAGCCTTACGGGACTGACAGAGCAGCGGCAGAAGCGGCCGCGATGACGGGGGCTGAGCGTCGGGCATGTCGGTATCCATGTCGTTGACAGGGCTGTGTGTGTTCACGTCTTGGGCAGGGAGCGAGTTGGTCGGAGCGTAGGACGACGGCGGCGTGGGAAAGGATTGGTCTTTGCCATTATGCGCCGACGAAGACATGCGCACCGACGCAGGCGAGGGCGGAGTGTGTGGTGCGACTGAGACTGGGGCAGATTTGAGATGGACGGGCTGGTTCTGGTAGTAATAAGGCGGCGAGACGGGCGACGTCGGCATACGGGCGACAGAAGCGTCGGCGGGGAGAGTGTCGGAGGGAAGACGATGGGAGAGTCGATGGGCGGCGGATGATGATGATGTGGGCTTGTTCGGGTGGGTCAAAGGAGGGTGGTTGCCGGCGTCTTTGTTTGCTCGCTCGCTGCGGGCGTGGACGTGGACGTGGGCGTGTAGGTGTTCCTCAGCTAGTGAAAGCCTGCTTTGTTCGACGACGCCCTGTGTTTCATGTGCTGAACCGGCCGGCGATCCGTATACTCGAGCGTAGCGTGTGGATGGCGTGAAGGGGATGTGCTTTGCTGAGGGCCTCAGACGCATGCCGCTTCGCTCTCTCGCTCTCTCACTCACGGCGCAAGAACCGCGGCCCAACCCGACGCCAAGCCAATGAAGCACGCCTCGTCATACTCGTTGCCGATCACTTGCTCTGGAGCTCGCGTGTGCTTTCACTTTGACATGAACCATCTAGCCTCAGTCCAACGACTAATTCACCATGCCCGACGAGTACGGCGACGAGAGCGACTTGTTCGAGATTGTCGATCGCACCACCGCTCCCAGTGCTCGTCCACCTCCAGCTGCTCCTAGACCCGCCAATGCGCCCAAAGTCGTGCAGCCCACACCCCAAGCTCTACCTGCTCGCAAATCCGCTTCGTCCATCCTTGTCTCTCCGCGCCAGAAAGGCAATCCTATATTGAACAGCATCAAGTCCCTGCCCTGGGAGTACTCGGACATCCCCGCCGACTTTGTTCTTGGTCAGACAACATGTGCTCTCTTTCTGTCTCTCAAATACCATCGCCTGCATCCTGAATATATCTATTCGCGCATCCGCCAACTCGGCCAAAAATACCTGCTGCGCGTCGTCCTGGTCATGGTAGACATTGAGAACCACCAAGACCCTCTGAAAGAGCTGTCCAAGACCTCCCTCATCAACAATGTCACTCTGATCCTCACTTGGAGCGCCAACGAGGCTGGACGTTACCTGGAGCTCTTCAAGTCTTGCGAAAACGCTGCTCCGACCGGTATCAAGGCTCAAAAGGCCGCCACCTTTGCCGACAACCTTGTCGAGTTCATCACCGTTCCTCGCAGCATCAACAAGACTGACGCTGTCGGTATTGTCTCCAACTTTGGAAGCGTGCGCACATCTGTCAACGCCCGTCCTGAAGATTTGTCTCACATTGCTGGCTGGGGTGACAAGAAGGTCAAAGCATGGTGCCAATCTGTCCGCGAGCCCTTCCGCGTGACCAAGACCAAACGCCGTCTTGGCCGAGAAGATTCGAGACCCACACAGACTAACGTTGAACAAGACAGTCGCGTGGCTGCGAGACTCGGCATTGGTGCTTCGCTGCCTTCTGTCGACATCCCCGCAGAGGCTAGCACTTCCATGGGCATGTCCGATGCCGACAGGAGACCTGACATCAGACTCGCCGATGATTACGAGCCTGGTGCCGACGAAGAAGAGGCTATGGCAGAAGCCTTTGCGCTTCCACCTCGAGCTTCTGCTGCATCCAAGGCAGCATCTCCACCTGTCAACAGACCGCAGACCGATGAGAACCTTAGCGAGGGCATGATGGCTGCGCTGGCCAGGTTGAGACAGACATGAAGCGTCTCCGGTGATTCGAAAAAATTACCATCGTCATCACGATTCTTCACTGGAAGTCCCACTGGTCCTAGCTCCAAGGCTAGCCCCAATACCTCAGTCCTTCTCAGCTGAAGTCGAAGAGGTCTACAAGCTTTTTCGCTTCGCGTGCCAGCATTAAGCACATTGGGTTATCGTTATGGTCGTGCATATCGCGTCTTCTCCACGTCGGATCTGGGCAATCTTCGGCCGGCTCCATGGTGTGCCAACGAGCTTGTCTCTCTTCCAATCTTGTCAAGACTGACATGAAGCTAGCACGGCTTGCAGCAAAAGTACCGTAAACTTCAGCTTTGACCACTTTGTTCGCTAGCTTTCTCCATTCCAAAGGTGGTAGTTCAAGCACCAGAGGCTCGTTAGCATCTATGCCAACGATATGTTCATGTCTCGGCTTGGAAGATTCGAGACTGCCAATATACAGGGTCTTCATCTGGCCCATATCTTGGGCTTTTATTGCGTCTGAAGCAATAACCTTGAGGATCTTGTTGTATCGTTCGGACATGGAGAGAAACAAAGTCCCAAGTAGCTGTGCATTTTGTGCCGCTGTAAGGTATCGAGCTGGACAGACCTGACAATCAATACACGATTTGCTCGTATGCAGCGCATCGCGAAGACAGTGTAAGCTAGAAGGAAACTCAATGGTGTCCATGGACCGTAAGTTTTCCAGTGTCAGGTATATGCTCGACAGGCAAGCGCATGACTGAGCCGGCAGAGGGTTTGTAGCAGATGTAGTAAAGATATTATTGACATCGGTGATGTTGTTTAGGTTAGCCAAGTCCATTTCGGGAAAATTGATCTGGTCGACGAGCGAGTCGAATTCAATTTCGCCGGCAAAGAGATTCGGCTCGGCGGAAGATGTCTGTCCTGACGATCCCCGAGATGGTTCGTTGGCCGACTGATCAGTCTCGCCTATTTTGCGTTTTCTCGGCCTTCCCATGGCTTTCTGAGTAGAGTATACACAGGTGATGCTATCGTTCCTGCATCGAGAACATTCGGGTTGTTCTCCGGGGCACTTGAGCTTACGAGTTCCTAAATTGTTAGTCTCAGAGAGAAGTTGTAGAACATGTGTCAACCCATACTGCACTCATCGCAGGCAGTCCTTTTGCGCTCCGGAACATTCATGTTGTGTTCAAAGTTGGTTGATGGTGAAGCTGATAGGTGCCGGCAATGCGGAGAAGGGAAAGATCAAAGCCAAGGACGGTGATCAGATAAGATAAACCTTAAATACCGCTTTCTTGAATCTTTTTCTCTCCAAAGTCCGACATTTTCTTGTCGCAAACAATAATCAATCAAAATGGTTCTTGCAACTCAGAGCCGCAAACGCAAGGCTGCCTCCCGCGAGGAGCCTACACTGCCTCCACGCGAGGAGCTCGCAAATGGCAACCTCGAAGGAATTTTATCCGAAGGCGACGATTCCGACGATAGTGAAGAGGTGGAGTTCGATGGAGAGGACGAGGACGAGGAGGATGACGAAGACGAAGAGGAGGAACTAGACAGCGACGAGATCCCCTCTGAAGACGACGAGCAAGACATCCGCGACCAACTGCGCAACCTCAAAACCACCGACTCAAAACGATCCGTCGGCGAAGACGACGAGGACCTCAAGCCCAACTATACCGTCACCACAGATGCAAACGGCAACGAGCGATACGTCTACCGCGAGATTGACCCCGTCTACGACTCTGACGATTCGGATGCTGGCGACGCCAAAAACACAATCGGAGACATTCCTCTCTCCTTCTACGACTCATACCCTCACATTGGTTACGACATCAACGGCAAGAAGATCATGCGCCCTGCCAAGGGTGAGGCTCTGGATGCTCTGCTCGACAGCATTGAGCTTCCCGAGGGCTGGACTGGCTTGACCGACCCTCAGACTGGCAAGCCTCTGGAGCTTAGTAGAGACGAGCTGGAGGTTCTGAGGAAGTTGACAAGAAACGAAGCACCCGGTGATGGCTATGACCCATACCCCGACATGGTCGAGTGGTTCACAAGCAAGACCGAGATCATGCCTCTGAGTGCTGCTCCCGAGCCCAAGAGAAGATTCGTGCCCAGTAAACACGAGGCTAAGCGTGTCATGAAGATTGTCAGAGCCATCAGGGAAGGCAGAATCAAGCCTTGGAAGGAGCCTAGCGAGGAGGAACAAAAGGACGACGACGTGCAGACTTATGATGTCTGGGCAGACGAGACACCCAGAGCCGACCACGCCATGAACATGCCCGCTCCCAAACTGCCGCCACCAGGATACGCCGAGTCTTACCACCCTCCACCGGAGTATCTGCCCGACGCCCAGGAGAGAAAGGCCTGGGAGCAGGCTGACGAGGAGGATCGCGACAGAGAGTACCTGCCCACCGATCACTCGGCGCTCCGCAGAGTCCCTGGTTACGAAAAGTTCATCAAGGAAAGATTCGAGCGCTGTCTGGACTTGTACCTTGCTCCTCGCGTTCGCAGAAGCAAGCTCAACATTGATCCTGAATCTCTTCTTCCCAAGCTTCCTTCTCCCGACGATCTCAGACCCTTCCCGACCGTTTGCGCCACTCTGTACAGAGGCCACCAAGGTCGTGTACGCTGCGTTTCGGTCAGTCCTACAGGTACTTTGATCGCTAGTGGTGGTGATGACGGAACCGTCAGGGTCTGGGAATTGCTTTCTGGTCGTCAACTCTACAGTGTCAAGCTTTCTTCTGAAGAGGCTGTCAATGCTGTTAAATGGAGACCTACTCGTGACACACTCATCATCGCCGCAGCTTGTGGTGAAACTGTCTACTTCATCACTCCTTTGTCTCTTTGCTCGCCTGAGATTGAACAAGCCAGCAAGGATGTCATTGACGCTGGATTCGGATACGCTGCTAAGCCCGCCACTACCAACGCTGGCGCTGAGAGAAAGATCCCCTCGTCTGTCTGGGCCAGACCCGAGTCGCAAAGGCTTCAAGACCAGGGCGTTCTCCTTGCTTGCACCATGCGTTCCACCATCAAGGTTATCAACTGGCACCGTCGCGGTGACTACCTCAGCACAGTCTCGCCAGCTGCCACCTCTACCGCAGTAGCCATCCACACCCTTACCAAGCATCTCACACAACATCCTTTCCGCCGCTTGAAGGGTATCGCCCAAACTTGTTCGTTCCATCCCACCAAGCCTTTGTTCTTTGTTGCCACAAGACAGTCCATCCGTCTTTACGACCTCCAACAGCAGAAGCTTGACAAGGAGCTGAAGCCTGGTGCTCGATGGATTAGTTCCATTGATGTGCACCCCGGTGGTGACAACTTGTTGGTCGGTTCTTACGACAGAAGACTGTTGTGGCACGACATGGACCTTGCTGCTACACCATACAAGACTCTCAGATACCACCAGAAGGCCATCAGAAGTGTGCGCTACCATCCCAACTCTGGCCAATACCCGCTGTTCGCAGACGCCAGTGATGACGGTAGCTTGCAAATCTTCCACGGAAAGGTTGTGGGCGACAGCTTGGAGAACGCGTTGATTGTGCCTCTGAAGGTGCTCAAGGGACACAAGGTCACGGGAGAACTCGGAGTGTTGGATGTAGAGTGGCATCCTCGCGAGCCATGGCTGGTCAGTGCAGGTGCCGATGGTACCATCAGGCTATGGTGTTAGGTGGAGCGTTTATTCATGTGTATCAATCAGTCATTGGGAGGAGTTTGGCGTAGAAAAACTGCAGCTTGAATCAATCGCTTTCCCAACAGCAGGTTTTCCTGGCAAGAATTGTCGGTGATGTTAGCCGAAGCGATCCACTGTTCTGGCAATATAAAGACACAGTGCTCGATATGAAGATGTGAGACAAGTGCGACCAAGCTCCTTGGATATTCGCGGACAGGGTGCTCCCTCTGGAGATGGTATTGGCGCACAGACCACTTGATCTTTCATGTTTCGATCTTTGAGCTTCGAGCAGTAGCACATTTCAGAAGCTATCAACACCCGACAAACCACTTTACACTACACGCGCTGATTTCCGGACCTTGGAAACTCTGATTGCGCCTCATCTACACGAATACTTGGCTCCTGTCTCTACGCGCATCGACCCAGAAAGAAACCCGTAGCCAGGCGCAAACGCGCTCTGGCAATCTGCCACCACCATGTCGCTCAACCAGTACATGAACAGTGAGTAGAGCAACACTCCCTCGAATCTAGTGGCTGACGACTTGACCAGAGAAAATCCTCATCATCACCGTTGATGGACGCACATTGATAGGCACGCTTGTGTCCTGCGACCAAGTCACCAATCTCGTGCTCAAGGACACGGTCGAGCGCGTTATCAGACCCCAAGACGACCCGGAAGAGAGCTCGGAAACACCGCATGGACTCTACATGATTCGAGGCGACAACGTGGTGGTTTGCGGCTTGGTGGACGAGGCCATGGATTCAAGCATAGACTGGACAAAGGTCCGAGGAGAGGTCATTGGTTCCACCAAACACGTGTGATGAAATCCTTTTTGCAGACAAGAGATGACGACGAACAAGGAGACAAAAGCCATAAAAGGACGAGGTTGCTATGGCGAACCTCGAGATCGGATCGGACCCTTCGGGCACATGGGACGGTCACATCAAGGTCGTGGTCATGGCCACAGCGCAGAACACAGCAGAACGAGGCCGACGAGCACCATCGAATCAAAAGCGGTGGAAGAGATGCCCAGGAAGCATTTGCGCCTATTGCTGGCGCTCGGGATGACGATGGGCCAGCTGCGTATGTTGTTATCTGTATCTTACACACAGACAGGCGCCCTAACAAGAATTTCAAGTAAGCTCATTAGCGGCTCCAAGCTCACTTTCCACACGCCGCACACTTTACAGTATATACCACTACCAACTCAGGAAAGCAGAACACCGACATGCAGCTCTTGCGGTCCCTTCCAGAACAATTACAGTGAGCGCCTCCCGAAATAACAAACCCTGAAACTTCGACAGGATCTGGCTAGATCAGCCATCACCGCCATTCTTAGTCTTTTTTCGGTGGTGTCATGTTAAAGCGGAGGTATCTGGACAATCAGGCAGGGACGGGCTGCCTATGATGAGCATGAACCCGTCAATCAGCGCCCGCGTCCACGGAGCATGGCAGAGAGGACTGTGATTTGAGAGCAGGCTGTATCATCAAAGCTTAAAATGATCCAATTCCTTTGACCGAACGACGTTTCCATGGACCAAGCATTGCCAAAAATGTGACGCCCCGAACTCGCCCGTTAACCTACACCTACCTAAATCACGGCTCAGCCTCCCGGTGCCGTATGCGGCGGTTCCACGAGTCATATAGATGAAAGGAGCTTGCCGGTTCGCACGTTTTTGTCTAGCGCCGCTGCCGTCAAGGGCCGGCAGTGCTCATAGCCGTGTATGAAAGTGCGCGCGAAGATGGGGAAAAAGGCATTATTAATCAAGCCATGCGGCCGTCACAGAGCCTTTTTGTCCATACTGTTGGGTGACTTTGTTGCTTTGCTTGAACTTCGATCGATCAGTGCGGGCCTCAACTTGATCCTACGCTTCCAAACTTAACTAGGTACTTGACTTGTGCGAGGGGAACCTGACTACTTTAAACTCAGGTTGGATGCCGTGATATTACAGCCGTCGAATGGCGCACGGGGTATGTCACTTTGTTATCGCTAAGGCCTTCTGTCCTCAACATTAAGTACACTTGGATGCTCCGAGGATCTGCTCTGTCAGAAAAATAAATCAAACCCTTGCCACGTAAAGGAACGCCCAGAGGGAAACCTCAACTTTCACACACCAAAAAGACCAACATGGCGTCTCAATACGGATCCAATGATGGCGCCGAAGCTTCGAGGAACCGATCAACCATCTCGAGGAGCAGTGAAACTCCAACCCAGCAGGACGACGCTGAAATGAAGAAGGCCAGGAAAAGGGAGCAAGACCGACTTTGCCAACGGCGGAAGAGAGAAAAGGACCGCGAGAACCTGCGACGACTCGAAGCTCGATTGAATGGATTGCAGAACCCTGATGAACCCAAAGTGGTCCTTGACCTGATTCTACGCCACGAACAAGACCAGGAGCGATTGAACCGTCAAGCCGAACGACTGCGTCAGATCGAATCTCTGATCCGCACTTCTCTGAGCGACATTGGAAATGAACTCACATCTTCATCGACGCCGAATGATAGCGTTGTGGATGCAAAGGCCGATGTCAAAGAGACTACCAGCTTGCCGACGGCAGGAATTCCTACGACGACCGAGGTGCCAATGTACACGTCTGTGCAAGGCGCGCCTATGCCGACGGCTACAGCGACTTCGATGGTCATGCCCGTCAACAATCCTGCTCTATTGGCATCTCAATACCCGATGACGATTCCTCTCAACATGCCTCCTCAGTCACAACCACCCATGCCACCATCATCGCCTCCGAACCATCAAATCAGCACAATCACAGATGCCATGTCTGCGGTTCCAGGCATGGCAGCAGCTTATACAGATGAAGCATTCGACCAACACATCATCGTCATGGTTCTGATACACGGATGGGACGCTGTCGCCGCATACATGCAGCTCGATCCGCTGTGGTCACTCTTACGCCAGATAGATGGAGGTGCATGCTCGCAATGGAGAAAAGTGGATCGCATGGTGGGCATGCTCTCCTTCCGTCGTATGATGAAGGGCATGGCCATGGGTCCACAAGCAATGGCTACCATAGAACCAAAGTTCATGCGACCACGCCCTTCTCAGCTTCACGTCCCTCACATACCCAATGGCGACTACTTTCCCTGGTAAGTTGGATCTAACACCCCATTAGATGAACTCAAGAGCCAGCAGGCACTAACAGCAACGTGTGATCAGGCCTGGCGTACGCGAACGCTTCGTCTTTGAAGGTCCCAAGTACGACAACGACACCTTCCTCAACCTCTTCAACTCCAGCACGCGCTTCATGTGGAACTCGGACTTTTCGACCGCCTTTGTCCAGAACGACAAGCAGCTTTTCCAATTCTCGGACGAGTTGGTGAAGCGCTTCTACAATCTGAGCTGCTGGCGAATCGATGCAGCCTTCATCGCCGCATACCCAGAGTTCGCCGGCGATATACCCACGTACAACTCTGTGCCCAAGAAGATCGACGACAAGCCTTATGATGGAGAATACTTCTTTGGCAGTGACCTTGACGATGGTGTCACGCACAACGGCCCTGGTGCCGCCACTTCTGCTGGAGGACAGTGGATGTACGACCATGGAAGATGGTACCTTGCAGGAGCTGTAAGATGATTGAACCATCCTTGCAAGAGATGCCGACTTCAACAATACCCACAACCTACGCCATCGATCAAGACCACCATCTTTTTGATGCTACAACGTTTTGCAAACGTTCCTGCAACATAGCGAAGTACTCCACACAGCACTGGAGCCGATACCACCACCGTGAAGAGGATAACAGCGGCGCAAACAGTCCCAACCTCCACTATATCACACTCGCTTTAGTCAAATCTCCATCTCCAACAGCCTCGTCTCTGTTCGATACCGTCCACAAAATCAAGCCCCATGCCATCCAGACCACGATCAGTCGAAAAGCCAATCGAATGCCTTCAAACCCCGAGCTCGATTTGTTGCTGCCATGGCATGGCTTGAAGAAAACGGGCTTTCCAAGCAACGGGGCCACTTTTTTCACTCGCTCGAAATGTTCATTGTTATCTTTGTTGCACGCCAACTATTGTTTCTGGGCGTCTTTTGACTTTAGCCTTGCCCAAACATACGATCTAAATAGTGCAAAAAACTTAATATCCTTTTCTCTTGCCTGGGCAGAGGAATCCTTTTACACCTTTGTTTTTACTTCACAAAACGGGGTGTGTCTTTTCTTCAGCGCTTGTTCGGCCGTCGGGGCGGCGGCGCGGGCCTTTCGGAGGAGTTTTCGGAAGTCGTCCGCCGAGTATCTCGACGTTTTTGTCTGTTCAGAATCTGTCTCGAGATCTGGACAGGGAGGGGAACTTAGCAAAAACGCCTCAGCAGGGAAAAGAGAAAAGCAAGACGAATGATGGAGTTTTGTAGATTGTAAAGCTCACTCTACTTCTTTGCAGCAAGCTCCAAGACACAAAATATCACCCTGTCCAAATCTAAAAAATCAACCCATCTCAAAGACTTAACCTCAAACAACTCCGCGATAAGAAAAATCTCCCATTACGCTCAATCCAGAATCAAGTCTTTCCACCCTCGTTCATTGGACCAAAATCTCGATTAAGAGTATCCCTGAACATGCAAACCCATACACGTGGGCAATGATACGAGTCATGGTGCTTGCGAATAAAGCATGTTAGAGGTAGAGTTTTGTGTGTGTGCATTGATTTTGCCTAGAAACTTTATCTTTGAATCCTCAAGCCTCTTTCCCTGGAATGCTACGAGGTGTTGCACATGCAAATACTATATCCGGATCTTTATCTAGGGCTACTGGACTTGGGATGTAACATTGCCTTTCGAGATGTCGTCGGTCCGATGTTTTTTTAAGTCAGCCAAAAGAAGAAAAGAAATCTCAACAGAAAAGATACAAGGTGGTTTTCTAAAGATAGCAGCGAGTGTTTATCCAGTTCCTCTTTTGAAAGAGCTCACAGTCCAACACCAGAGTCCTGACGCTTCCTAACGACGAGTTCCTCTCCTCTGATGATTTTGACAACATCTGCTTCATCCAGCGTGCCTATCCTTTCCAAAACATTCCACATGTCTGTTCTGTTGTCCTCTACACTCGTCCCTGAAGCCTGGGCCAAATTGCACCTGCATTCTGCAATCAACGTCTTTTCGCTTGCTTTCCCATCTTCCGAAGGTAGTTGTCTAGCTTCCATGTTTCGGACTTCGGTTTCTAAAAGTGCGATGGCGTGGGGACAGTGGCAGAGCAGGGCATCTAGGAAGCCAGGGCCATGTTGGAGGATGAGTTCCTGACAGCAGATCTCGACTTCAAAACGTAGCATGCCGTGGAGAAGTGGTGAGGTTGGGATAAGAAGGCTGGGCCCATCGGCACGAAGTTGTTGAATACAGAGATGAAGCGTAAGCAAGAGGATGGCGATGGAAGTACGAGGTAATGACCTGATGATCCGGGACTTGTTCTCGTGGTTTCCTAACATAGAGCGTCAGTCTGATAGCCTGGACAAACGTAGTCTGGCAGATGTACTCACCAGCATCGTAGAGACGGTACAGTAGATGCATTCCTGTCTGTTGCAGGTTTATCCATTCAGGCCTCATCCAGGCTGCCTCTTTGCCTTCACGTCTTCGAATGTTGTGACAGTTTCGTTCTAGACGGGATAATGTGCAGATTCGTCTGCATAGCTCATCGAGAGTCTTGAAGCCAATGCTTGTGTTCGGTTCTTGAAGGCCAGGATGTTTGGCGAGGACATCGGATGGGAACTGTAGGCGGATGATCTCGACTGCAAGACTGTGTTCGTATTGTCGTAAGAGTTCGTCGAAGTTCCGGCATACAAGTCGGAGGCCGTTGAGACAGCCTGGTGTGTAATCGATACGACTGAGCGAGTCGAGTATCAGTTCGGGGGGTAACGAAATGCATAGAACTCGTGAGACGCATGGTGATCGCCGTCCTTCTAATACAGAAGCCATGCCAGAATCTCTATCACCACAAAAGCTTCAAGAATATAATGAGAGATACGCATGAGGATAAAGCTGGCTCTGAAATAAAGCATAGCGAGGGGTGGTGTTCGTGGTACCTTGATGGAATGATGATAGTGGAGAGGGTCAAACACGATGCTTCGACTGAACACCTTGATGGCCAAATGGTGCAACCGGAAAGTGCTACCTACGGGCGTACTCATCTTTGTGCAGTTAGAGGTCAGCTTTCCATGAGTACGAATTTGGAAAGGATGCATTGTCCCGGTGGAACCTCTTGCCTTAATTGACAGGAAGCGACCACCTTGTCGCAAAACATTAGCTTCTCCGAGCATAATTTGAATAATTCGAGAGCTGTCTGTAATTGAAGAAGATTCGCATGGGGCTCCATGTGATAAGGTCATGATACCTTGATGGTCGAACGATTGAGAAGTCCGGTATCGCAGACATCTCGAAACTCTTGAACATCAAATCTGCTCGTGAATGATTTCTTAGTTCTAAGACCACCTTCAACATTACGAGTCAGATTTTCTGTCTCCGCACTCGCTGGCTGCACGTCATCAAAATTCGGTACTGAGCTCAACCATTGTTTTCTTAGGGATAACTGATCGGCAATGATAAAAAAGTTGCATTCCAGATCTAGCGATACAACACCTTGCCTGACTGATGACCTGTAAAGTGCATCCCTACCACTGTTTATGAAGAGAAAAAGGTCAGCCACACTTATAGGTTGACCGTAAAATGACAGACATAACTTACCTCACACTTGAAAGAGTAGTAACCGCGTCCAAGATCATTTGACCGTAGTCTTGACCCAAACATTGTACCTGGAGCATACTAGAGTAACCACCCCATTTTTGTGTGCTGCAGTCATTGCCCTCCCACAAACTACATCTGGCCGGTCCTTCATGACGTATGACCACAGACTTTGGGATGAATGAGTCCGACGTGCAAGGTCCTTTGGTGCTGCCTCCGTCGGTGAACTGCTCGCAGCTAACGCCTGGCATGTCTCTGTCGAATGTGTAGCAGCGACCATTTTCGGTTCCTGACAAGACGCGGTAGGCGGTCATTTCGTTGGCGTTACAGTTGCCGACATTGTTGTAGATGATCACTGGGTGGAGTTCAGCATTTGACGCTCTGGTCATTCGGATAGATCTTACGCTCATAGGCAGAGGCCTCGGCGGTCAGGATGCCTGTTAGAAGCCCGATGAAGATGTTGCGCATTGTTTCTGTTGGTCTGGGAAAAGCGTGAATGGCGAATGTTGCCGAATGTGATGAGATGCAAAGTCAGAGAGTTGTGGCGGCAGAGCAAGCTTTAATAGATCTCGCCCTGTATACACACTACGCCCAGACAAAAACTCAGAGAGTTAGAACGCCAGTACGACTGGCCATGCACTGATTGTGGATCGTTAGATCCAGAACAAGCAAATGGCTAAGTGCCTATACCATGATGGGAGTGTAATCTGCTACGCGAGATTACAGCTCAGGAGACCAAGAGTTCTATACGGGAGATATCACGAACACTATCGTGGCTTGGAGATGCTGGGTCCACTTGATGTACAAGTGTTGAGCATGTTGTGAATTTAGACTGTCCGAGCATACCAATTAGCTGTTGTACCGAGCAGCCAAGACTTTATATTACTTAAACGCAACGAGTTTTGTCAAGGTCTTCACCTTATATATCTGTGCTGAGGACGATCTTGGACCAATAATCAATATCTCGTAAACGTAAGAACGCTCCTTGTTTATAAAAATCGCGAATCCTCCTAATGACCATATGCTGGAAACGGATTTAGTGTACTCAACAACTTCTTGCACGCCTGATGCCTAGAGAAGTCTTCAAGTATTGAACATCGCTCTACAAAAAGCTAGAAAGCTTCTCTCAATCCCACACCATCTTCTTTGACAACTTTCTATCTCTGATTCTGTATCCCCACACCAGTCTGTCAGGTATCACCTTGCGTTCTCACGTTTTGACTGCAGTATACACAACTCTGCTGGCCTCTCAGGTCTCAGCCTGGCAAAGTCAGTGTCATCTCTCACGTCCGCATGAAATCTCAGACTGACCAAAGTATGACCAGTCTTTGCATACAACAACGTAGCGGAATGTAACGCCAACGGTCTTACCTCGTATCGCGTGCTCTCCGGCACCGCCAACGGCAACTGTTTCTCCTTCGATGACGATATGCCCGGTGTAGGCTGCGAGCAATTGACCAACGGTGGCTGGAACCAGGGCCCTTGCACCAAATCTTCCCTATTACCCTCGTCTGTGACGATAATGCCAGAAGGTCCCGCTCGCTGCACTTTCTACACGAGCCATGGATGCTCGTACGGGGCTTGGGATACTGCTGCCGCATATGAGAACTCATGTATGAGTGCTGCTGCGGCGCCGACTAAAAACTTCAGATCATTCAAGTGTCAGGTAGAGTGCCCTCTCTTTTCTATTTGCCCTTTTTGCATGCCTGGTCCAATGACAGTACTTTACTAAGACGTATGTTGTTCAGTGGTAGCGCAAGTCGTCGAGTGAACAATGCCCCGTTGGTCTGGTTAGCTGGGGCCTGATGGAAACCATCGACACTGAATTGGAGAACGAGGTGGAATTCTTGCGTCGCAGTGCTGTCAGAAATGAAAGAGAAGATGAGGAGAAGGAGAATGAGTCGGGTGCTAGCGACGACGAAGATGAGGCTCAGAACTAGGATTCTTCTTTCCTTGTCGCTGCAGAGGACACTGACGATGAAGATAGTGCCTTGTGCACTACATCCGTAGACGATGAGGATGAGGATAATTACAGAAACAAAGGAATGAAGTCGGGGTTCGGTAATAAGCCGGGTACATCGCCACGTCAAGGCCTTTCCATACACTATCTTTACAAAGGCATACTCTTTGCTTTTAGATTCCTCTCATGAGTCAGCGGAGGTCCTGTGCTAGCCACTGGTGCTGTAGCACACTAGACATGCTAGAAAAGGAGTAGTGACGATGGCTTGAACGCAGGAGAATTCGTATCAAATCTACTTCCTTCTGCGGGTAGCACATATGGAATTGAAAGGCATACCTCTGTTCCTGTTGACGCTGCAAGAGCCACCTGTACTCGAACAGGCGAATCTCGAGCATGTTTCCAAAACTCGTCTAGAACGAAGAGTCGGTGTGCGTAGAAAGCACATACCGATCTCCCTGTCCTCACGAGGGTTCAACGCGTGGCTATTCAGGCACTCAACACCTTCTGATAAGAGACATGCCAATGCACGGCTATTGCACACGACCATCAAACACAAGTGTGAGCACTAGAAACCGCTTACGTATATTTTGATGGTTCGCCGTGCATAATCACTTGGCTCGTGTAGGATTCTTGACGCTTCTGGTGACAGAAGGGAGAAGAGATCGAACGTTGGCTGTGGATGGATCAGGCGCCCTAGGGCGTGCAAGTTCATCGCATGTAAGAGACTGTATAGGTTGTAAAGCGCGTTTCTGAACAAGTCATATGGGCTGCTCTTCTCTTGCTGTATGAAAACGATCCTTTGCGTGCCAATCAAACTCACGACCTAAAGACAATTTTTGGAGCTGGATGTCTTTCTCAAATAATACATCAAACGGATACTGCGGATAGGGTGGCCCGGGGCTGCCGAGACAGTTGCCGTGTCTGCGGAGTGTCGGCTGTGCAGACGCATGCTCGCGCCGCTCGCACCTTTGCGAGTGAGACCAGTTCACATGCTCCCGGGATCCTGTTCACTCGCCTGAATTGCCCGACTCGGTAAGGTATAACTCGGAAGGACGCGGGCACTTCCCACATTTGTGTGCGCTCGTGCCCGTTTGTAATCTAGAATGCCCCAGACGGACAAGTCTCAAGTACTCGTGGTGGAGTTGGCTCGCGGCACCCTTCCGTCATGGCTCGAGATTGAGGGGTGCCCGAGCATGTACGGACGTCAAGCGGCGTGGTTCACGATGACTTCGACGATCTTCTCATCGTTGCGACCTCGTGGAGTTCTTGACAAGATGTACTCTTTCCATGAGCCGCTGGACCGGCGATCGGGAGAGAATGACACATTGACGAATCAGCAGGGCATTCTAACGCGTGAAAGTTTGCGCCATCCCTGAATGTTCCTAATGAACGCGGAGGTTCACTTGGCGGACGGTTTGTCACCGTGCTGCAGAGGTTCGTGGAGTCTCCACACACCGTGGGGCGGTGGATCATGGGGGAGGAGAATTGAGGGCTGATTAACCAAAAATGCATTGGTGGCCGCTGAGTAGATTAAATACAAAGGTAAGCAGCTCCCCCGCGACCTCCGCGTGAGCGATTTCCTACCCCTTGACCGTAGACCCTTCACCATGTCGGACTCATCTGTCAATGGCGACGTACTGGCTCCGGCCAGACTCTCGAGCTCTCCCAATTCGAAGCGGAAAGCCAGCGACGCCGGCCTGCCGGCCACTGGCACCAGAATCCACAAGAGTGTCAAGAGACGTGCTTCGAAGGCTTGTCAGTCCTGCAGAGCTCGCAAAGTGCGTTGCAATGTGGTCGAGCAGAGTCCTTGTACCAATTGCAGACTCGACGAAGTCGAGTGTATAGTCTCTGAGAGCAAGCGCAAGAAGTTAGTGTCATGTATCAGTCATGGTTCCCAGCCACCGTTGCTAATTGATCGTGTAAAGGAAATGGACAAAGGCGGACGAAGAAGGACATGCAGCGGGAGGCTGCTCCCCGCCTGTCCCTGCCTCGATACAACAACCCAATATCAGCTTCCATGACTCACCAGGGCACCTACCTCATTCGCTTTGTTCGTCACTTCCAAATCGAAAATCTTGTTCAAAAAGCTGATTTTATCGTCTAGATCAGGACCTAGATCCTCAATCGTTTGACCCTGCTCGCCGTCAGAGTCTGGCAAGATCGATCTCCATACCTCACGATCCGACAGATAGTATTTCTCTATCAGGGGTTGATCCCAACTCTCTCTTCGGCCTGCAAACTCGAACTTCACCACCTCCCCATCACGCACTCCCGGCCTTCATCAGAGCATTTCCTTCGACCTTTGGTCCGGAAGATATCTCATACCTGGCAAAGAAGGGTGCCCTCACATTACCACCACCCGCCTTGCGCGCCGCTCTTTTACGATGCTTTGTAGAGAACATTCACCCATACATGCCGCTACTGGACATTCACGAACTCATCCACACTGTGGACAACAATGATTCCTCCACGGCTGTGAGTCTCTTGCTATTCCAGGCTATCATGTTCGCAGGCGTAGCTTCGGTAGACATGGCATATCTACAAACTGCTGGATACACCAATAGGAGAGCCGCTAGACGCGATTTCTTCCAGAAGACTAGAGTGAGTTGGACATAGTTATCATCCTGCATTCTAATACTGATCTCAGTACAGCTTCTCTATGATTTTGACTACGAAGCTGATCGAATTTCTCTTATCCAATCTCTGCTTCTCATGACTTTCTGGTACGAAACACCGGACGACCAGAAAGACAGCCACCACTGGATGGGTATCGCAGTGTCCCTGTCACACACTATTGGTCTCCACCGCAACCCAGAACGCTCCAGTATGAATCCCAAGCAAAGACGTTTATGGAAACGTATCTGGTGGGCAACATATATGCGCGATCGACTCATCGCTTTGGGAATGCGCCGACCGACAAGGATAAAGAACGAAGATTTCGACGTGCCCATGCTGACCATAGACGACTTCGAATTCGCCGTTCTGTCTAGCCAGTCATCATGTATTCCGCCGAGCTGCAAGATCATGCAGGACAAATCTATGCAGAGGGAGCTGGCAATCATGTGTATCGAGAAGGCCAAGCTGTGCATCTGCATCAGCCATGTCTTATCTACACAATATTCTGTTCTGCACAACAACCATGGTGTGCAGACTCAAGAGGGAACCACGCGTACCACTATGATGCTCGTGGCACGCAAGGACGATCCAGAAAAGTGCTCTGTCAAGGCATGCGACGAAGAGCTCAAGCAGTGGAAAGCATCAATTGCACCTGAAGCAAAGTACAAGCCCTCTTCGTTATTCGACCTTACGGCTGGCAAAGGAGCAATCGCACTTCATCGCTCGCTTTTACATATGATTTATCTGGCTACGCTCTCGGCTCTGCACCGACCGCAAGTGCTTCCATCAACAGCTGCGCCATCTCGAAAGATGGCGTCCGAGGTCCTGGACACCTCTCGGAGGACTGTCCGATTTGCAGCCAATAGACTTACTGCGGTTGCTCAGAACCTGAACGAGCTCGATCTTATCCGCTGCTTACCAACCTCTGGTATCACTGTTTTGTTGCCGGCTATCATTATCCACCTCCTCGACATCAAGGCACCTGATGAGACAACACGGCGTGCTAGTTTGCAAGGCTTTTGCCAATGCATGCAAATTCTCAACAAGCTTCGCGATATTTATGCAGCCGCAGACTACTCGACCGCTTTCCTGGAAGCAGCGATCCGCAAAGCAGAAATAACACTTCCCCCTCCCAAGATGGGTCCACCACCTCGACCCACGCATCTGGCCAACATGTCCAACGTGATGAAAGCAGCAAGACTGGGTCATGCAAATGTCAGCCGCCTCACGCCACCCCCCG
Source organism: Aureobasidium sp. EXF-10727 (assembly GCA_023848595.1). Taxonomy (NCBI): domain Eukaryota; kingdom Fungi; phylum Ascomycota; class Dothideomycetes; order Dothideales; family Saccotheciaceae; genus Aureobasidium; species Aureobasidium sp. EXF-10727. The sequence continues at coordinate 58,424 of SWBF01000087.1, forward strand.
AGCTTGCCGCTAGCACCAACAACGACCAACAACCGCAGTCTCGTCAACAAGAGACGGAACCACAAGTCTCGGAAAATGACTTGGCCCAACACCTGAACAACTTCCTCGCGTCCACACCTCCAGGTTCTGAGCACACGACCGACAGCCAGATCGACGATACCACCGCGGCCGCCTTCAACATTCCTGCTCTGGACGCCGATTTCGACACCCTGATCAATCTAGATGCGGCTGGGGAATCGTTCACCTTTGACGATGGCACTTTTCCCACCATGCCTGCTTTTGACTCGACTGACGGCGGGTTCATGGACATGGACTGGATGAAGCACATGAACGATAACGATGGTGTTTCTTTTGGCATTTGAGCGATATGGAGTTTATAGACGGCATATGATACGGCTTTCTTGTTTATTTGGGGTTTGGGGCTGGCTGTATTCAGAATCTTTGGCTGTATCGGCATCTTGTGTATGTTTCTTGTATATGGTCGATATCTCTAGACTGTACTTGACAAAAGTTCACCTTGCAACCATTATTTTGAAACCCCACCGGTCTACTTTGTTCTTTCTCAATAGATGTGCTCTGTGCAATCCGTGCCTCCTTTGCTTCGAGAGGACTATGATCTACGTGACATACACATGCTCACAAAAAAGACAGAGACGTGAACGAGCACGATGAAATATTGAAAACCAAAAATGCTTTTCTGTGGCTACTGATAAAGACTTTGTCACGTCCTGTAACACCGCGAATCATGAATTTCAGTACCCATCATCGTCCTTCTTTCCCCATGTAATCTTTCAAAAACTCCTGACTTTCATACGAAATCTCAGTTGCTCAATAGATCTTGCACGCTCATGCCACGGCCGGATTTGTCCTTATAGGATCTCCTGTCCGAGTTGAGCATAAGCAGAGCAGCCATTGCCTCACGGTCCAAGTCCTTTTCTCTGCGTTCGCGGACTCTGGCATCTTCGCCTGCGACCGCTGGTCGTTGATGCACGGACGAGTCTTGAGCGCGCAAAGCCGGACTCGTGAGGGCGAATGGAGCAGGTTCATGCAACCCTGCAGTTGGCAGGAAAAAGGGCGATGCCTGTTGCGAGTGGATATAAGGGGAGAAGGAAGGCTGAGAGGCAGAAGAGATGCTGTAGTGGCGCGAGGAGGAAGCGTCGGAAGGTGCCATGGCGGGCGACCTGTGTCCGAAGTGGGACATGGATGGCAGAGAGGCGAGAGATGGGATGGATTCTCGGGATTGTGTGTGTGAGAGGAGGGCCCCGTTTGGTGTCGAGGCGCCGGGCGAGTCGTTTGTGTCGGACATTTCTTGGTCGTCGTCTTCTTCTGGCTCCATGGGCTGGTCAACGACGGCAGTGGGTTGTGGGGTAGGCACTGCAGGAACGGAGGGCTGTGATATTGAGCCTTGTCTCACGGCGGTGTTGTCGGCTTTGAGGTCGGTGATGCAACGCTCGAGGTATCGAAGGTACTCGATGCTCGCCTGAGAGATGGTTAGTTTCATGTCTTGATCAGAAAGAGGCTGTATCGTGACTGACCTGGAGAATGGCCAACTTGTGCATTTCTTGACCTTGACAGGCGGGGATCATGTCCTTGAGCACACCAAACTCTTCGTTCATCTTGGAGCGTCGTCGTCTCTCGATCAAGCTGTGTGCTGTCTTGCGAGCTACCTTGCGGCTGGCGGCTGTGCTGCTGGCATTGGCGCCCTTCTTTCTGCCACCGGTGGCCTTTGCGGGAGCTGCCTCGATCTCGGGGTCTGGCTGCTTCTCGCCAGTGCTAGCCTTGGGCTTCATCTGAATGATTTTGCGGTTACGAGTCGGCGGAGGAGGAAGAGCGAATGTGTCGTCTGCCTTGGCCAAGTTTGACTGAGCAGCAGTAGACTTGCGTCTTCCATTGTTGTTCAAGGACACGGGCGAATGCGGGTGGTACGATGAGTCGGAGCCATGACTTGAAAGAGGTGACGAGGTGGCTCTATCGCTGCCATCGGCATAGGCCGAGGGAGGGAGGGAGAAAGCTGGAGCAAGAGGCACAAGCTTCTCTTTGCCCCGGATATCCGTCGACGAGGCCGGGGTAGGAGGCAGATGTGAAGAGGCCATTGTGTGTGTGCAGGCTATGGCTATGGCAAGAGCGGCACCCTGATGGTATCACAGACTAACAGGACAAATGCAGGCAAGGGGATGGACGTGGACGAGAAAAAGGAATTGGAGGCTTGGGGCTAGGAGACGACGACATATTTGTGAATACTTGCAGAATGGCACCCTCCCTATCAACAGGCGCACGAGGGGCACGTCGTGCGGTGTCGTGTGCCTCGACTGTAAAGCTGAGAGTCGTCGACCTGCCCTCGTGCTCTCTCTCCGCGTCGTTCATTGGCTGCTTCCCAACCGCCTATGGCTGTCAAGCCCACCACCTCCTGCCAGAGGCCTTCAAGCAGGCACGTGCTGTTCCAGTGAGAAACTGACTTTGCTTCGCTCTTGCAACTGGTTGGGAGAGATCATCTCCGTTTGTCCCTTCGTGTGATGCAGTCTCGTCAACACGTTGCCGCTTTGCAGAGGCATATATGTGCGGAGACAAGTCCCGCTTCTGCAAAAGACTCAAGGCGAAAAATGTCTCATCGTAATTGGACTCACCGTTGGGAGCCAAGCGAACATCTCGTCCTCGGATATGACCTACTAGCTGAGAGAGTTGTTTGCGGATAGATGAAAGATAGAGTAAAGATACAAGGTCTAGAATTTGAGAAGAAATCGCTCACGCACAGTTGTCGTTGGAACGGTAAAGACCGCAATGAGACCAAAAAATCGACCCAGCGACAAAAGTGAATGCCGCTTCTGTGGATCGAACACAGTGCCTCCAGAATACTCTTGCCGAAGCAAGAAGGACAGAAGTTGACTTCAGTCTGGCGCTCTCCCAGATGAGCTAAAGCGGCGATGTCAGAAAATGTGGTCAATTACATATCTGTACCAATGACAAAAGTGCGGTGCAGCCCGCAAAATGCATAGACATGCCGCTGCTCACTCGATATGGATGCTAGACCCACGCTCGGCCTAAATCATTATACAGTGTTTGCTGTGTCGGAAGGCATCAGCAGCGTCTCAATGCAAGCTGTGCGGAGACTACGGGATTTGACTGAGGCGATGCATGTCTCAGAGCACACGAAGCTTGGGGTCTGAGATGGAGCTCTGTGTTTACATGTCTTTGACTACATAAATCTGTCATCATCTCCGCCATTCCACAAGAGCTACGTAAGGACCATTTGCTCCAACATCTCCCGTCTCAGTCCCGGGCACTGCACACAAACTCCGAGCAAAGTCGCCATCATGGAAGCCGTACAGGGTGAGGCACACGATCACATGCTGTTAACACACAACCACGACCACCACTAACGATACACCACACAGACTGGGCAAGCTACCTCTTGCGCAATGGCTACCTCACCCCAGGCCTCTTCGGTCCCTTCAACACCCTCAACAACATCCTCCACAAATACCTCGTCCCCACCTTCCAGTCGCTGCTCGAAAAGCCCGACCTCACAAAGATTGCCCTCATGCTCGTCATCCTCTACATTTCACTCAAACTCGTCAATATGCTGGTCCAAAGCGTGCTCTTCTGGGTGCGACTTGCCTTCCGAATCACCTTCTGGGGTGGGCTTGTCGTGCTGGCCTTTTGGCTTTCGCAGAGAGGTGTCGATGGTGTGGCTGAAGACGTGAGCTATTGGATTAGGATTTGGAAGGGTGAGTTGCAGCACTACAAGAGCCAGGCAGAGCAGATCGCATACGAGCGCAGTCATGGTTACGGAGGCAAGCACGGCTATGGCGGTGGCTATAAGCCTGCTGCTTCGAAGAAACAGTGGCCTTTCTAGGGCTATGGACGTGGTACGGCATGACATGACAGCATTTTGGGAGTTTTACGGCTGGAGGGCATCGACTTCATGAGACGCCATACGTTTGAGGTCAACATGGCATTTGGGGTATGGGAGACAAGCTGCTGCAGTACTGTGGCCGGCATAGAAGATTTGCATCACTATGCACGCGTGCGTTAGAGCACGTTGGAGTTTGCTATCATGGTTACTATTCCTACTTCATACTTTCTACTGCTACAACGCCCGCGATCGTCTGACTGTTGCTGAGAGCTCACATTGTATTCATGGTTACCTCTTGCCTTCATAAGTTATACTGTTCAACCGCTTGGCGTGAGTAGAACATTGTGTGACCGGACTGAGGTTGTATCTGTGTCGGGTAGATTCTCTGAAGAGCGACGTTGTGGACCACATGTCAAAGCTGGTCCCATGCTGTTGACAGAGTCCCTGTACAGTCGCATCTCAAAAGAACGGAACAAATTAGCTCTATGCGAAGGAGGCTGATCCGGACCCGGGCAGATATCCGACGGAGTGGGAGCCGTGTGAACATTTAAGCTCGATGAAAATATTGCCATTGGTTGCAGCTCTTCGAAATTGAGCCTCGGTCAGAACGAAAAATGTTAACTACATCCAATCAAAGATAATCGATAAAGGAAGCTCGTGATGTATTGAAGCAAAGTCGAAGCCATATGCGGGGCCGGGTGGCTGAGAGAGCCTCAATGCGGCAACCTACCAGATAATGCAAGGAGAAGGCCATATTGTATTGGCTGCCATCAGCTCTCGGCTAGCCCGATGGCTTGAAGACATGGACAATGTTACTATAAGACATAGGCAAATGTGCTTGATATCGCCATGTAGACCAGTTGTTGAACAGAGTTTGTTATTCAGCCAAAAGAGCTACAACAACTTGTTTTGGCTCGACCATTTGTTGTTGCGTGCATCAAAAGAGGCCGAGAACAAGATATTGAATGCTCTACCAGCGAAGATGAGTCAGCGCAGAGCACAGTAGTACGCGTCATGCACGCGATCTTCGCGCGTTAGACGCAGATTTTGGGGTTGTGACCAGCTTGGAGCTCAGGTGCATGGCTGCAGGAGCGTTAACCAAGCCTCGTTCGACGATGTCAGGCCGGCTTAACGAAGTGGTGATATTTATTGAATGAGAGCAATGCGCGCGAAAAGTCCTGGACATTCAAACAACTTCAATGTGATGATTGCGAATGCGATGATTACAGTCAGAAGTCGTGGTTTGTGACAGCAAGGCTTACAGCAGCTCTTGAGAGCCCCTTGGAGAAGTGGGAAGACACATGGCACTGCGCAACCCGGCGTGTGTCGAAGCACGCAGAAAGCGCAGCGGATACGTGCAGCAGATCCCGGAGCGGGCGCTGGGTAAAGAAAGGTGCGAAAAACGGAGAGAAACAGACTTGAAGGGGAAATGCAAACAGAAAGCGGATGGTTATTTTGAGTTGATCAGAAGCGAGACGGAGATTGAGGAGATTCCCAGCCGTGGCTAGGGGAATTGAAGGATCGGAGCTGGCAAGGCAAATATAAAAAGACTTACGAGGCTGGTGCATACGCGCGGTTGCCGGCGTTGGATGATCCTGGGTCGTGGGAGAGAAAGAGCTCAAGTCTTTCGAGTCGAAGATACGGAGTATAAATTCATATAATAACAGTAGGAGTCAAGAAGGCGTGTGACACTTCACAGCTTGCAGAGAAACCGCGGACCGCATCCTCGGGAGAGCACTCTGGCTGAAAATTGGTGCATGTAAAGAAGGAGCACATGACGTGAGGCAAGCGGCGGAGGCGCGCTGGTTGGTCGGGCATAAGTGGAAGAGGCAGCAAGATCGCCGGCCGACACGATTCTGTCGCTTCATGACGGGCGCATCTGATCCTTAAGACTCTGACTGGGCTCTGATTGATCTCCTTTCTTTTCGGACAAGCAAGTAAAGTCTCTGTGCTACGCGTGGCCGCGTCCGTCCCAGAGAGTCGTCTTTGCACAGTTAAGCTTGCTTACCCAGGTACTACTGCCTCGGTCGCGCATCCCTTGCGTCGAGCGGCGAGCTGACATACATTCCTAAGGCAAATCGAAAAAGTGAGTTTAACGCTGTTTTATTGGCTACACTGGCGAGAGTGGCGACGCGGCATTGATGCTCGAGTGCTCTGTCTCGCGTCTGTTTCCTGTGCTCTTTTGAGTCCGACGCTGACTGGAGGCCGCCTTCTCTGTAGCCGAACAAAAGCCCGAGCCAAGTCTTCAGACTGAGATCGATGCGCTCGACCAGGCCGACCTCATCGCATCACCCTCCGTCCGCTAGCTCCAGCACGCTCACAGACGCGTCGCTCCCTTGCTTCTGCGCATCCAACCACTGCTAGATCTTGGTCCCTTTCCCGACACGCAGGATCCGACAAGCAAGCTTATCTGGACTCCCTGGGCTCAAGCACCTCCGCCGACCTGTTTCGCGCCGCCAATGAGTCTGTAATCCTGCACATCGAGTAACACGGCCGACTCTGCATTCCCCGCTCCTGCGCCAGTCCGCAACAGTACCCATCCTCGGGGCATGCTACCGTACCATGGACGGCCATGGCACAATCAACCCTGCTGCGCTCAACTCAAGTACGTCGTCGCGTCCGCCCTAGCCTCGCCCAGCTCGAGCGCTATACCACCACCACTGCCCCAGATCCCCCACTGACTCAGTCGCGTAGCCCTCGACAACTCGGCATATAACAATCGAGGCGTGAAGCGCAGCCGCTCCCCGGCCGAACCCGCCGACACCGGTACGTCCGCTGCCAACGTTTCCATTTCCTTTGCGCGTCCAAACGCTGACGTGTTAGACGACTTCAAACCGAGAAAGCGCGGTCGCCCCCCAAAGCAAAAGACCGCCGACAGTCCGCAGATGGCGTCCCATCCCGTCCACCTGTCGTCGCCGCTTGCCGTGCAGACCCCCCAGATCAAGCAAGGCGCAAACCAATCCTCACCTTCGCAGGCTTCACCCCAGCGACAAACGCCGGCTTCTGGTCAAAAGACAACTGTCGTCAAGGCGTTGCCCACCGTCAGAGACCACACCACGGACCAGCTCGGCGCCGAGGGCGACGAATACATCCCGCGCGAAATCGACGAAGCCGGCGAGAAAAAGGTGTCAAGCAATGGTTACCCGCTCGAAGGTCGCGAGTATCGCATCAGAACCTTTACCGTGCCCAACAGGGGCGAAAAGCTGTTCATGCTCGCCACCGAATGCGCACGCGCATTAGGATACCGTGACTCGTACCTGCTTTTCAACAAGAACCGATCGCTGTACAAGATCATTGCCAACCAACCCGAGAAGGACAACCTCATCCACCAGGAGATTCTGCCATATTCGTACCGCTCCAGGCAAATAGCAATCGTGACGGCAAGGTCCATGTTCCGCCAATTTGGGAGTCGCGTCGTTACGAATGGAAGACGAGTCCGCGACGATTATTGGGAATCCAAGGCAAGAAGCCAGGGCTTCACTGAAGAAGATGCGGCTGGAGAAAAGCGTCCTGGTGCCGCCAAGCAGAGAGAAGCTGCGGCCGCCGAAGCCAGCACCAACACGACCGCCTTGACGGCCATGCCACACACGGACATAATATATACTAATGGTCCTGGCCTCGACCAGCCCACCGTCCCTGCAGGTATTCACCCTGTGACGCTTGCACCTCTCAGCATGATCAACATGCCATCTGATGACCCCAGAGTCGCCGACTTCCGTGGCATCGCTCGGCCTAGGCAGGAACTCACCGGGCCTGCCTACCAAGATCGCACCCAACCCAGCAACCCTCAGGACGTCTTCAACCAGGCAAACCAAGCGGCCGAGTTCAACAAATCTTTGACTCAACAACGCGTTGTGCGCAATCAATACTACGAGGACTACTGGAAGCGTCCCCACGAGCCCCCAACCCCTCCTCCCCAGCCGCATATGCCCGACAACACCGACATGGGTACTGTCGCTCCTCACAACCTACAATCGCCCCAGAGTCGCTTGCCATCTCTTTCGCAGCCTTCCATGATGGCACACCAACAAGCCGCCGCTCACATGATGCCTTCTCAGTTCCACCAGCCCAACCAACAGAACCCTATGCAGTCACCCGTCCGTTCCATGCACCAACAGCTTCCGTCGTCGCAGATGCACCAGACGTCCCCCGCCATGGCCATGGCTTCTATGCGCCAGCAGACTCCCTCTTACGGCTACCAGCAGGGACAGATGTGGCCGCCGTCGCAGCCTCAACCTTCTCCCTTGTCTCAGGCCCACAATATGGCTCAGTTCCAGCAACCATCTCAACAAGCTTCCATGCATCCCCCTCAGATGGCCGCCATGGGTGGCTATCCTTCTATGAACCATCCTATGAGCGCTGCTGGGGCCTTTGCTGGCATGAACCGTAACATGTATCAAGCTAGCCCGAGCCCACAGCAATTCGCCATGCAGCAGCAACAGCAGCAAGCAGCTGGTCAATCTCAGCAACAGATGCATGGATGGGCACCTCCGTCTACCAACCCTGCTGCCGGCATGACTCCTCAAGACTGGCAACGCTACCAATAGAGTTCGCCAACTCTATGATAGATCCAAGGCCTCGGCTTCGCATAGCAGTCCCCGTTCTCGCCAATTTTCAAGTCTTTGCACTCCATTGGCGGATGCCTCTCGCCCTTTCAGCCGTCGGTTTCGCAACGGTCTCTGTCAGCAATTAGGCTATCCAGTCGTCACCTTCTGATGACAGTCTGAACTCAGTGTCTACTTGGTCTGCAGCGTCTACCCGGCCAGCTTTTTGGCGCTGCTCTGCTAGGGATGAGAATTGCAAACGAGCTGTTTCGTCTTTGGCCTGTTATCGGAGGACCCGACACTTGTTGAACAACACACGTCGTCTCCGGAAACTGGCTCACTCGGTGTATCGCTCTCTCGTACCCTTTTCCTTGTTTGTTTTGCTGTGATTTCATTACTCAAGGATTCCCCTCGATGCATCACTGCATTTGTCCTGCACCTTTTGCCCAACACCCCCTGTCTGTTTACTCACCTCACGAAAGTTTGCTCAACCCACTACCCAACCTGCCCTGGCGTTCTTTCGGTCTCGCTTTTCCTGTTCTTCACCCCGCTTTATACCTTTCCATTCTTGCTTTTTTTTATTTTCCTTTTCTGTCCTCTCATGATATCGGGTCCACTATACCAAAGACACACCACTACGAAAGAAGGGGAAAATTTTTGCGTTTGGTATAAAAACATTGGCTGCTGGTTGCTTTGTGGAAAGAGAGAAGATAGGAACGCACATTGTTGGGTTTTGACTTTTCTACTATCGGCGGCCTTTTGATGAAACTCTCTGGAACAATACCCCCTTTTTTGCCTTGCTTTCTCTTTTATAACTATTACCCCCTTTTTCGAGTCTTAAACCTGTACTGTTTGCGTTACTACTTTTCTCTTCTTCTTTGAAACTCCCTTCACCTTCTCTGTTTTTAAACCTTTTTGGCCCGAATTTGACACTTTCTTTTGCTTCCATGATACTGATAATCTACTCTTGCTGTGAGTCCTGAGCGGCGGCTGTGTTTCGTTCATGTTTGACCTGATCTTTTGGACCGACCATGCACAACGAAAGGCATACTCGGCGAACAGCCACGTGATGGCAGATGATGGTCACATTGAAGAAAAAACGCAAGCAGTGATTAACCCGACAGATCGTTTAAACAAGCATCCCAAACACCCGGCAACTCTTCCATAGTCGATGCAAAAGAAGGTGAGTAATGACCGCCAGCCAGTAACTTTTAAGCAACTACACAGCAAGGGAATGAAGCGATGGCGTCCACATGATCAAACTCACTGACTTGGATCTTCGTCAACAAAACAACAGAAGAAACACGGGAAAGCTACAAAAGAAAAAGACTGCTTGACTAGGTGACTAAATGGTTAGAAAAAAGTTGGGTCGTGACAATGGGATGAATGTTTGATTGCATAGTCTCGAGATCTATGCTAGGAATCACTGTTGATGTTTCCTATACTAAACAAGACATTTTCAATCCCATCCAGCTGCTCGTCTGTTGAAACATGCAAATGCCGTTTCGAGGTCATGCGAGTATGCAATCTGCTGTTTTCGGCGACACCTTGCGATCAAGCGGTAACAGCAGTGATGCCGCATTTCTTCAGCGTCTCCCTTGCTGTCGTGACTTTGAGACCGACCCTGCGTGATTGGAATTAGCGTATGTTACCGAATGACCAAAAAAACAATGGCATGCAAGGTTAAAAAAAAAGGGTAGGGAGAGAATCAGGGACCAGGTTATCGGGAAAACGCTCAAAAGCAACCCTCGGAAAAGGCTGATGGTGTGCGGCGAAAACCAAAAGGACGAATAGGTAAGGGAGAGGGAAAAAACCCACCTAGCATCCAAATCATAGGCCTCCCATCTCGCAGCCTTTTCCACCCATCGCGAGCAATTTTCCAATTGCTGTCTGCTGCCCCTCTCACCGCCGGCGTCTATCCATTCAATGACGGACATTTCGTAGTGCGCCACCGGCAGCGACCAATTATCCTTGTTTCCGCCTTTAAACTCCGCCCACTCGTGTTTCAGCACCTGCGTCTCTAGGATCTGGCGGGCGGTTGCCGTGTCGCCGAGCCATCGGGTAACCGTGGCGCGGAGAAGCGATAATGTGGCCAACTCGTCGGTTGCATTGTCGTGGCAGCCGTTTTGCTCGCTCCAGGCCAGGCGCTCGAGACTGTGTGTCAGGTGCTCTTTTCTCATTCTCTTGAAGCCGGCCCAGAAGTAGATGATTTCTTCCACGGGGGCGATGCCTACAGCGTCGACAAAGGAGATGCCGCGGGCCTTGGATCGTTCCTCCCACTTTGCAATCTTTCGGGTCACAAAGGCGTCAAAGGGTAGTTGACGCGCCATGAAGCGTTTCTTGCCTGCGTGGACGGGCACTTTGCGAAGGAGTTCTGTTGCTCGAGAGGCATACTTTTGTGCTCTGCCCTCATCGACTGACTTGGCTTCGCGGTACAGCTCGACGTAGCAAGCACCAGCAATGTAGTAGTACAAGCCATGCGACCAGTTATTGAGCTCAACGCACTGTTTAAACACGTCAGTTACTTGTCTGGACTCATTTGCAATACAATACGAACCGTCAAGAACGAGGTAGCACATTCTTCATATCTATGCAGGTACATGCAGTTAAGACTCTTCTCAAACCACTGCAAGGCCTCGACTTGCTTCAGCGGACTCTTCTCATGAGTGCCACACATGGTAACGGCATCTTCCAGCCGTTTGTCGGCAGCCATCATTCTTGCCTCCTCGAGTCTCCAGAGGCGGGATTGGGGGTAGCGCTTGCGCATCTGGACCAGCAGGTTTGTCAAGCGTTGTTTGGGATAGGCATCTGAGGTGACAATATCGCAGAAGCCAACGGTCAGATTGTAGTATCCTAGTGTGATTAGGCCCGCCATAGCGCCGTTGATGTTCGAGTAATGGGTGGCTCGCCATAACATCTGGATGCCGAGCTCGCGATCGCCTTTGAAGCCGATGATGTAGAGAAGTTTGGAAAATGCTGGCGGAATCAACGAGAGCATTAGTTGCAACAGGCCGAAGCAAAGATTAGAACCAGAATGGATGAAGAGGTCGATGGGGTGGTTGCTGAAATCACTAAAGTCGTCTTCTTCTACCACGGGCGCCGCAGGAGTTTGTGTAGATGATGAACCAGGGCGAATAGACAGATTGCCTAGCTTGGATTCCAACTCCTTGGACTCCAAGTGGCCTTGGTAAGTTGTGGGGGTCGCAGGTGCAGCAATACTCTCGTCGGCGTCCACAAAGTCATCGTCGTCGTCTTCGTCCTCAGCGACCAGAGTCTGGCCCGATATGGTTGGTGCTTCCGAAGCAACTGATGGGGCCGGGTTAACAGTCGATCTTGTGCTTGCAGTGGCCACAGAAGTAGAGCTCCGCCCTTTCAAGTATCTCTTCTCAGCATCTGCTATCTCTTGCAAAGCAACGTATGCTTTCCTCATCTTGTAGAAGCCCTTGATGCTCTCGGAAAGACTCTCGTTCAGGACGGCAACGACAGCACTCATAAGCTGTGCTTCGGCAAGGCAAAGGGCGTACTCGCTCCCAGCAGGATAGATGTTGGATTGGTAGGCGTTCTTGTCGGCATGGCGCTGGTGATCGTAGGCGGCAGACTCGGCTTGTCCCAGACGTTCTGAGGCCTGCCTCATGATATCCTGCTCGAAGCCGAGGGCTGCTCGTAAGAAGGACACGACACCTTGACCCAACTACTTGACATGTAGTAAGCCGTCTGTTGAAGCGAGAGATGATGCAGGTGCAGGCAGAAAACGCACCTTGTGGAAAGGCGAGTTGCCCTTGGACAATTCTGCTTCGGCCGTCTCGACATCTGGACATGGATAAGCTTAGGTTGCTAGCTTTCATGCAGTGTTACGATACCGTCATTAAGTATATATGACACAGCAGCCATAGCATTGTCGACTTAAGCATGTTGGTCAGCCCACGTGCCATAGATGATATGCATGTGGTTACCTACGGGCCTGAGGCTCTTCAAGAGCACTCAGCGAGTGAGTCGAGCTCGAAGCACTGTGCTTTGCAGCTCCCAGCCATTTCTTCATGTTTGTTGCCTGCCAAGTGATAATGTACAAGCAAGTCGAATCAAGACAAGCATATGCAAAGGAAAAGAGGAACGACTACTCATGGCACGGCAGATTGTCTGCCAAACATGACGGACATGCACTGCCATGCCGCACGCGAACCGTGATATCATCGCTTGCTATTCTGCGGAGGAGCGACCGGAAGCTTGGTGTTTGCTCTGTTTGGCTGCATGATGGCAACACAGACAGCCCACCAGTGAGACCGAGCACCATCACCATCGCCATCACTCAATCGCCGCTCGTCAACGCAGTCATCGTCCCGACAAACCATCAAATCCACACCCTCTGACCCTCACGCACGCACACACACACACACAACCGCAACCATGTCCGGCGCAGCACAAGGAGACGCCAACACCACAAAGGCCATCGTTTCAGACCGCAAAGACGACTCGCAACCACTAGCTCCCCAGAAGCAAGCCGCTCAGCTCGAGGAAGACGACGAGTTTGAGGACTTTCCCGTAGAAGGTGTGTCTCCTGCGCACGCTTTGCGCTCAAAAAACACACAAGACTAATCCTTGGCCCGACACAACAGACTGGCCCGCAGAGGAAGAGCTCGGCTCGTCTGGCGCCGGAGCAGGAACCACGCATCTGTGGGAGGAGAGCTGGGATGACGATGACACGAGCGACGAGTTTTCGGTTCAGCTTCAGTATGTTGTTTCTGTTCATGAACATGCCCTCGAAGGTCGCATCCTAACCTATAACCAGAAACGAGCTCAAGAAGATGGACAAGCGTTGAGCACACATCGTCTTATGGAATCAAAGCAATCAGCCCCACACATGACATACATCACTTCAACGAGTGGCTCAGATCGAGGGCTTGACACGGAAACGGCATGGCAAGGCGTCTCGGAGTACTGAATATACACCATCATCAAGAAGAGAGCGGGCAAAGCATATACAAGCAAATCAAGCTCACTCCCAAACCACAAGTCACCAATTTTCATCTTTGAGTCGTAACATAATGCATTTCGGACGTTTCTAAAGACTCGCTCTGCTTGCCTTGCCCGTGGTATAAATCAGATCCCGGATATCTCCCATTTGCGACTTGAAAATGAACACTCTAATGAGTCTACTTACTCGAGAGAGCAGTAACACCGGGGAGCTCCTTGCCCTCGAGGAGCTCGAGCGAAGCACCACCACCGGTCGAGACGTGGCTGAGCTTGTCCTCGACACCGTACTTGGCGGCGACGGTGGCAGTGTCACCACCACCGATGATGACGACCTTGCCGGCCTGGGCAGCGGCAACAGCGTTGTCCAGAGTGGCCTTGGTGCCGTGTGCGAACTTCTCAAACTCAAAGACACCGGCGGGACCGTTCCACAGGATGGTCTTGGCCTCGTCGATGGCCTCCTTGAAGAGCTTGATCGACTCCTCGCCGCAGTCGAGACCCTGCCAGCCGTCGGGGATACCCTCCTTGTCGGTGGCCTTACCGGTGTTGGCGTTCTTGTCGAACTTGTCGGCGGTGATGAAGTCAACGGGAAGGACAATCTTGACGTTGTTCTTCTTGGCCTTCTCAACAAGGTCCTTGACGGTCTTGCTGCCGGCCTCGTCGAAGAGCGAGTTACCGATCTTCATGTCCTCAAGGGTCTTCTTGAAGGTGAAGGCCATACCGCCGCAGACGATGAGGCTGTCGACCTTGCCGAGGAGGTTGTCAATGAGCTGGATCTTGTCCGAGACCTTGGCACCACCGAGGATGGCAAGGAAGGGACGCTGGGGCTTCTCAAGGGCCTGGGCGAAGTAGTCGAGCTCCTTCTTGACGAGGAAACCGGAGGCCTTCTGGGGAAGATCGACACCGACCATGGAGCTGTGAGCGCGGTGAGCGGTACCGAAAGCGTCGTCTGAGATGCTGTTAGTATGCGTGGTGTAGTAGGTGTGCGAATAGACTGCGACTCACTGATGTAGACGTCACCGAGAGCGGTCAGACCCTTGCGGAACTCGTCGACCTTGGCCTTGTCGGCCTTGACCTTCTTGCCCTCAGAGTCCTTGCTGCTGCCCTCCTCCTCGGCGTGGAAACGCAGGTTCTCGAGGAGGATAATGCCACCGTCCTTGGTGTCGTTGACGGTCTTCTCGACCTCGGGGCCGACACAGTCGTTGGTGAAGGTGACCTTCTTGCCGACGAGCTTCTCGAGCTCGGCAACGACGGGCTTCAGCGAGTACTTCTCGTTGACCTTGCCGTCGGGGCGGCCCAAGTGGGACATGAGGATAACGGCCTTGGCGCCATTGTCGACGGCGTACTTGATGGTAGGGACGGCACCAGCGATACGCTGGTTGTTGGTGATGTTCTTGTCGGCGTCAAGGGGGACGTTGAAGTCGACCTGTATGGCATCAGTAAGGCTGAGAGTCGGGAGCTTGGTGGCCGATAGCAACATACACGGATCAAGACACGCTTGCCCTTGAGGTCGACGTCGGAGATGGAGAGCTTGTTGGAGAGCGACATTGTGACTGAATTGGTGTGTTAGACAGTTTTATGTGGAAATTGGCGGCAGAGCGAGACGTACGAGTTATATACAACAGTGCTGGATGGAGTGTTGTGGTGTGAGGGGCTTGAATCTTTCCCCAACAGCTTTCGCCGGCCGGGACGAGGGGCAGAGCTTCAGAAATCTGCGTCACGTCCGATGTGCTTCCGAGACTCTGACCATGCCCTCTCGTGTTTTGCAGGCACTCTACCCACCAAGAACACGCCGTTTCTGCATATAGTCGCCATTAAGTCACCTGCTTCACTTCGCAGAGCACCACAAGCCCTCTTCTTCAGACCTGAAATCTTCTCAATCGATGTATTATTCAAAATGCCTTACACTAAACTTGTTTATCGATCGGCCCGTAAAGTCGCCAGAACGCCCGCCTATCCCGCTCTATGATGCTAGAAGATGATCAACACATTCTCCCTGCCTGCTCCTTATGCATGTCATTCTATGCCTCCTCGGCCGAGTTGGTCAGGGAAAGGTAAGCAGTCCATGCAATACCGACAGTAGACACGAATGGCTGTAAATCGTTAGCCATCACTCTTTCACTCCGCATCGGACACCACTTACAATCTGGAATTGGCGCGGCATCAATCTGAAGTTGATCAACTGCACAGCAGGCCAGACCAAGTAGTTGGCCTTGAGCGAAGGAATGTAGATATCCTGGAACTTCTTCTGGATCTCCTTGCGACCGCCTCCCTCTGCCACTGTCATGAAAGTGAAAAAGGCTCCGAGACCGACGGGTGCGAAGAGAAGTTGATCAAAAGCCGTTCTCTTGGCTGCTGCGCTGGTGCCAGCTCCCTTGGCAAGAGGGAAGATGCGATTGAGGAAGCCAAACCATTTGTGCTGGATGGGGGCCATGATGAAACCGTATGCCATGAATCTTGTCAATCTGCCCAGCTTGTCAGCATTTTCGAATCGTCGTATCTTGCTCTTCATGCTTTGTACCTCTCAAAGTCGAATGGTGGAGGCAAAACCTTGGAGTCGGGGATGAGCTCCTCCTCAGAGATTCTACGGTCCACCTCATGAATCTCGATAGCCAGTCGATCGGTGTTGGGGTCGGGGCCGCCAGGTTTGCGAACGGCGCGTTCTCGGACTGCCGTTAGAGACTGGGCCACAGTGTCGGCTACACCACCAAGCACCTGGAAAAGAAGTCAGGGACGTGTATCAGCGAGTGGCCGTGGATGGGCTTACAGCGTTGGTGACCATCGTCGTGAGCACTGGTCATGAGGTCAGCGCACGTTCGCAAAAGTTGTCGCAATGGGTCAATTGTACCTGGCCTCGCAGCATAGTAGCTGTTGAACTTGGATACCAGGAAGGAAACCATGATTAACTCGGCGACGAATACTAGGGTGTGTAGGAGAGGCTGTCGCAAGAACAGATAGGTCAGCTTCACGGTTGTATAGCTGAGGCAACGACCGAGTGAAACTCACATAGCGCCCGTAAATGTATCTCGAGTTCAAATTCCACAGGACCTGCCTGCGTATGCTTTTGAAAGAAGGCATGGTTGAACGAAGGAAAATGTGAATGACGCCCGCACTCTTCTGGGGGCTCTGACGTCGATTCGGAGTGTCGATCGGGATCAGGGTCAGCTGCAGTGGGGCTCGCGCAAAGGGACGTCTTTATCGTCAGAGAGACTCTCGGCGCTTTGTCTCTGTACTGCGATGCTCGACGGATGCTGTCAGAATAGGAGGCTGGAGATGTTATAGCTGTTGGCGACACTGGCCATGTTGGAGGAGGGGTCTAGGTCTGTCGCCATCGATCAGCAGCCTGCGTCCCGCGCCTGTTCTGGTGGCCGGCCGTGGCATCCGAGAGGAGCAGTTGCCGCGAAGCTTTCAATCTTCCGAACTGTCTGGCAGCCAATGGCCGCCTTGTTCATCCATATCATGAGTTCTGCGCTTTGCATCACATCTTGCATGGCAGATACGCATATCATGGCGAGTTGATATCTTTCATTATTGTAATATTCTTCAGAGCCAATACTAGCATATAGCTTCTCTGTCTCTCAGAACTCCGTGTGGCACGCTTTCAGCGAGCGGTAATGCACAAGATGGGCAATAGCGAATGTAGCAACATAACTCCTGCTGGCCGACCCATGCTGAGATTTTGTCCCCCTCGACCCATGGTCGTTTTGTAACGCCTGTCGCAAAAAGAACAGCTTCAATAATCCAATGCTCCCACGGATACTCATAGTATCGCTTAATGCATGCATCGTCGTGCTTTCGAAAATCATGCTTGTCACGCTTCTTCATCCACAGAACTCATCTCATCCTTCTGTTTCGTGATCATGTATAGGCTCGATCAAAGTGTTTGACACAGCTCCAGGTTTAGGTTGCCTTGTTGGCGGCGGCAATCTTCTCATACAGTGTCCGGAGCTTCTGACCTGATGTGCGTTTCTCGACATTCTTGGCCTGCGGCCACCATGTCTCGGCAAGATAGTCCCTGTTGGTTGTCAGCATGGATTGTCAACGATGATGATGGTTCGAAACCTACCATAGTTTGTCCTCGACAATCTTCCCCTTCTCGGCGGCCTTCTGTTTGAAGAACTTGCCCGCTGTCTGCAGCGACTCCTTCAAACTGTTTGCGCGCTCCTTGTCGTCCGGAATATGGCTTTTGGTGGCCTTCCTGATGCGGCCCAAGCAGTCACGGATGGGTTCAACAATACGCCTCATATGGTCTTCAGATGCTGGACGGTCTCCGTTAGAGGCAGCCAGAGGAGAACCGGCATGACGCGGCAGCTTCCTGGTTTCAGAGTCACGATGGTGTCTGTTTCTATCAACACGCTCAGCTCCGCCGGGCGACGCTCTGTGGCCAGCGTTGTTAGATGACTGGCGACGATCAGAAGAGTTTCGATGGTCGTTGTGGAGACGCGAGCGGTAGGAGTCCTCGCGGTTCATCTTACGAGCCGCGCCAGGAGCCGGACTTGCCGACACACTTGTAGGACGACGACTGCTAGACGCGAGAGCTTTCTTGTTGTTGCGATGGTGGTTCTCAAGTGCTCTCTTGGCTGCAAGGTTGGTACCGTTGCTGGTCTTGTCTTTGAGAACACTAAGGAGGTAGTTTGCACGTCTCACAAGATGGACGGCTCCTGGCGACTTGGCGTTCTTCTCATCGGCCTTGGTTCGTTCCTCTTTGATGCCCACACGGTGCTCTTCAAGATAGAACTTGTCGCCCATACCAAGATCAGGATCGTCGCGGATGGCAACCCAAGCACCATAACCGTGTTTTGCGATACCGATACACAACATGCCATCCTCACGAGCTCCCCAGGGGCAGGTATAGTGAGCAGGCTTGGAAGCCTCTGGAATGCGGAAAGTGCGCCAGTTGTCACCAAGCTGCTTCTCGACGTCCCGAAGCATACGCATTTCCAGAGGACGCTCGGTCAAGGTCTCGGCGTTCAAGCGTTTGACACCCTTGAAGTCAAACAAGACGGCCTTCTTGTCTTTCTTGGTGATGGGCTTGTTAGTCTCACGCTCAAGGGCCAAGACACGGTCTTGCTCTTCTTGAAGAAGTTTCTTGCTGATCCCTACGACTTCATCAAGAGTACCCTTGAGAAGGTCGACATTGCGACCAACAAGTCTGGCTTCTTTGATGATCTCAGTCTGGCGTTCCTCGATCGAACCATACTTCTCGTAAGCGCGGATCAGGTTACGGATGTCCTTCTCGCTCATTGGACGTTCAGGGTCTGCACCAGCGTTGGAATCGTTGTCAGACTCGATATCAGCGGCAGCTTGAGCGGCAAGGTCTCGAGCTCTCTTCTTGGCGGCACGCTGTTCTCGGGCGTCGTCTTCTCTGGACTTGCGTTTTGCGTTTCTGGGTTGATTCTCTTCGATGACAGATTCAAGATATTGCGCTTCATCTTTTGCTTTCTCTTCAGCCTTGATGGCTTCGAGATGCTCTTTGGGAATGATATCATCCCATTCGAGATCAAGCTTGACATCAGTATACTCGAAACTCTTCAGGAAGTCTGCGCCACCACTTGCTGTGATGCCACCACCAGCCTGTTCAGTTTGGTGAATCTCGGCGTTCTCGAGAACGGCATCAATATCGAGTTCTTCAAGCTTCTTCTGGTTGCCTGACTGCTCGAACATCTTTTGTCCACGACGCTTGAGAATACGAGAAAGATCGTCATGCGCAACTGGCTCAGCGGTCGAGACACCGGCAGAATCAAGCTTGGTTCTGAGCGCCTTGGCTTCCTTCTCTGTCATTGCTTGGTGAATGGTGATGTGTTCCAAGATGAGCTTGTTACGAGCGCGCTCCAAGACCTCTTCCTCGACAGTGTCTTTCGACACAAAGCGGTAGATTGTGACAGGGTTCTTCTGACCAATACGATGAGCACGTGCCATGGCTTGGAGATCCGCTTGAGGGTTCCAATCCGAATCGAAGAGAATGACCGTGTCGGCCGTCATAAGGTTGATGCCGAGACCACCAGCACGAGTGGAAAGGATAAAACAGAAATCTTTGCTGTCAGGAGCATTGAAGTGGTCGATTGCCTGACGTCTTGGGCCAGCTGCGATCGTACCGTCAAGACGTTGGTATTGATGTCCACGAAGATGCAAGTAGTCGCCAACAATGTCAAGCATCTTGACCATCTGACTGAAGATGAGCACACGATGACCATCGGCCTTCAGTCTGGTCAGAAGACGATCGAGGAGCATCATCTTTCCACTGCTCGTGACGAGAGCTTTGAGCTGATCTTCTCTGCCGGTCTTGCCCTCAAGAATGCGATCCTCGGCGTTGGGGAACATGAAGGGATGGTTACTGGCTTTCTTCAGTTCCATCATGATATTGAGTAACGACTGTTTTTGTCCCTTTGTGCCAGAGTTCAGAGCCGCATAGTTGCGAGTGAGGATGTTCTTGTAGTACTCCAGTTGGACGTCTGACAGTTCGACTCGGATGATTTTCTCAGTCTTGCCCGGTAGATCGCTGGTAACATTCTCTTTGACACGACGGATCATATATGGTGAAATGGCTTTCATCAGTTCGTCGAGAGCTTGTCTCGTGGCTTCAGAATCATCGATCGGAATGTCATCGTTGATGTTGATCAAGCCCGGCATGAGGAAGTCCATAAGGGCAGATAGCTCTTTGAGCTCGTTCTGCAGAGGCGTACCCGTGATGAGCAGGCGACTCGGGGCGCCAAAGTCCATGAGCTTGACGTATAGTTGTGAATCTCGGTTCTTCAACCGATGTGCCTCGTCTACAGCCATGAACTGCCACTTCATCTGGGATAAGAAGGCCGAGTCGAGTAGAATGTATTCGTAAGTCGTGAGCATGACGTTGAACTTTGTCTTCCTCGGGTTGCCGTCTACAAGGAGTTCATGCTCGCGGAGGATCTTGCGAGAGGCCTCGTTGCCGTTGTAAACAATGTAGTTGATGTCCGGCGTCCAGTCGTTAAATGTGTCGGCCCAAGCAGGCATGGTGGACAGTGGCACGACGACCAAGAAGGGTCCTTCTTGACGACGGTCATGGATGAGCCAACTCATGAAAGAGACTGACTGGACCGTCTTACCCAGACCCATTTCGTCTGCAAGAATGACGTTGTTACCCTTACACCAGTTGTGTGCAAGGAAGTTTATGCCTGCCAGTTGGAAATCCCTCAACTGACCAAACTTGATGTAATCGGGTTGCGTGCGGAAAGGCTTGTACGGCGAGCGGGTTGCCAAGTTCGACTCGCGCTTGTCAGAGGTAGGCAGACGAGACGAGCGATCGAGGTAGCGATCAATCTCATTCTGAGCCAGCTCACTGACGAGGGATTCTGGTTCCCATGTGCAGGCGTCGTAGGGGAGAGACTTCCACTTGACATAATACTCTCTACCGTCGTTGCCAACTTGTTCTCCGATGACTCGTTCAACCTTCATGTAGTCGTCCAGAGCGTCGAGGTACGTCTCACGATCGAGCGTGTACTTTTCCCGCTCTTCAGGAGCAACATCAGGGTCTTGAGCCAAGAAGTGTTCGGCCTCGACGACTTTGCGGTAGTAGTTTTCGAGACGGCGGAAGCCACGGACTGAAGTGAGCTCGGTCCAAGGCTCCCATGTAGCATGGTAATGTGCTTTGCCCTGCCATTTGATCTGGAACCATGTTAGCAGAGCCAAGCGATGATTAACGTAATATACTGACAAAGAATTCGTAATCGTTCTTTTCGGGATACTCGGTGTCTGCAGGGCAAGATTGTCAGTGCATGCTAGGAGGATTGAGCCACAAAGTGCACAAACCTTTGCCTTCGCCAACCCTGTGGTTTAGCACAACATCTATGCCCGGAGAGTTGTCTTCGGCAGCAACCCAGTAGTTGGGCGTCATGTTCTCCGTGTCCTCCTCGCTGAAATCGTCGCCATCCTCTTCGTTGTATGTCGTGACTTTGCCAGCTTGTCGTGTAGAGAAACGGAGGTCGCCAGCAAGCCCTGAGGCAGAGCGGGATGAGGCTCCTTGCAACCTACGGCGGTGCTTCTTTGCAAATTCTCGACCGCGTGCGCCACCATAAGTATCGCTGTCTGATCCAGATTCGGAGACAGATCGACGGACTGAGGCTAGAAAGTCGTCTGGGTCAGTAAGTAAAGGAGATGGGCGTTAAGGATGGAGGTACCATTGCGAGAGGTGGCCGGCCGTAAGCGTTTGCGGGCGCGGCCGGGATTGACGTCTGAGCCAGAGTCATTATCGTCTTGCTCTTCATCACTGCTTTCGATCTAGAGATGGGAGTCAGTATAATACGCGCTATTAGAACGCATAGTGAGACACACGATTCGGCGAGTTGGGCGGGCACGACCCTGAGGTATGTCAGCAAGAGCAAGATGAGCAGAGCGACAGCTCGACTCACGCTTCGGCGGAGGCCATATAACTCTGGGTTTTCTTGCATGTATTGGTCATCGTCTACATCAGGCTCGGCCTTGCGCTTGCGGGGCACCGACGAGCCATCTGAGGAGACGCTGCTATGGCGAGAGTCGACGCTGGCTCTTGAGGGAGGTGATGGAGCGTCATAATCGCCATCATCAGAACCATCAGCATCTTCGTCTTCATCTGAACGAGGACTTGCGACATCGTGCATGATATGGTCTGCGGACTCGGGGACGGCTTGGTCGGGGATGTCATTGACATCTGAAAGTTCGCTTTCGCTACGAGATGGTTTGGTGTCCAGAGTCGCGTAAGTCGGCTCATCAACGGGCGACAAATGGCCGTTCTCAAAAGACATGGTGGAAGAAGGTATGTGGGTAGGTAGCAGAGATGTCTGGCCGGCTGGATACAGTGAGCAGTCAGCAAGATTGCTCGAGACACGTGCGTCGGGCGGAGTGGTGAGCTGGAGGGGGTGAGCGCCTGGCCTAGGCGACCGGTTTCCCCCCAAAGATGGTGCAGTAGGTCCTGTCGGAGGCTTGGAAGATGAATCGAGATGATATCTTGATGGAATAGATCGAGGGTGGACGCGAGTCTTGGACGATGGGTTGACGCGATGCAGGCGGTACGATGGACAGAAGAGGCGTTGTAGACGTGAAACGACGACGGTAGAAGGCAGATGACGTGGTCCGAAGGTGATTCGAGCGACACAGGCGACGTGAGGCTCGCGATATCGAATGGTATAGGCGATCGGCTCCAGAGACGAAAGAAGTGCCAAGACCAGCCTTGCTCACGCACGGTGTAGGAAAAGCGACGGAAAGGAGAAGTTGAGCTTACCGGCCATGCGAGACCATGTCCAGAGGGTGCGTATGGACTTTTGGTCGAGTGGGTGGTATGGTGCAGGTGATGTCGTGGTGACTTCTTGCTTGAGATTGAACGACGCTCCGACGGACGTGAGTAGCGACTGCCCGCTCTGCCTGCGGCTTCAGCCCCCGCTAGCCAATCAGCGTGTCGGGGATAAGCTTTGGGCAGCACATTGTTCCGCCAGACTTCGCTCCTGCCACTTCGCGCCGCCTTTGTGTCCTCACTCTGCGTTTGACGACCTCGTTTGGCATTTACTGTCTCGCTGTCCGCTGTCAGCTCTTGCGACACTCCACAACCGCCCAACATGTCGGACAAGTTGACTCGGTATGTCTCTGCGCTCGCTCCCGCGCGCCCGCGAGAAAAATCTGGTAAATTCATTTTCTAACCCGCCGTCTACAGTATTGCTATTGTCAACAGCGACAAGGTGAGTTTGCTGCTTTTCCTGTTCTGAAATTTGCTTACTGACGACCGCTATAGTGCAAGCCCAAGGTACGCTTCAACCGTCTCATGCGACCAACCGCAAAAACACCCCTCTAACCACCCGCAAAGAAATGTCGTCAAGAGTGCAAGAAGTCTTGCCCCGTCGTCCGTACCGGCAAGCTCTGTATTGAGGTCACCAACGAGTCCAAGATTGCCTTCATCTCCGAGCGTCTCTGTATCGGTTGCGGTATCTGCCCCAAGAAATGTCCCTTCGATGCCATCAACATTATCAACTTGCCCACCAACCTCGAGTCGCAAGTCACCCACCGTTACTCGGCCAACAGCTTCAAGCTCCACAGACTGCCCATGCCCAGACCTGGCCAGGTTCTGGGTCTTGTCGGTGGTAACGGTACCGGAAAGAGTACTGCCCTCAAGATTCTCAGCGGCAAGCTGAAGCCCAACCTCGGCCGCTACGACAACCCCCCTGACTGGGAGGAGATTCTCAAGTACTTCCGTGGTTCCGAGCTGCAAAACTACTTCACAAAGGTCCTCGAGGACAACCTCAAGGCTGTCGTCAAGCCCCAATACGTCGACCAGATCCCCAGAGCCGTCAAGGGCGACAACAGAACCGTTGGCTTCCTCGTCAAGCAGCGTGCCGAGGTCGACGAGGCCAGAGTCAACGAGATCATCAAGACTCTCGAACTCGACGCCATTCTCGACCGTGACATCGATCTCCTCTCCGGTGGTGAGCTGCAACGTTTCGCCATCGCCATTGTCTGTGTGCAAAAGGCCGACGTCTACATGTTCGACGAGCCTTCATCCTTCTTGGATGTCAAGCAGCGTCTGGCCGCTGGTCGTTTGATCCGCAGTCTGCTCAGCCCTACCTCGTACGTTATTGTCGTCGAGCACGATTTGTCCATTCTCGATTACCTGTCCGACTTCATCTGCTTGCTCTACGGTAAGCCCGCCGTCTACGGTGTCGTCACTCTGCCTTCCTCGGTCCGTGAGGGTATCAACATTTTTCTCGACGGTCACATTCCCAGTGAGAACTTGCGTTTCAGAGAGGAGTCTCTGCAGTTCCGTATCGGTGAAGCTGGAGAAGAGTTTTTGGTTGACCAATCTCGCCAGTACGGCTACCCTGCCATGACCAAAACACAGCCCGCCTCTGGTTTCAAGCTGAAGATTGAGCCTGGTGAGTTCACCGACTCAGAGATCCTCGTCATGATGGGTGAGAACGGTACCGGAAAGACCACCTTCTGTAGAATGCTCGCTGGTGCCGAGAAGCCCGACGGCACCAAGAGTGTCCCTCCCATGAACATCTCCATGAAGCCTCAGAAGATCACCCCCAAGTTCAAGGGTACCGTCCGCCAGCTCTTCTTCAAGAAGATCAAGGCTGCCTTCCTCAACCCTCAGTTCCAGACTGATGTCTACAAGCCCTTGAAGATGGACGACTTCATCGACCAGGAGGTCCAAAACTTGTCTGGTGGTGAATTGCAGCGTGTCGCCATTGTTTTGGCCCTCGGTATTCCTGCCGACATTTACCTCATCGATGAGCCTAGTGCCTACCTCGATTCCGAGCAGCGTATCATTGCTGCTCGTGTCATCAAGCGTTTCATCATGCACTCCAAGAAGACCGCCTTCATCGTCGAGCACGATTTCATTATGGCCACCTACCTTGCCGACCGCGTCATTGTCTTTGACGGTGTTCCGTCCGTTGATGCTCGCGCCAACAAGCCCGAGTCTCTCCTGACTGGTTGCAACAAGTTCTTGAAGAACTTGGACGTTACCTTCAGACGTGATCCCAACTCGTACCGTCCTCGTATCAACAAGCTCGACTCCCAGCTTGACCAGGAACAGAAGAACGGTGGAAACTACGTAAGTCTTATTTCTGTGCCACTATTCATAATTTGCAATATACTGACATCGACCACAGTTCTTCATGGAAGAAGAGTCTTGAAAAGAGTTTTCCTAAACTCACAACACCGGCCCTCTTGGCGCCCGGCGAAAGGTTCCTCACGCGCCGCTCTGCTCCGACGCAACCGCTCCTATCGCCGCCGCATGCAATGCTCGCGATCAGGTGCGGATGAGGAGATAGATCATGCAGGAGCGGGTGACCATGATGAGGACGAGGGCGGCCTTTGAACAGGTTACGGCGCTCTGGTCGATCACTCACACTTGATTGCAGCTGGACAGAACCTTGGGCAGACTACTCTCAAGTCGTGAGTATATGACTTGAGCAACAAGCAAGGAGCGGCATAAGAGAACCATGGAGCGCCATTTATATTACATGACATTTTGATGAACCAAGCTACGGCACGAGGGGCATAAAAAGTAGAAACAAGGAATCACAAAAGTTTGACCTTTTCACTTTGAATTTCGTTTTGGTACATGAAACTATCGTTAGAAAGCAGCAGTGTTGCACGTAACGCACCTGTTGCATTGACGAGGCAAAGAGTAGAGAGGTCTCAAAAGCGGGGTCTGATGGAAAATCTGTCTTGAAAACAACAGCATGTCATCCTTTGAGAAAGAAGAACGTACCGCATGCAAGAGCCTGTGTTTTTCCATTCCAAGCTGCCTCGCTCTTGCCCGTCTAGACTTCTTCAATCTCGCCTTCTTCACTGCCAGACTGCAGCGCGGGCTCGTCGTTTCCTGCGGCCGAGAGAGCGGGAGTAACAGAACCACCATTGCGGGAAGAGTGCTCACCGACACGAGGGCGCTTGGCCTGCCTCTTTGCATCGCCGTCGCCATTGCTCGCCGCCGACCTCTTGTTGCCGCTGTTTCCACCCGAAGTGCTCTCGGGCTTGGGGCTGTCTCCACCGTCGCCGTAGTCGAGTTCGCTGGCCTTTGTGCGAGGATCGGCACGACTAATGTACGATCTCTCGCGTTCGGCCTCGCGTTCTCTTCTCTCGCGGTCGTAGATGGAGAGACTGACTTGGCGTTCTCTGCGCGGGTCGCCCACGTCTCGCTCGTAGCGGTCGTCGCGGGCTCTGGGGCGTTCGCGGGGTGGTGGCGACAGCCCGCTGACGCTCGAGTGGCGGTATTGACGCTCACGTTCGGTTGCAGCACGGCGGCGGTCGGCTTCGTAGGCGTCGACCTCGCGAGAAGGAGGCGAGCGGCTACGACGGCGGTCGCGGTCGCGGCGTCTGTCGCGGTCTCGTTCGCGTTCTCTGTCGTGGCGGCGCAGGCGCTCGCGCTCGGCCGCGTCTTCCTTGAGTCTGTTCATGAATTTGTCATAGGCGAGTTGGCGGTCCTCGTCGCTGGTCACGGCCTTGTATTCTTCGCTGCGCTCGACGCGTGGACGCACCTGCTCCCATGTGTCCCCGATCAGGACTGGGGGTTCTAGATGCTTGATGCGCGAACGCAATGCATCGACAGCCTTGCGCTGTTGGCGTTTGGCGTCACGCTCAATGTCTTCTTCCCTGTCGAGGGCGTTTCTATGCAGTCTTTTGTATACCTCTTCCAAGAGGTGTGGGTTCATGGACGAAATGCGTCGGTCGTGTCTGATAGCGTGCAGGAATTCTTCAAGAGTGGTCGAGGGTGTGAAGCGGAAATGCTCTTCCTTGAGAGTAGCTTCGACTGCAGGGCGAATATCGTGAACCTCCTTGTCAAAGTCGTCCAGGAAATCGAAGAAGATGTCCTGGGGAGTAGAACCGTCGGTGATACGGTCCTTGTGACCTAGATTGTCCATCAACTTGATGTAGCGAGGCTCGTTCTCAATCAAGGGGTACACTTCTTTCCACATGGTGCCGGGCTTGATGGTCTCTGCTTCTCTGAGCTCGGCCAGCAGAGCAGCGAAGCCCTCTCTTGCCTTACGCTGCTCGCGGGCCTTGAGTTGAGCTGCACGCTGCTTCTCGTTGTGTGCGTCGTTCCATAGTCTGCGCATGTAGCGGTCGAAGATCTGCAAGGGCTCGGAAGGCGACAGGATCTTGTACTTGGGATCTTCCTGGAAGGTAGGGTGTGAGTGTAGACGTTCACGTGTGTCCATCCACTGGGATTTTGCGTTGAGATCGAGGTTCTGCAGAATCTCGGCAACGCCTGTCATGGCTGCATCGTAATCACGCTGGCGCTTGTCCTCGGCGGCCTTTCTAAGATCGACAAGGTATTCGTCAAACATACGGCGCTTCTCGTCTTCATTGTCAGTAGCACGGAAGATGGCTTCGTTTTCCAGCATAGGGCGGGCAGTCTTCCAGCGCGTATAGTGCTTTATCTCGGGGTGTGTTTGCAGCATGGAACGGAAGTCTGAGCGCAGCTTCTTGATGCGCTCCTTTTCGCGCTCTTGGTCTTCGCGCACAACATCGTCGAGGTACTTCTCGAAGGCGGCCTTTCTTTCGCTAGGTTCCTTGATGGCACGGTATTGAGGGTCCTGGATAGTAGCGCGCATAGCGCGCTCCCACGACCAGCCAGGCTGAACGCCAGACTTCCTCAGCAGCTTGGTGAAAGCTGCCTCGGCTTCTTCGCGGGTACCATATTCGGGACCGGTAGCGGCAACGGCGATGGGTCCTCGGTAGTTGCTCTCTTCGCGACGGTCGTGGAAGGGTCTGCTCTCTCTGGGGCCTCTCTGTTCGCGAGCGGGAGGATGAGCCTGGAAGCTAGACGATACGAACTGCGGAGCCTCTGGGACAGGAGCGGCAGGTGTTTCCCAGCCAGGTGGAGGAGTCCATGATGTCTTTGTCTTGTCGTCCTTGCGGAAGAAGTAAACTCTGCCTCCTTCGGCCGTGGTTTGCGCCCATCCAGTAGCTTTCTGTTTACACTTCTGTCAGTGCTGGTTTCTCGGCAATCTTTGCAGCAAGGCTCACCTGGGCTGGAGTCAAGAGATCATCAGGCACTGTGTACGTGTTGATGTTGGCGGAGCGGTTGTAATAGTACGGCTTATTCGTCTTGTTGTCGAGCAGGACCTGCCATGCCGGATGACTCTGGAGGGCACTCATTGTGCGCGTTTAGCAGTCGGTCGGCGCGAATTGCTTTGTTCTTTCTTTGTCGAACAAAACGCGCGCTACAGTCCAAAGCTCTCAGCCGGCATTTGCCGCTTTCGGCCGGCCTACGACTCCTATCACTGTGCATGATATGGTCTGAGATCAATACATTATTAACCGTCCATGTTCTTGTAATTGTTCGAGCGTTCACTTTACGAGTCGCTTTAGTGTCAAAAGACTCGTCAAATTATACATGGACAAAGTTCAATGATAACATCTACCGCCGCTGCATCACAGCCAATGCTGTCCTTTCCCGATGCTTCCTCTCTCGATCTTCTAATCCCAGAATCATCAGACTTTGATTTTGAAGCACATCTGAAGACTGGCGAACAACTCATATCTAGAGATATCCTGCTGTTTGGTATGCGATTGTTCCCTTTCGATTTTGATTATCTTCGTTAATGGTATTCAGAGGAACTGCTTCCTGTATATCTTGTCCTCCGCAGCTCATTACCATCCTTTCAAAATCTACTAGACAATGTCGAACTACATATAACCGCATATGCCACTCAGCCTTCACCACCTCCGCGCCAACAACCAGGCGGTGCTCCGGCTCCTCCACAACAGCCTGTTAAGTTGGCTTTGGACTCGGTCACTATTACGCCAGAAAGCAAACCAGCTTTAGTGCATTTACCTGATGATGGAGGAGAACCATATGCTGTCTGGAAGACAACCATCTATCTTCGCTACCCGCCCCAGAAACTTCATCGACCATCCATCCATCTTACAGCATCCGCTGTTTCGAAACCTGCTGGAACACCAATACTGTCCAAAACTACATCCCAAGATGAGTACATGACTAGTGCATTACCGACTTCTGAGAACCTCCTTCAATCCTTGCAGCACAGCTCACAAAGTGCTTCGAGTCAACCATATCTTCCGACTGCTCGAATTCACAAGGTAGCACCTCGTGCAACCCCTACAGCTCAGGAGGCTCGTCCCCTAAGAACTTCGTCAAAGGTCTTTGCTGTCTCTCCAGCTTTGGCTGTCAAGGTTCATATTACTCCCGAGCAAGTCTCAGACATACTGCTCTGCCTGGATCTGGAGTCAGCACGCCATGCCGGATATGGCGGTATTCAAGTGGACGAGATCAAGACGGAAGGAAACAATCTCAACGTGGAGCCATTTTCTACCGACCTCGCCGCTTTGATTCTACCAACGACCTTGGAAACAGGAGACAGGAGCACGTTTCTGTACAGGTTGGCCCGAGATAAAGACACGGCTCAAAGTTCAATCCAGCATCCAAACAGGCCAAGCAGTGTCACGTTCCAGATTCGCGCTGTCGCTCGGGTAAGCGACACATGTAGCGCTCAGATCCAGGCTCGCTGGCACGGAAACGTAAACTTTCCATCACTCCAACCGACGAAACCCATGTTACCACGACCACAAAGCGTAGCCTCGACTATGGCACCCCAGGATCTCAATTCGCGGCCATTGAGTAAGCGGATTAGCACAACAACAACACGACCACTGAGCGGCATGACGCAAGTCGACTCAGCAGGCGTAACCTTTGCATTCACAGCTCCAGAAAAGGTGAACGAGGGCGAGACATTTCATCTCGATGTGTTCGTGGTGAACCGCAGCAGTAGGAAAAAGAGACTTGCCATTGTGGCCATTCCAAAGTCTGCCAAATCCGCGCAATCGCACCACGCCTTACGCTTCCCCAACATCTCGCGACAAGACAGTCATCATACTGCCGAGGCGGTGCTGGATGATCGCACGATATACCATATGCAGGACCAACGCGAGGCTCAGGTGGCAGAAATCGTGTGCTTGAATGCAGATGTGCGAGTCGGGTAAGTCCAATGTTTCACGTATTTTTTATCTCTGCTAACAGTTCTCCTAGTCCCCTGCCCCCTGGAGCGTGTCACAATGTACAGTTGGAGTTCTTGACACTCTCGACAGGCTTGGTGGGCCTTGCTGCAGTACATGTCGTTGACCTTGAGACCAGGGAGACAACGCAGATCACCGACTTGCCAGATATCATGGTCTCGAAATAAGGCTCTCTGTATAGACGGCAGGATCATATCCTGCTTGACAAAAATACATATTGTAGATTACATATCTCTGAGATGATCTAGTGTCGTTACAGTGTACCAAGGTCGACTATCGTGAACCTCGAAGTCCGAAATCTTATAGAACAGCAAAGCTCCAAATTGATACAACTGACGCCTTCTCAAGTCACTCAAACTAGAGCTATCATACCGAAGCATAGTCCAAAACATTTCCAATGATCGACCTAACGGAGACATTCGAGTAAAAGAGATAATTGACATCCAAACCATTGTCAAAAGCACGACCCTGATCCAAACTGAACATCCAACCCGCTCCGCTCCACCACCCGCCAAGCCACCCAGCACAGACCACCTCCACCCTCTACAATCGCATCCACTCCCAAACCGCGCACCTCGCAAAAGTTGTCCAGCATATACCTCACCGTCGCAAATGGCCAAGAAAGGTACCTCCAAAACACACAACCCTCTCCTCATCTCCAGTGAAAATAGCAAATACTGACATACCTGCCAACAAAACAGCAAAGTCTCGCACCATCGCCGTGCGCCTCATCTCCATGGCCTTGACCGGCTACTACAAGACCCTCGTGCGTCCCCGCCAACACAGACCCTTGAGTATGCTCAAGTACGATCCCGTTGGTACGTTTTTTCGACCTATTCCCTACGACATTGCGACATCTTTGGGTGTGTGGAGAGGAAGAAAAGGAAAAGAGATGGCAAAAGGACAAACCGAAATGGGCAGATGAAAACGCAAACAGAGATGGGAATAGTGGCGTTGGGATGGAAGAGATGCAATGGATCGGGATGAAGAAACAAGGGCTAACGGTTGCGAAACAACAGTCAAGAAGAAGGTTCTCTTCCTTGAGGCAAAGCGTGGTGGTTCAAAGTAATCGCATCGACCATGTCTGGGACACGACCGGTTGCTACATCTGTGGCAGCACCTTCTATATGAAATGCTGCCATGCCGCCATTATTTTCGATCGTCGCACTACCCTCCGAGGATACCAGGGTTATTGTTTTATG
Organism: Aureobasidium sp. EXF-10727; assembly: GCA_023848595.1. Classification (NCBI taxonomy): domain Eukaryota; kingdom Fungi; phylum Ascomycota; class Dothideomycetes; order Dothideales; family Saccotheciaceae; genus Aureobasidium; species Aureobasidium sp. EXF-10727. Next base: position 89,476 of record SWBF01000087.1, read on the forward strand.
GAGTCAGGGAAGAGCATAGGTCAGGCGTTCTCGGGTTTCGATATTATCAGCAAAACGATGCCCATATCAGGGGCCATGTACAAAATGTATCATAAGTCATACAATCTTCCCATCGAAGCTACTGTTTTGAGCAATTCCTCCTGGCTTCAGCCATGCGCGAGCGTCTCCTCGTCAAAGCGACTGCCTTCCTTTTTCGCCTACTGCATACCGAGCAACCAATTCATAACCCATACCATCATGAAATGTTGTTCGTCAACCTCCTCATAAACTTCTCTCACTCTCACATTCGATCGTTTCGCATCATCAACGACCGACGCGTGGACTGCTGATTTCGCCGTTGAAGCGGTCCATCATGTTCTGCTCTTTGTCTGTTTGTTCTTGTCAGACATGTCATGTGCAATCAGAACACTCTGCTCTTACTGGATCTGGTAGAGCGACGTCTCTGGGTACCTGGTGTTACAGATGTTGTCTGAGAGCGGCGTGGAGTCGCGGTAACGCTGCGCTGGCTGCTTGATGCAGTAGCGGCAGCTGTCTTTTCTGTCCGTTGCTTCTTGTTGGTCTTTGTACTCTGAGGGGCGGGACGCTTCTGAGGGCTGTGACTGCCACGGACAGAGCTGCTGGGAGCTGAGTACACATCGTCGTCATCATCGTCGTCACCATAAGTGATGCGTTTGCCCTTGCCACTGCCTCCGGTCTTGAAGTTGTGAGGACCGCTGCTCAGTGCCGACACCTTCTTCTGCGATTGGGAAGCAGCCGTCAATCCTTTGGGAAGTTTAGGAAGTGAGACGGAGGGTAGCGCTCCAGGTCTGCTCTGCTTAAGCTGGCTCTCCGGTCTGGGTGTGAGCTTCCTGCCTATACCTTGTAGGTTCCTGCCGCTTGCCTTCATAGGTGTCTCGAATGCATGCGATGTCACAGCCAGTTCATCAAAGGGGTTGCTTAGACCCAGTGAATGCTGCTGCGTGCGTAATTCAACATCTTGGGACTCCTGCTGAAGGTCTTGCGAACGATTCTTCTGGCTCTGTGTCTCTTCCCATGAATACTGTGCCGCGTCTCTGTAACTTGGACCAAGATCGCGAGCCTCACTCAGAGACGAAGATGACGAGACATGCTCGAGAGACTGAGATTGCGTCTGCGTCTGTGCCGATGATTGGTTGTTCTGGCTTCTGAGGCTGACTCCTTCTTCATCAAGTGACTCTTGCAACCCGAGACTGAAGGCTCTCTGTGTTTCAGATTGTGAGCTGACAGGTCTCGAGTTCGTCTTTGGAAACTGAAAATGCGAATTGTCCAGGTCCAACATTTCCTCTTCTTCCTGAGGAGGACTGTTCAGACGATTGGCATCATGGCTGTGACTCCTAGGCTTGCTGAAAGGCCTGAAGATCGATGCACCTGTGCTTCCCGGCTGTGTACTTTCAGGAATGTCGCTTGTGGGCTGAGTTGTACTGGTAGACGTAGCTGAGCTGGTAGGCTTCGAGATAGAGCGAGCATTTCTGTTGACTGCTTTTCTGACCTTCTTGGTAGGCGGATTTGATGCCTGATTCTGGGAATCCTCTTGTGGTTGAGAGTTGGGAATCTGTACGGTGGCTGTAGTAGCCTTGGCGAGATCCTGCTTGAGTTTCTCGATGTCCTGCTTCAGCTTCTCATTGTCCGAGTGCTTCTGCTGGATCGCCTCTTGCTGTTGAGTGTGATGTTCATTCATCTCCTTGAGACGACTGTTGGCATTCTCTAAGCTTTGTTGCAGATCTGAGATTTCTTTGTGTCGCTGTCCGGCCTCATCGTTAGACCTTCTCTCAAGATCCTTGAAGCTGGTCTCAATGACACTTTTGGCAGAGTCGGCTTCAGTCAAACGCATCTCCATGGTTTTGAGCCGTTCCTCGGCGTCTTGGGCCTTGCGAATCGCATCCTCTTGGATTGTGTTGACAGTGACCTCATTGGAGCGTTTGACTTCTTCGAGATCTTGCTCCAAGGACTTGAGCCTGTTCTTCGTGGCAGTGCTCGTTTCGTTCATTGACTTGATCTGAGCATCTCTCTCCAGCAGCTCCTGTGTTCTCTTCTTTGAGGAGTCTTCGGCCGACTGGCGTGTCGAATCGAGATCTTGTTGCAGTTCCTCTGAGCGACGACGTGCCTCAGCGCTCTCTTCGTTCAGCCGTTCGATTTCGGCGTTCTTTTGCTGCAACTCTTCTGACCAGGATGCGGGACTCCGGTTGCCGTACTCTTGCTTCATGCGATCAAGTCGGGACTGCAAGTCTCTGACAGTATCTTCTCTGGCTCTGAGCTCACGATCGACCTCTTCCTTCTTTTTCTGTAGCCTGAGTTTCTCGTTGCGGAAGTCGATGGAAAGCCTGCGAATTTCGATATTGTGTTCATTCACAGCATCATCGATCTGTTTTTGAGCCTGTTTGAGGTCAGCGGGTTCTCTGTCTTTGTCACAAGACAAGTTGCCTACATCTGCCTCAATTCTGGCCTTCTCCGGACCAAAGTCGGAAACTGCATGTTGTGCGTCTTCGAGCAATCTGGTCATCTCCCCAATCTGGCCCTGGACGAGGGTTAGTATACGACCGACACTTGCTCTTCTACTTGAACTCACCTGGAGATCTCCTTTTTCGCGCTGTAGAGTAATCTTCTGCTCTGCCATTGACGCAATGGTGACCATACTTTCGGCCTTCTCACCTTTCAGCTTTTCGAGTTCTTGTTTCACGCTGCTCTCAGACGTGGTCAGTTCCAGTAACTTGGCCTTATCGGCCTCCGCAGAGGCTTTGTACGACTCCAAGGTGGCTTGCGAGGACTGCAATTCGTCAATCCTTTTCCTGAGTTCCACTTCGGCGTTGGTTTTGTTGGTCAAGTCTTCTCTCAGCTTGGCAATCTTCTGTTTGCTTGACTCCGAGCTCTGCTCATCCTCGGCGATGCGCTTTTGTAAGGCGGTGTTCTTCTCCGTGAGGTCTTCCCAAGTCTTGAACTGAGATTTGATGGCCTCAAGAGCCGTGGCGACCTTGTTCTCGTTCTTTGTGCGAGTTTCGGAGATGGAGTTGTTGACTTCCCTCAATTCTCTGACGTGTTTTTCGAGACTGACAACTGTTAGTATATCTCACGCGTCACATATATGATACACTCACCCCGAAGATAGTTGTTTCACTGATGTCTTGACCATCTCCATGTTCGTTCCAGAAGATCGGACTTGTTCGGAAATGACTTCGCTTTCTTTCTTTATCAGCTCGAGAAGCTCGCGAGAAGTCTCGCTCGAAGAAGTGCCCTTTTCGATGAAGGTCTTGAACTCGTCCAAGCGATCACCAATCTTGCTGATGCATCCGTTGAGCATCTCTTCAGTAGAATGTCTCTCTGTCTGGAAAGTCTGAACACGCTTGTCAAAAGCAGCTTGACGTAATCTCTCCTGTTCCAGCGAGCTGGAGGTTTCGTGGAGACGTCTTTCGAGATCGGATTTCTCCTTTCTCAAAGTCATGATAGACGATCTGCATTCCCTGATGAGGCTCAGGCTCTTGACCCTCAGATTGTCGACCCTTGCGATCTGTTCCTGAAGGCTAGCGACTGCATCCAGATTGGAGGAGACCTGGGACTTGAGCTCTCTGATATCCCTGTCAAACCCGGCTTTGCTGGTTTGGAGTGCCCTTATATCTTTACCCACGCCATTGAAGGCATTGATAACGGTCTTGAGCTTCTCAGCTACTATGGAGTACTTTTTGAGGCTGGCTTTGAGTTGTAAACATTCGGTCTGGAGGCTCTCCCTGTGGCGGTCGACCTTCTCCAATTCCGCCTGTTTGGCAGCAAGATCTTTCATCCAGCCCTGTTTCTCCTGCAGCCGTTCTTGCTCTTTCAGGTGATTAGCCAGCTGATACAGTTGGGCAGCCGTGTATGATGAAGAACTGGATCCGGACTTGGCCGTTGATTTTGAGTTGCGTACAATGGAGCCAGGCTGTGACGGCTTCTTTCTGTTTTTGGCCACTCTTGAAAAATCGGAGCGGCCAGCAACTCCACGCACAGAATGTTGTGTATTCACAAGAGCAGGCGGCATTGTGTCTGCTGGAGTCTGTAGACGCTGCATATCAAGACCTGCGTCAGGCAATGACACTTTGCGAGCACCCTGAATATGTGCCTCGGGAATGGCTGCTTGTTTCGCCTGGGTGAGATGAGGCTGCTTGTCAGGAGAGTCGTCTTCGACGGGATGCTGAGTTGTGGTAGAGTGCTGTTCCGTGATCGAATGTTCCTCTTTGTTGGGGTGCTCATCGTCACCCACATGCTGCTTTTGAATGGGAAGCTGTTCGTTCAAGTTGACGTGGCGATCTTCACGAGACTCGGCATGGACAAGTTCTACCTCCGAAACTGGATTCTCGCTCATGTCACGAGATAGATCATCTGGGGCAGCAGCGTCTTGCATTGAGACTTCGACGTCGTCGATTCTTGAGGCTTCGAGCAGAGCATGGGCTTTGTCCTCAAGGTTTGTAATTTGCTGCTCAGCACATTCAGAGGGGGACTGTGTCGGAACCGCGATGGGCTTGGCTGGTTCATGATCAGTAATGTTGAAGATGTCCTCAGTGTCAGGAAGAGTCTCCGGAAGGCCTTCTGTGCCCTTGACAGAGCCAAATTGTGCTGGCGAGCCGCGTTGGACGGGACTCATGGCTCTTTCACGAATTGGATCATTTGTAACCATGGTGTTATCGTGAGCTTGAGTCATTGAGACATTGCGAGGAGTAGATCTGTAGTCGGAGTCAGCAGATGCAGAAAGTCTACTCCAGCGGAATTACTCGCCTCTTGCGTTTAGGTTGCTTTTGATTCTGCATGCACGAGCGGTCTGAGCGCTGTGGGACACCTGATGGTGCATTTGGGTGCAAGAAGGTCTTCTGGACCTGAGCATTGGAAATGTCCTGGAATGGAGGTGAGCCGCGTGACTGCACATCTCTTCGGAATTCGACGGGGGCTTGCATGTTTAAAGTCAGCCAGGAACCCAACCAGGAGAGAACTCGTCCCAGACCTTGTGGAGTCGGAACAACCGAAGAATCCCGTTGTTCAATGCGAGACGAGAGTTGGTGTTCTTGATTCGACCTCTCGAATGAGGCGGGAGGGGCAGCTTGACTCGACTGGCTAGACTGGACGGACAGCGATCTGCTCGGGGTATTGGAAAGAGGTGCCCTGCGGGCTTCGAAAGCAAAGCCTTTGTCGAAACTGGGTTCTGGGTCGGCAAGAGGCTTAAAGAACGTTCTTGTCTGAATATCGGGCTGTTCAGCAGAAGGCATGGCTGAGTTCTTTTGAATGATCTCTCTGTCTTCTTGATCCATTTCGTCGCCTTTGCTGCTGGCTCTACTGCTGGGTCTGCTCGTGGAGATACGACTATCAGATTGGGAATGAGGGCGAGTAGTCACTTCTGTGCCAGACTTGGTGGGAACGGTGGTAGTCTGCACGTTTCCGTAGTACGGCGATTCAGTCGTACTGTCGGTGACTGGGCCGTCGGAGGAGACGACTCTGGTCATGTGGCAGAGACCACTACTCGTTCGTGGCTGGCTTGACTCGAGCATGGCTGTGGCAGAAGGTGTCGTCCTCGGGAAGCGATCGATCGGAGGAGGAGGAAAGAGGATGATGGTATGAGAGGTGAGGGGAAGCGAGATGGAAGAGAAAGAACGGGAAAGCGTTGAGAGACATGTGAGCCCGTCGTGCCTTCCTGAGCAGAAGCTTTCGAAGGGAAGGAGCTGCCCATTGCTCGCTGTCTGACCCGATGAACGGACCTCATGGACCTACCTCGATCTACGTCTCCGATACACCAGTGTAAATGGTACATATAGCTTGGTGCACCAGTAGATATGTTGCAGGTTTTGTCGAGCAGTACATGATTTATATTTGCTGTCAAAACCACCCAAGCTCAAGATACTTTTGCGTGCCCTCCTACGAGAACGCATCACTTCAGTACGCTAACGATTCGGCCCCATCAATGTGCAGAACCGGTTGCAAGGTGGTATTGAGCGCTATTGTAATGCAAGAGAGAAGTCAATGTCGACTTTGGATAGTGCTTTGGACGAAAGACAGGTGTTGGCTTGGCAGGCTCGCAACTCCGCGTCACCCCCGTGTCTCCATGATAGTCCATATTGTAACAATAAACACTGTACCACCACCATATGTCCTTGATACCAATACGATAGAGCTGGCTAGCCATACGGACCCCCTGACGAAATTGGTCACACGCGACCAAAAACAACCCCGTCATGGCCGACTCTCTATACGAACTTCTGGCACCATACTTCGACCGGCCAGCGCCAGCATCCACGACACCCGATATTATACCCTCACCCAATGATCCCACTACGAGCGCCTATCTGACCCGGCTACCAACTCTCTCACTACAGTCTTTGACTACGACTGAGCCATCATACCTCAACGCGGCGACTCAGTCGAGTCTCCGTTCCCTGCAGGCATTATCTAAGCGCTCGCATCGCTCCGTCATCACTGCGACCGACCATCTATCGAACCTCTCCACCCTCCTACCCTCATTATACACACAGTCGAAAGAGTTGGAAGATACATTGCCGGATCTGGAGTCGGCTGCTACAAGCTTTGCGACCAAATACGACAGGAACACCGATAATGCCGTTCTTGACAGGAGGAAAAGAGCAATGTTGCTGAGCAGAAACGTGGATAGGGTCAGCGATGTTATGGAGCTGCCGACTTTGTTGTCTACTGCCATAAGCTCTTCTTCGGCTGCTGTCACTCAAGGCACTGGTGGCGCAGCTGCTTCTGGTTATGCTTCTGCTCTCGACCTGCATGCTCATGTCAAACGTCTCAGAACGTTGTACCCAGACTCCGATCTGGTAGGGGATATCTCGCGACAGGCTGATGACGAAATTCAAAATCTTATAACTGTCTTGATCAACGGTCTACAGAATCCCTCACTCAAGCTTGCTGGAGCGATGAGGATGATTGGCTGGTTGCGGCGTGTCGCTCCTGAACTCGCTGATGATACCTACAGTAGTGTCCACGGCCAGACAAGAGGCAGATCTCTGGGAGCCGCCACAGGGGAAGGATCATTGGGTGCGCTCTTCTTAGTGTGTAGGTTGGGTACACTACGGCGGACACTTGAAGCATTGGATCCTCTGAAAGATCTTGCGGATCAAGAAACGAGTCGTCGATCAGAGAACAGTGTCCGCCAAGAAGCCTGGATGGGAGGTGCTCAGACGGAACGTTACCTGAAGAGATATGTCGAAGTGTTCCGTGAACAGAGCTTCGCCATCATTTCAATGTACAAAAGCATCTTTCCTTCAGCGTTACCGATACCTGGAATGGCTGGATCAGAAATCACATCGCCTGCTGGTACACCAACACAGACTGCGAGTGTTTTGGAAGATGCGACAACGTCCTTCTTCGAAGCCGACGATGACAAGACTCCATCAGCACTTGCGACTTTTGCACCACATCTGGTCGACATGCTTTCTGAGACGTTACGCACTTACATGCCAAATATCTCAGAAAGATCGTCAAGGGACAGTCTGCTCACTCAAGTGCTATATTGCGCGGGTTCCTTGGGCAGACTGGGTGCCGACTTTGGCATGATGCTCGCTCTCTTGGAAGACGAGTTGAATGAGGAGGCCGAAGTTGGCGCCAAGGTACACGCAGACGAGGATGAACATGAATGGGTACAAGTTATGAAAAAGCACAGAGTACAGGCTAGTCGACTAGAAATCCTGGCGAGTGGTGTTGGGTCTGGGCGGAAGACAAGTGCCAGTCTTGAAACTCGCAGGCCTTCTGCCGTTCCCGGTTAGAGAATGACAGATGACAGACGGACTCATGTTTGCCCACCTCCTCAATCTTGCATGTTTGGTCCAGCTTTGCCGTCTTTGCCGATCGGTTTGAGACTCATCCATGTGCATGTCATGTGAGAGACTGGAAGCACAGCGATGGATCCTATAACTGCGGATCTCCGAAGGAAGCCAAGATCATAGAATAAAAAGCATGAAATAATTATTATCTTGGCTGCTCGGCGAGTCTGACTCCTTCAACTTGGCATGGTGGTTGTTGGCGATTCACAAAGTGGCTGGTGTTTGCGGGAGTGGCTTGCATGAGGACAACTCAAAATCCTTGATCCGCGTCATTCTGGTGAACGTTCCTTTTTTTTCTCCGACATCGAACCCGATAGAGATGATCAAAGACATGGCATGCGACAGGCAGGTTGCGTGTCGTACCGTAGGAGTACCCTTGTCAAGTAATCGACCTTGATGTTGTTGTTGTCATGTTCTGTAGCACTCGTTTCATCGTCTGAAGATGACAATCACCATATACAGCTGCGAACTAGGGGAAGGTGGGTCAGAGAAGTCGGGATGCACATGTCCGTCGATTGTCTGCCGCGCGGCCGCGTTCGACTGTATCTGTTGCAGTATCGATCTCATAGCAGCTCCGTTGCGGACACGCGGGATGCAGGATAACTTGGTGACGCGGTCATTAGATGCGTGGCCAACTTGTCTTGCTTCGCTACGCTCGTCACCCGAGACCTAACCCGCCCATCCGATCTGGCTATTATTCTCAGTTCCTGCCTTGTATCTTGTATTGTTGTTTTTCACCTTTTATCTCGCCAAAATTCTGATTGTTTGCGCCAACTTGCTTCTTCAAGTACTCCCAAATCTAGGATCCGCCTTTTATCTCTGGTCTACAATCACACCACGCCAAGTCATCATTGATATATGTGTGCTTGAATTGTTACAAACAGCCAGCCAACCCGCCCACACTTTGCGATGAAAGCATCAAATGCTCTGGTCCTTGCTAGTTTTATTCACACCTGCGCACTAGCTCTAGATGTAGGGGCAGAAACATACTTCGACCCTGGCGATGGTGAAGCGTGGGAACTGAATTATGGCTATTATCCTTATCGATCATATCAGACAACCGACCTCATCTCGCCACAGTTTAGGACCTTAGTTGATTCGCCCGACTGCCATGATGATCGACATGTGTTTTTCACTCCTCGAGGATTCTCTATTTCGGCACCTGGACCGATGATTGTGGACAGCTATGGCGAACTTATCTGGGCAAAGAGTACAGAAGGACAGGCATATGACCTGAAGGTGCAGGAATATAGAGGCCAACAGTACTTGACCTATTGGCAAGGTGACGACAGAGTTCGAGGGCACGGTGCTGGAGACTTCTACATGGTAAGTTTTGTCCAACACGCCGGCATCACACACTGCTGATATCTCCAGCTCAATACTGGCTACCAAGAAGTACGCAAGATCTCAGCACTCAATGGTCTGACAGCCGACCTTCACGAACTAGTCATCACACCTCAGGGCACAGCGCTACTAACCGCCTACGAGGTCTATCCACTCGACTTGAGCGAGCTCCGCGATTTCGATGAAGGGGAAGAAGATCCGCACTATGTCTGGGACAGTCTTTTCCAAGAGATTGACATGGAAACCAACGAACTCCTGTTCCAATGGCGCGCCTCGGATCACTACTCTGTCAATGAGACCTTCAAGTCAATAGGAGGTGCGGGCACTCGGAACGAGCCCTTTGACTGGTACCACATCAACTCGGTGCAAAAAGACGAGTTCGGCAACTATCTGGTGTCCGCACGCTACACTCATACCGTGACCTACATCAACGGTACTTCTGGCGACGTCATCTGGGTCCTGGGAGGCAAGCGCAACATGTTCAAAGACCTTGACGACGGCTTCGCTACCAACTTTGCCTGGCAGCACGACGCTCGTCTCCATTCCAAGACAGAATTTCCTGAACTGTTTCGCGAAGACATCGCGCTTTATGGAAGCAGCAAAGAGGTGGACGGTGTCACGAAGCAGCTTGTCACTCTTTTTGACAATAGCGCAGAAGATATTGAACACACACTGGACTCGTCTCGTGGACTTTTGCTCGAAATCGCATATCCTTCTGTTCATGCGCCATCATTCCCAAACGATCTCACTAGACGTGATGTCGACAAGATTCAGGACGACAGGTACTTTGTCAAGATCATTCGGTCCTACGATCATCCTCAAGGCCCTCTGTCGACCAGTCAGGGATCGCTGCAAGTGATACCGTCCCAAGACGACAAGACAGACTCCAAAGTCTTTGTCGGCTATGGTTACAATGCCCTTTTCTCCGAATTCAGTGCAGATGGCACACTCTTGTGCGACAACCATTTCGCAACCAACTATTCTTGGGGACTAGGTCAGGTCCAATCTTATCGCGCGTTCAAGTTTCCCTGGACTGGTCGTCCTGTATATCCTCCGACTGCGGTACTCTCGACAGATGGTCGAATCTACGCTAGCTGGAATGGAGCGACCGAGGTCAGAGGATGGGTTTTGCAGCATACTCGTAAATTCCCTGCCACCGAAGATGCTTGGAAGAACGTCCTTCACGTCGACAAATCCGGCTTCGAAAGTGTCATTGATATCGAAGACGTCGACCTGCTCCGATACATCCGGATCAAGGCGGTTGATCAGGATGGCGTGATGTTGGGGGTGTCGAGAGAGATTGATATGGGCTGGAGTGCCATCTTGACTAGCTCTGTGCCACAGCTGAACGCCATGAATAGTGTGGCACCCATCAAGCTGGTCATGTTGATTTGCATCAATGTCACCATCGTCTTCGTCATGTACGAGCTCTGCAGGCGCCTCTGTACGTGGCGCCAAACTCGCAAGTGGCGACAGAGAAGAGGTATTCGTCTGCTCTCTGACGCATAGAGAACGGATCGCGAGTTATCTTCTTTCCATGTTATTGCATAGCGCGCACACAGCGTCTTTCTTTTGTTTCATGCTGGAGTTACAGTCGGACTTGGCCTGGCATATTGCTTCTCTATACGCGGATACCCTCTTCTTTGTCAAACTTCTTTATGTACGCATTCTGCTGCGTTTGATAACTCATTTTGATCATGTACCGAGTTGTTCTTTTCATGCGACTAGATCCTTACCCGTCCTGCAGTCTTCGAAGCCTTCAGGCATCACTTCGTTCCAGTTCGCTTTTGCGTAACAACCATGGCAGATATAGCTTCCTAAGTCGATAGGCTTCAGACTTCCACCATAATCGCAACCCACCTCTACACGATACTTCACAGCTTGTATACGAACGCGCAGCCCCGGCGGAGTACAGAACAGGGCGACAGTATAGGGGGCTTTATGCTAGAGGACCAGCCTTGACCAAATCCTGTAGCGAGTGTGTGTCTTGTCAACGCCTTGTCGATAGGGGTGCTTTAGTATTAGATACTATCTAGATACTAGCTATCACGCTAGTATCTACCCCTTAGTATACAGCGTTTTAATGATAGTGGCATGATACTTACTTACGTGATTTTGCCACTACTAAGAGGCCTCTAAGAGGGGCGCTTAACGCGTAGAGGCCTCGCCGGGTAGCAATTCTAAGGGTTATATAACGGTTGACATAAATAGAAGGCCCTTTAGCGCTATTAGCATATAATTTAGCCTTCTTAGAAAGGGTTATTACAACTATAAGTAGTACGATAACTAGAAAGTTAAGGCTAAAAACAACTTAAGGCATATAAAGCACCTACTTTAATGCCCTTAATTTATTAGCGCTATTTAGAGTAGTGCCGCCGCGCTTAGTTAATTCGATAAAAATATAGAATTTAAGTAAAAACTTACTAAAGTAGCGCGCTTGCTATATTAAGAGGGCGCTAAGAGTAAGGGCGCTAATAGAGGTACTCCTCTAAGTATCGTAAAGTTAAATAAGCTATGCGCTATACTAATTTATTAAGGTAGCTTACTATTTAACTACTTTAAGTCGAATCTAGAGCTACTCGAGCTATTACGCGCGCTAAATCCGAAGCTAAATTATTAACCTCCTTCTTACGCTTATCTTACCGGAGACCTTCTTAAGAGGGCTTATAGTTGCGTAGTAGGAAAAGTAAGAGAAATAATCGACTAAGAGCTACGTATTAACATTATAACTAACAAATCCGGAGCTTATAATAGGGATAGAGTCGTTAATTTATCGGCTAATACTATAATTAGCTAAGCGTTCTTTATTAAGTCGTTTAATACTAGTATAGCTACTATCGGCGCTAAGTAGCTTAGAGAGACTATTACAAAAAAGGTTAGAGCGCTCTTAAATGGCAATTTAAAGAGGTAGAATAGCCTCTATACGGATACTTATAGCTCTTAGAGGGCCTTCTATAACGCGCTAAACGAGCACCTAGAGACTAAGCATATATTTACTATCCTCTACGATACTTATAGCCTCTAGCTTAGCCTTAAGAACGTATATAACCCTAAATTAAGGCACTTAGTTAGCTATTACTTGCGCTTAGTAAAGGAATTAAACGTAGTTCTTACCTTCTTCCGTTTAAGTAACAAAATCTAGTAACTTTTGCTCTAAGTAGCCGCTAAGAAGGGTAAAAAATTAGCCTTATTTACTATTACTTACGTTACTTACTAGGGTTCGTACTACGTAGTAGTTACCGCGCTACTTAAGAATAGGCTAATTATTAAGGC
>SWBF01000088.1:0-99391 GCA_023848595.1 Aureobasidium sp. EXF-10727
CGTGGTCACCCACCGTAGTACTAATCTGCCGTTCAACTGCTTATGTATGGCAGAGCGGACGGGATGCCCAGTTTTCAGCTGACTGTGGCCGTATGTACCTAGAATGGTATTTTTACCAAATAGAATCTGTCGCATCGACTATCATTCATCGCCAGTATACAAGTTAAAATACACCTAACAATCTGTTCTCAAGAGTTTCTGTCGTTCTTGTGTCGATGCGGAGAAGACATCCACGAACGATGGCACGAAGGCGCACAGAATTCTGGTCATCTATCAGACAGATGCAACGGAGCCAATTTGGACTAGATGTTTCCAAGAGCTGGCTCACATCTACGGTGGCTCACATCTACGGTGGCTCACACCTACATCGGCTGTTCCATTTTCGGTCATGTTGCGAACATGAGGCCAAAATTTTTGACCGCGCTGCCTCACACTCCCTCCGAAGCCGACGTTCTTAACGACTTTTGTGCTGATACTCACATGTAAGTAACAAGCTGAGAGGTCTTCTTCTATATCGAAATCAGAATCACGAGTCTTAGCAATTGAAAGTCATCCTAGGTGTTGAAAAGACAAGCCCTTCCGCATCTAAATTGTCCAATTCTCTCTAAAGAGAGTGATGCTTGCCCAGAAGTCGAATGCGCAGCGTATGTACGTGTGATTAATCACAAACACACGACTATCAAGAACAGAGGAGCGTTTAATGAAGTGGAGTTGATATATCTCACATTACTGCTCTGTGTTGCCGCGAAAGAGTAGGTCAAAACGCAGATGGGCATAGAAAAGGCCTATCTTCATTGCCCGTATCCGGCTCTGGGATGCTAGACGCACTAGCAGCTAGCATGTCGTCCATTGTCCAACTGAACTGATCTGGTTGCTGTTGTGACATCACCGCTTGTTGTTGAGTTGATAGTTGTTGATCCCACATTTCCTGTCCCATATGTGTCAGTTGCGAGTGTGCTTGAATGTCAGATTTCACTTACCCAGTCAATGTCATTGGACACATCTATCATGTTATCCAAGGTTGAGAGGTCGTTCTGAGCAGTCCATTGATCTGTTGCTATCCAGTCGTTGTTGATGGGTGGATCAGCAAGCATTTTCGTCGGCCCCTCAGGCATCGACATCTGCGGCCAACCTGCTCCTTGTAGTGTTGGAGGTACGACATCTCTAGCCTGGTCTTTTCTGACCTTGTCGAGCATGAGTGTCATGGCTTTGCAGGCTTTTCTAACCTCTGCCACAGCCGCATTCTCAATGGTCTGGCCTGCTCTGCCCGTCCCAAATCCAGGCTCGGTGAGATAATCATCGTCGGCCGCTTCTTCCCAAACTCGTTTCGACGCTTCGAGTGCTGCTATCATGTCTTCACGTGTGGCAATTTCATCGATTTCACGATCGGGCTCTTTGTTGAGCTGGCGTGATAGTTCAAGGCATATGATCATACTTGCCAATAAGAAGTCGTAAGTTCCGATGGAGCACATATACCAAGAAACGCTCTCGAGCTGTCCTCCAGGACTGGATGCCCGATATATCGTCTGGTGGTGGTCAAGGGTCTTCATCGCCGAGCCAATAACAGATACTCGTGAATACATCGCTGCAGCTTGGGACGAAGTGGCCACCATGAATCGACGGTGGAGGACGGTCTTGATCTTGAGATAGAGTAGATCAAGACTGAATCGACACATCAATGACTCTGGATCTTCTGTAAGACACAGCTCAATGTCTTTGAACCGTAGTCCCGGAGGAATAGCCGCTCTCTTTGCCTCCAGCTCTGCGTCTAGCTCCATGACTTCAGTGTAAGAGGGTGGTGTTGTTACATGCGACATGTCTGCTGCCAAAGCAAATACATGACACAAAATGGTTTTAGCAGACCCATAAGCTGAAGGAGTAAGTTGGTCGACAGGCCGTGATGGTGGCAAAGTCTTGCTGTGTAACGAGAAGTCCTGATCATAAAGGTTGCGTGGGGGTTGCGTGTCACTCTGTACTGCACGAAGCATGGCAGGTAGACCGAGCTGGAACGATACAAGGGTATCGAACATGTAGAGCAAATGCCAGACTCTTCGTCGCATCTCCCCAGCAATTACTGACACATTATTGTAATGACTCGGATCTCGATGATAGCCCATGCGAAGAGCCAACCTGAAGATAATACTCATGATAAGCCAGACATCATTGTAATTGTTCGTCCTGTTGCTTCCAGCATGGAGTATCAGACATTCAATCGTGTAAGTTTTTGGTCGCATGTAGTTCCCTAGTACAGCTGCCGATGCCGCTAACTCCTGATAAAGATCTGCTTTGTTGAGAGTATCCCGCACATCAGGTGTGTCAGGGTTTCTTAGAGCACGTATTCTGAACAGGCTCGCCATGCCGAACATTCCATACAACACGCCCAGCCATGTGACTGGTGCATTGGTCGGTGATCGCCAGAACTGTCGGTATTCATTCTGAAATTGAGGTGCGTGGATGATTGTCTTGTAGGGGTGTGGTGACCTGAACCAAAGGGAGACAAGTGAATCTGCTTCAGCTTTAGGTGGTATGTACGATAGTAACTCGGCTTTTGTGACTCGACGAGGGGAGCGCAACAGTCCCGGTAACTCTTGATCGTAGACGTTCAATGGCTCTTCGTTGCGCCATGCATCGTACTCTTCGTCAGAAGCCTCGTCTCCAGAGTCTTCTAGGTCTCGCTTTATTTCAGAGATGCTGTCCAGAATTGTCGCCCAATGGGATGATCCGACATAGCTGAAGTTGGAGGTCAATAATTAGCATACTACTCGTGTAAATGACAATGCGCCGCCACAGCTGTCGTGTATCCAAGTGCCTTTCGGTCGTCTATGGATGTCCATCGAGAGCCGAATCTCGGTTTCCTGAGCGGGACTCCACCCAGAGACCACTGACTGAGTTTTTTGTGCTACGTACCTTGTGCCCTCTTTACTGATCCGCAAATGTCCAAACGATTCTAGTTGTTGTGGTGATGCCTCGTGCTGTTGTTGTTCATCCCCACTGTAAGGTGGAGTTATTTCAGTGTGAGCATTACCTGTCCCAAACAAGTCTTGAGCGTTGGGCTGCGAACATTCAGACCGAGAGGCGGTAGGGGATTCTCTATTGCTGATAGCATTGCTATCCGAGGTTCCACTGCTGGTCGTCGCGCCAGTACCATCTGAGGATCTCGAATTCATCAAGTCAACTACGAGTTGTTCAAGATGCTTAATGCGGCCTTTGACATCTTGTGGGCCTCTTGGCTTGGTTGCTGGAGGTAGATAGGAACATGCTGACTCTTTGCTTCGTTTCGTACACTGGTCGCAAGGCGTCGCACGGTTGCAGCGCAACTTGCCTTGGCGACATGCTATACAGCTGAGTTGAGATCTGGCGCGCTTCTGCCTTATATGTGCCTGATTCGAATCTCTGCTGGACATGATGGTTGTGTCGTGGGCGTTGTCCGGAAGTGCATGAGTAATCCTGTTTGAGAAGGGATGGAAGTTGCTGCCTTGCCAAGCCTCAAGTGCTCCTTCCGCTGATTGCCTATGGTATAGACCCTTGACAGTGATGAGTTCGGTTGTGGCTATGCTACTCATGATATCATATCATCTCACCCGTATTGTAGCTCTACTATTCAGTTTAGAGCTGCCTTTGATTATTCGGGTGTGCTTAGTCCGACAGAATTTCTGCCATCGAGTTGAGCAGCGAAATGGTTGAGAGGACAACCCTGTCTAGAAACAGCACAATCGACCACTTGACGTATTTGCCTTTATAAGTGAGAAACATTGAGCAAACCTGTTCGAGAACGAGATTGTATTGTCTACAGACACTTTTGTACCCCGGTAGTTGTCTGCAATAATCGAACACATGTTCATCTTTTGCGAATTGGTAACATCCCTCCTATAAACCTGTTAATCTTGACCCACTTGGCCCACGGTAAGGTTAAAACCTCAGCGATGTAAAGGGCTTCATTGCCATATTATTATGGGTATCTGATGCTATCCATGAGACGTACACGCCTCGAACAAGCCATATCATCCGCATCGCGATTACTGCTTGCCTGCCATCATAATATCAGTATCTATCTGACTTCCTCTCTCCTACATTGCAATTCAAGCCGAATAAACTTACTGTTGTCACTGGAGAAAGTGTTGCTGACAGCATCCTTGGTCTGCTTGAACATGCCCTGGCCCTTATCGCCAGCCTTCTGCGAGTCCGATTTCATGCTGTCCGGCTGCATGGATCCAGCTGCACTATCCATGCCGCCAGACGCCTTGTCCTTGGTCTTGTCCATGGTGGACTTTTGACTGTCAGGCATAACGGTCTTGGAGACCTTATCGGTGAAAGATTCGCGTCTGAGCACACGTAGATATGGTTAGATCCAAACAAATGTTGTCAAGGCCATTGAGGAACATACCCCTGGTCAGACATGATGGTAGGAATTTGATGGTATATGGATTGAGTTTTGCGTGTTTGAATGGAGAGTACGAGACTGGTATTTTGCTTCTTGAATCGACCTACCAAGAGCTTGCTTTAAATATCGCCAGACGAGGGGTTCGAGTAGACGTACAATGAAACGACAGAGAGCACTCTCACCTCACACCCCTCTTTCTCGACCACCAACGTCATTTGGGTCTGGTGGTGTTATCTCCTTCGCTGTTCAGCCTTGGAAAATGTCCTACATGCCCCTTGTGATCAACTTTTGATTGGTCTTGATGATAGCAGGCTCCATAGAATTATAGCATGTGGTTGGCATCGATGGAGACTCGACAGCAAACCGGCGGGTGCGTGATGGAGAGCGTCACACTAGCAGAGGGGTTCGAAGTCCTTGTCAAATGATAGGCGAATCTTCCATCTGAGCTTTAATCGGCCCATATCCTAGGAATTGGTGAGTCCATCAACGTGGTGAGCATGCAGGGTACTTGACTTGAATGGTATGACGTGGAACGGAAATGCTGTGAGTGTACAACCGAGGGCTTGAGCTCTGTCTGGTCTGTCTCGCTCGCTCCGCCCTGGCCATATTGCGTAGCCATCGTGAGCCACCGGACCTCTTACCATCTTGACTACCTACTCCGAGTACCGTTATGACAGCCGACCAACTGTTATACGGAAAACCCTTCTTGTGGTGCTATCGTGCCCTGACACATTATTGTTGATCCAGCCTATTGCGGGGCTCACTATCGCTTGTTCTCTTGGTCGTTCTCGCTCTCCATTTTTCAATCGCCGATTTCGTCCACAGGGCAGATAATATCAAGCACAGGCGCCTTATGTTGCACCTCCGAACATAGCCGTCGGGCAGGCGCTTACCTGGCGAGCGTGTGGCATCGCATCCGACTCGTTATACTTTCGCGCACCAACTCTCACTCGGTGTTACTCGTCTGTCGTGTTTAAGTCCGGAGTCCGTCTTGAAGCAGATCGCAAATGGCAATGAGGAACCATCATGGCCCCACCTTTCAAGACGTAGTCAAGAGAAACCCGGAGATGACGGTCAGCAAGATGCAGCGTTCAGAGCTCGCGCACTCCACAACGGTCGCGCGCCCCGATGACGCAGATCTGCGGTTTCGCTCTCGCAGCTTTTTTTGTTACGTGGACAGATGGAGCGTCACAAACCCCGTAGTTGCGCGCGCTTTGCTTTCCCAACGCCCATGGCGTTTTTTCATCACGTTGGCAAAAGTGGCTGTGAAAAGGCAAAATCGGAAAGAGGAGGAGAGGGCTTTCCGGGCTGGATGTCATTGGGTCAGAATGGATTGCAACGTCTCATAGCCCTGTCCCTTTCATTCTTGAAACACATTCTGCTTCTCCACCTTTCTCCTCCACTTGGCGTAAGGAGCGTTGCCTTCCTTTGCTTGCCTATATCAAGGTTCTCTTATAGAATTCCTGGACCTTCCAAGTTATGTTATATGGTCTCTGAGGAACAGGTCTACGGTGCGTAATATCCCATCTCCATGAGCTAAACGTCACGATCTCATCCGAGCATCTCCACAATATCACATCTCGAGCGAGAAAGTATGAGTTCATGATTGCGGTCGACTCACGTTCAGCGACGGTCATGCAGCCGACATGCAATGGACCCAGCATCCGGATCTTCAGTTGTGCACGCGGCGTGCCAGACATCCTTTACCCGTCGGTTCAGCAAGCTCGGACGCCCTCCAGGTCGAAGCAGTGCAGCGTTAGTGTTTCTTGTTGCCAACAGCGCCGCAGGAGGAACGACTGTCATGTCTCGAAGACCAGCCAATGGCGCATCTGGCCCCTCCTTCCTTGCGCTTAAATCGTCGAATGGTGGACGACAATTCGAACAACAACACCACCTCTCCTGACGAATTTCATGATCGCTGCTGCAGGCGTTGGGACCATTATCGTCCATGTCTGCGGAGTGTGTGATCAACGGACCCTATTCCACGGGAAATGCCATGTTCGAAAAGAGTAGCAGGTCATGCTTGGTAAGGTACTCATTCGAGTATGCAGTGTTGACGGAGGAACCCTATTCCCGATCTGATAATTGTGGGCTCACACACATTTCGTTGCGCATACGCGTCAATGGTGCACATCAATCACCTTTAACGATTACTGATCATAATAACATCAATACTGCATGTGATAATACTAAGACTCTGCCCTTGCTTTTAGGCTGGCTCCTTCCTTCCTTCAAACTGATTCGCAGCCCGCGCTAAATATCTTCTCAAGAAAAGCACACCATCTGGCTTGGTACGCTCCAGAGAAGGGGTCATGGTCCGTGAAAAAAGAGTTGTGGATTGGTGCACCATTGTTGATCTTAATCGTTAGCCTTTCAGTTGTGGCGTCCAATGGCAAACCTTAGAGACGGCTCCACATTATCTGGGTTGGAATGGGAAAGTGGTACTGGCGTAGGGTTGTGATGTTGAGAAAGGGAGTAACACCATCAGCCAACAACACAAGAGGGCAAGAACCCTAAGCAGAAAAGAGAAGACAAAGAATCATGAGCGAAAACAAAATTGTCCTCTTGTGTATTGGTTCCAATGCGGAAAAAGCAAAGTACTGTATGTGCATCGCAACCACCGCCAGAAGTCGTTTTCCTGGCTATTAAACGATTTCGTAACTCCAATTCTTCTCTTCGAAGATATACCCCATGTCGTGTGCTGTCGATACATCTTGTGAACGCCTGATAAATTACATAGCCCCTGATTTTATACACCGCCGGGAACGCCAGAACTGTGATGCCAGAGAAAGAAAGAATCCGTTAAAGGTTGAAAGTAAGGCCTTGTAGAAAGTGATTGACAACGAATCTCGCAAGAGCAGAATGTAACCTCGCTAAGATCTTTTGGCATATGCGCCTCCCGGAGCTTGAGACATGGGATGTTGATGCTGATGATGGAGGTCGTGCTCTGTCAAAGCTGCTCCTAGCTGTTGAGGGTGGTACCACTGCGTAGGCAAAGAATCGTGTCTAGACGAATAGTCCAAACCCATGGGGGGCTGGTGTTGTTGGTAGAATCCCCATTGAGGGGGGTACATGCCGATTGGAGGCATGGTAGACTCGCTGGTTACGGGTGTCGACAAGGAAGCTTCCGAGACAGTGCCAACTGGTGGTGCTCCAGTGTCGAGTGGTGCAAGGTTGTAATGTGAAGAGCCTGGTCTGGTGTATTCGATCGGGTTAGCCGCCGGCGCAAAGCCTTGTAATTGAGGTTCAATGTGTCCATACGACATGGAACGCATCGGAGGCTGCTGAAGAGCATATTCGTCCCTTTGCTGTGGGAATGCGAATGACGGGTATACGTTAGGAGAGTGTTCGGCTGTAGTCGAGTAGTTTGAGTAGTCGCCAATCTGCGAAGAATTCCAGTGCACAGGGGTCGGGGGCTCAGTTCCTGACATGTCACCTGTGTAGATGGCGGGATACCCTGGGCGAGCAAATGCGAACTCGGATGCGACTGGTGCTGGAGAATTAGTCAATAAAAAGCCTGTAAACTTGCAACGGCTTGTCTTACTGCCTGTAGAGATGCCCAGCCCTGTACTAGGATCGACTGAGCCGTATTCTGGAGGCGCATTCGATGCCAGATGAGGGAAACGACTCATTTCATGGTCGCGCTCGAGCTTTGGGCCTGTAGAATTCAACTCTGATGGCGAGTTGGAGATGACGGAAGAGTCCTTGGACCCTTTTGTCTGCGCGCGACTTTCTGGACCACCGGCCGAATCGACAGGGTAGAACACACACTCCTTCTTCAGACGGATGCAGTTGTTGCACCTGCCCATATCGTCACCTTCCGCAAGGACACATCGGATCTTTCTGCGTCTGCAATGAGCTAGTGATCGTC
This sequence comes from Aureobasidium sp. EXF-10727, assembly GCA_023848595.1. Lineage (NCBI taxonomy): Eukaryota > Fungi > Ascomycota > Dothideomycetes > Dothideales > Saccotheciaceae > Aureobasidium > Aureobasidium sp. EXF-10727. The sequence goes on from SWBF01000088.1 coordinate 8,253, forward strand.
AGTATTTACAACTCTGAACCGCAATTGATACCATATTTACTCACAGCAAGCGATCGATATGCGCTGATAGCCGAGTTTGTTCCTTCTCTTGTCAAGAGCGCTGGGAGACAAGCCTCCAGACTCTTGGACGGGGAGCCCATTCAATTGTGGAGTCGACGATGCGCGTTTGAGTATAGGGCTCATCTTGACTTTCGAGTTCTTTCTTCTTTTCGCAACCCCGGCAGAGGATGAGTGTGGTAGAGTTGGTGTATGATAGTAGCTCGCTGAAGGCGCAGAGTCTGTAGGTGATCTTGATTCGAAATCGGAGGGGGCTTCTTGTATGTCGATTTCCGGCATGTCTGTGTTTTCTGGAAAAAAGTTCGAGGTGACACAAGGTCGAGCGACCTGGCGGACCAGTGGATCAATAGGCCCCCTAGAGGCAATGGACGAGCCCAAGTAAGGAATTCTGCACAGCTCAATATCAAAGGCTGTGACAAGCGCCGGCCATTACTCAAGAGAAAAAAAAGAAGAAGGAATCGATTGGATGGACGCGACTATTCAAAGATGTTCCGGTCCCTTGATGAAAGATGCGCAGTGACACCAAGACCACAGATGCGGTGTTGTATCCGATGCAAGGACAAAGGCCTATGTGTGTACGCGTAGGATGCGAAATGATATGATGATGGAACAGTGACAAGGTTGAATCCGTGTGAGAAGCAGGTGGCTTGTTGTCCGGGATTATCACTTCGCAGATCAAGGAGAAAACAGTAACGAACGGATGAATGAAGACGAGTGCAAGAGGAAGTTCAAGAGGAAAAGAAGGCTACTGATGGGCTACAGGTTCTAGAGAGAGCAGGCTCGGGCCTTGACACGGAGTTACCGATTCCTGGGGCAGAGACCCACGCCTTCTGGATGCAGTAGAAGAGTCGGTTACGAGATTGGCCATTGCGAAGGTGGCAAATGCCCTTGACTTGTTGCATTTTTGGTTCCAATCCTTGCATTGGGCTGGGCATCATGGATGGTGGCTGTTCTGCCCAGTTCAACGGCGGAAATGTCACTCATGATCCATGCTCTGGCTCTGGCGCTAATCGTGCTCGGACCCGCTGATGTACGTGGTATCAAAAGAGCGCCTTCTAGACCTGGAAAGCACATGGCCAATCTGCCGAGGCTTCATCTTGGATCTCTCCTGGCCGCTGTACGTAGTACGAACGGCACTTTCCTGCCAGGCGCGCGCCGCGAAAGCGACATTGATATCCACAACGACACGTCTCCGCGCGTAGCCTGCTCGAGTCCTCGAGAAGGGCGGCCTTGGTGTTGTAAGCAATGCATTGCTGATCTCTCCTTCTTGCACTCATCATTTCACATAGCCTAAACAGATCGTTGGGCCACTCACAGCGCCACGTTATTTGGCAGAATTTGCCTGGTTGAGAAGGGATTGTCAGTGTCATGGAGTTTGGCGTTGTCATCTCCGCTGGCCATCATCACCAACTGCGTCGCGTATCACTTCTCGTAGTGCTGTTTCATAACGACCTTCCGAATGGGTGGCCAACGAGTGTCGCTCAGTTGTCATCGATGACGCAGATCCTTGTACCAAAGGTTCGCGCGCTTGCTTGCAGGAAACAGCGTTGAACCCGATTAGCTCCAGGACCGCGCGCCACACTGGCCCCACCGCTTGTTTTGCGGCTCCAGTGGGGAGCTGGCAGATCCAGCAGAAGATGTGCATGCGATCAAGTGGATGACTAAAGAATCCACCGTCGAGTCTTGCGACGACGCTCTTCGAACAGGAATTTCGTCTCAGAGCTACCACTCCTTTACATCCAAAGCATCGGCCCATGTAGGATGTCCAATCTTGCTGCTTCTCAAATCAAGCGGCGAGGGTCGAAAGGCGTAGTCCAGGGCCAACCTTGACTTTCAGCCACGCAAAAAGGCGTTCGAACGATCCAACAGCTGTGGTACCGAGCGGGATCCCCAGTGCCACGTTTTAGTTGCCGGCCATTGGCGCAAGCATTAGAAGAAATGAACATCTTCTTCCTGCTGCTTTGGACAAGGCCTTCTGCTCGTGTCTGTTTGTTGTGACAGGCTGTCGAGTGCTTCGTAAGCTCAGAACAGCTCGGACTTGCAACCGGCTATGGGAGAGTACATGCGTGGTTGACACTATTGGCTTCATCGCGCCGGTTGGACTTCCATACGAAGAGTTCCAAAAGTCGCATAAGATAGCCACTTCTATCTAGTGGAGCGAACCTACGCCGAACAGAACCCACCTCGAACGTGACGATCAATGCATGCTTCGCCTCCCCGAGAGTCTATCACCACGTGAGAAGCCGACTTCAGCACGTTACATTGGACTGTCGGTCTGTCGAGTGCCCTATTGCAGCTTGCCATCATCCGGAACGTGCAATTGTTGCGTGCTCGTATGCAACGACCCGAACCCTGGATTAGAAGTCCAAGGAAATAGGCGGTCTTCTATTGAAGCAACCACGCATTGTCGTGTCTCAAGTTGCTCGCATGTCTTCATTTACTCAGCTCGTGTAATCGTCTTATTCTGTAGATGACTCGTGCTTGCGAATTCAGTTTCGAGCTGATGGACGTTTTCTCACAGACTCGAAGCTGACGTGCTCCTAGGCCTCCCTCTTTCTGTCGCTACTAGCAGTGCTGCTTGGTAATGCTTGGAACGGTTTGCGAAGAGGATCCAATCTCGCCTGCGTCGAAGAATTCAGGCCTCCAATTCCCCTCCAACAACAAGCGAGATATCTACCTTACACGCAGCCTTTTGGCTGTCCATTCATCTGTTTATTTCGTAGCCGAGAGAGCCCATGAGATTTCCACGCAAGACGCACCCTTTGAAACCATATTGTCTGGACACAGGTCCAGAAAGAACTCGGCACCACAGCTGTCTCAGATTCCGCCGTCAACAATTTACCGAATTTTTCTTCCAATTTTTCTTCCAATTTTTCGTCTCTCGCGGCTTTTCGACCTTTTTTTCTTTGCTCTCCTTTGGTCCCGTCTTCTTTTTCCATCTACCACTTCTGTCTCTTTTCTCTCTTCTCTTCCTCGTCTTGGACGTGTGATAACTCATCGCCTTCATTGACCTCTTCGTTTGGCAGATGCTCTTGTGCTGCAAAGCATTTGTCGGACAATGCGACTGCAATTGAGAGCCAACGCCCTAACAGCTCTCGGAGTAGACTTTGATCTGTTCCTCAGGAGAGTGATGCCATGTTTGTCGAGTACAGCACGCACATGACTGACTTCTCAGATACGAAGAAGTTGCCGCTCGTTCTGTTTCTTTGTGTGTACAGTTCCCCGCCCCTCATTCATTCACGCCAAGACGTCGCTGCCTTTTCATCTCGCGCTCTATCCTCTCTTCCCCAGCAATATCGCAAAAAGTTAGTCGGTTTCGCCGCTGCTATGGCAAGGCTTGCTTTATGATAATCACAAGGACTTCTCTCCTTTGCTATCGGCCAAGTGCCGTAGCGATAAATCCTTTATGTAAGTTGGAAGCGGGTAGCTGCCGAAGTCGGAAACAACCAGAGCCGGCGGTACTAGAGCCCTAGTATCTCCGAGCCCACATGAACGCGCCGCCGCTATCTTTCCTGTGGTCACATGGGAGGCAGGAGTGCGCGTTTGGCGTCTCGTACGAGCAACTGGCGACTGTTGGCATGTTCTCTAAACAAAACAGTGTTCGAGTGCGGGATGAGAAGCGCTCCAAACTTCTGCACATGAATAGTCGGTGACTGCGCAAAGGCGATAAGGACTTGGATGAGCTTTTCGAAACCTCTGAGATTGGTTTAATCAGCCCGTAATCTTCCTTCATGGGCCAACGTTCTAGATAACATGCAGCTGAGGGTTAAGATAGCGTGGTCAGACTGACCAATGGCGGCGCTGATGATACAACGCCAGGTCTTGTCCTAGGCCTTTTTATCTCTTGGGCTCCGCATTTTCCGTGCGGGGTATCTATGCTGTATCTCGAGGGAACATTGTTCAGGAAAAGAACAAGCAACCCCTTCCCATAGCATGTCCTATTGCCTCTTCTTCAATTAACCCTTTCGAGAGCACATCATCGACATGGCGGATACAATCACCATTCCATCGCCGTCTGTCTTTCTCCGCGCCTCGCCGGACCCTATTCCTCGGTTTGATACCAATCAACAAGTACTCGACGACGAGCAAAACAAGACGGCTCCCACAAAGAAGCGAAACACCACGAGGAAAAAGTCTGTTGCAACGACAGCCAAACCTCGTCGTGACGGTGCCGCTGTAGCCAAGCCCAAGCAGTCAAAGAGTCGTAATGGTAGGCTCTCACCTTCATCGCTCATGCTGATGATTCTTACCTCTTGTTGTTTCCCTGTACTGAAGCAGATTGACGATCAGGTTGTGTCACTTGCAAAGCGAAACGCCTAAAATGCGATGAGAAGAAACCTGGCTGCGAGCAATGCAAGAAGCGAAACGTGGACTGTGGAGGTTACAAGAAGGACTTCAAGTGGAGACCCTTTGAAGAAACCAACGTCGCCACGAACATCGCTAAACAGAACAATGGATGTAAGCATTCGAGCAGAGGGGTCCGACATCTCAAGATGTCAAGACCTGATGACTTACCATCTCTGTCGTCTACGCAGGTTGTAGCTAACGCATGTCTCCTGCAGCTCTGATCGTGCTGGGCAGTGCAGCTGACGGTTCCGGAAAACGAAGCCCGGCATCACCACCAACCAGAGCACCGTCATCAGAAGCACCTGCTCCGTTATCTTCCTCGTTCGCACAGCAGCTGTTCGTGCCTGCTGCTGCACCACAGAATGTCCCGCGTGCAACCTCGGCCGAGAAGGAACGTTCAGCCGCCAACTCGTCAAGAACCTCACCTGCCGAAGTACAGCCCGAGCAAGCTGCATCACCCACAGACTCTGCCAACGATGTAGGAACATCGTCCCAAGGATCACCTCATGACAATACCCTCGTCGACGGTGCCCTGAAAGAGAACGACATGACAACGGTGCCCGGCACCAAGGAAGTCTTCGACTTTGACATGCACTTCATGGATCAGTTCCTGAACATGACGGACCCTCCGCTCATGGAAGACATGGAGATGGACTTCAAGGGTGTTGAAGAACTTACCCCAATCGTGCCAGACTACGACGCCTGGGCTTTGCAGCTGTCTCATGCCCCAACGTTTCAAGACGACAACACCACCATGTCGAGCCCGCCAGCCATGGTGTTCCCTCAACGAATCACTTACATGTATGAGCAGCCTTCACTCGCGCAGACTAGTCCAGAAATGTTGATGCTTCGGTTTGATCGATTGACCTGTGGCATCCTCTCGATCAAAGACGGACCGAACGAGAACCCATGGCGTACGTTGATTTGGCCGATGGCTCAGACTTCACCGGCGCTGTACCATGCCATCTCCTCGATGACCGCATTTCACTCCTCCCGTGACATTCCCGCTCTACGTGTCGCAGGACATGAGCACAAGAGTGAGAGTGTGCGAAACTTGCTTGAAGGTATCGAGGAGAGCACCATGAACCTTGACACAGCCATCGCTACCACGCTAGCCTTGGCCTTTGCAGAAACGTGGGACCAACACTTGTCGAGTGGCAACGACCATATCCAAGGTGCCCGTGCCATGATTAACATCGCTTTGAACCAGCACAAGCAATCGGCCTTGACAGGACTGAATCTTGCCAGACTCAAGTTCCTTGCCAACGCTTGGATCTACCTGGATGTCCTCTCTCGCGTGACTACCGCAGACGAGGATACGTCTGATGACTATGACAATCTTTATTGCCTTTACAGCACACCAGAAAGTCCTCAGGTCGGTCCTTCGGGTCACGCAGGATTCGGTATAGACTTCGGTCTGCCGATCGACTCCACGCTTGACCCTTTGATGGGTTGTGCAAGCACTCTCTTCCCGCTTATTGGTCGTACAGCGAACTTGATCCGTCGCGTGTATCGCGCCGAGTCAAACTCGCCTCCCATGATCAGCCAAGCCATGGAACTCAAGCTCATGCTCGAGACGTGGGAACCACCAGCTTTCGTCGAGCCGCCAGAAGATCCCACATGTGACGTTCGCCATGCTTTGCAAACGGCAGAGGCATATCGCTGGGCTACACTTTTGTACTTGCACCAAGCACTTCCTGAGATTCCTGAACGCCTCACAACGGCAGACATGGCTAAGAAAGTGCTCGTGTTTTTGGCTACCGTTCCTCTCGCCAGTCGCTGCGTCATCATCCACGTCTACCCTCTGTTCATGGCTGGCTGCGAAGCCGACGTAGAAGAGGACAGACAATGGATCAAGAGCCGCTGGGCCGCCATGTCACAACGCATGAGGATCGGCATCATTGACAAGTGCGTCGATGTCATGGAAGAGGTTTGGCGCAGAAGGGACGAGTACAAGAACAAAGTCTTGCCTAACAAAGTCGTGCCCGTGAGGCGGAACCTGACTTCAGCTGCAGACTTGCACTCATCCGTAGGCAACAACAGACCGGCGTCGAACAGACGTGGTTCGTCGTTCAACAGCATCGCAGGTGCAAGCGAGGGCACTATGGCTTGGGCGAACAAATTGCGGCGAATGACTGTAGCGAGTCCGGATCAGATGGACTCGGCGTCCATCTCCTGTCGGGGATCTCGTGACGCAGTGAATGGAGCGACAGGCACGCTGCTCACAGTGCGAGGAAGGTTGCATTGGATTGGTGTGATGAAAGATTGGGGTTGGGAAGGTAAGTTCCCTTGCAGAAAGATCCGAGTTTCCGCATGAGCTGACCATTCGTAGTGTTGCTTGGATAATGATGATGATAATGTTGCATGGATTGATGTTGCTTGGACGAAAGTTGCATAAGATGGTCGCCTAGGAAAATTGTTGCTTGGAAAGGTCGCAGCCACAAAATGTTGGTTGGCAGATGTTGTTTGATAGTGGTGGGTGCTTGGTGGAGTCTGCTGGTTTTTGCATGTTGCCTCTCAGGTAAACAACATTGTAGAGTGCATAACAAGGATCTTCAAAAGCATTGTCGATGGGGTGCGATGTGTTTTGACTGAACAATGTTGCTTGGTTCGGTGTTGCTCTGGTGATGTGCTGTGTGAATAGGCATCGAAGATGTTGCTCAAGGATGTCGTACAAGTGTCGCAGTGGATTTGTGCTCGAGGATGTCGTGTGAATGTCGCAGTGGATATGTCGCTATGGAAAAAGGTCGGATGGTCGTGCCGAGATGACATTGCATCAGTTCATTTACTCAGGCAACACTGCAGGGACCTGTTGCAATGCTGCTTGGACAAAATGTTGATCATGTGTCGATACCAGGAAGTGTCGCTAAAGGAGATGTCGCTAGGAAGTGTCGGCAAGGTCGCTCTGGAAATGGCTGGATTGGTCGCTCTTTGGTTAATATTTCAGGCTTTTTTGGTTAATATTTCAGGCTTTGGGTCTTTGTCGCTCAGGAAGTGTCGCTTTGGTTTTTTGTTGTCGAGGGCGTGAAGATGGAGTATCCTTCACACACATGGCTGCTGCTTTGGAGTGTTGTAGTGGTTGTCGTCGACACCGATTCTGATTATCATAACATGACAATGGGTAACTCGGATCTTGTGAAAGTATCAAGGCAAGATGTGTTTTTGATTTTCTCTCTCTCTCTCTCTTTGCAGTTTCGTCGGGTTGTGGATTTTTCAAATCAAACGTACACTTTTTGTGGTCTCTTCTGGGGAAGGAGGGTTTGTTTTCGGTTGGCTCTGCTTTCTGCGAGGTCCAAAAAGAAGGGCAAGTGTCGGGTGGCAGAGGGAGACGGAGCGTTTTAATCAAGAGGCTTCGGACGCACGCCTCGGGCAAGACGCTTGGCACGCCCGCACGCCATAGCGGGGTTCGCATGACTCTCTGGACACACCTTCTGGTTTCGGACAGCTTTGCCGTCTTTCTCCACCACCGAGGGACAACAGGCGGGGCCTGCCCTGGCTCTTGACAGCTTATCAACATGTCTATCATGGCATGATGGCATGGCAGTGTGCTCTTTTGGGGTATTCGGTCCTCTGTCCGCGCTTGGTCTTGAAAGACTTGTCAACTACAGTACCTTGCAGAGAGTGTCATCTAAGTCGATAGCATTGTTTCCACCACTTTGGTGCCACATACGACATGGCTTCTCCAGTTGCAATGAAGCACTTTGCGAACACCCAGAAAGAGTGCAAGCCTCGGCTGCTTTGCAAACCAGAATGCTTCCCTTGGCAATATATAGCAGCGATCAAGAGCAGTACCAAGCACTCCATCAGCTGCGGCTTCTATGGAGCACAGGCTTGAAAAGGGTACGCTTTCCGTTGATTGCCCAGTCGTGACAAATCCAATTGACATGTCTTCTGCTTGCCAGAAGGGAAGTTGCTGCGATAGTCGAGTGATACATGTAGTCATTGCAGCATGTCATGGCTTGAGCGCTCACCCAACAATAGCTCGATAGAAAAGAATTCGTGATGCAGAATGCACGCTTTCATGACATGCATAGGTAGGTGTACCTTGATGGCTCAAGAGTTGTGCAGCTGGTGAGAAGTTCGTGACGAAAGCTTCAAACAAGACAAACACAGCGCCATTCATCTTCCTGCCTGCGTCAGAATTTCAGATCTGCCATCATCCATCGATTGAACACTCAGAACCAACTACCTTTCGCGCCTCTATACAAACCTTCTAACACCGCCATCACCTCAATCCACCATCAACCAACCCAGAACCGCAAGCTCGTAGCAAAAAAACCAAAATGCCCAAAGAACGCAACATCAACCCCGTCGCAGCCCAACACAAAGCAGACAAAAAACAAGCCCTCAAAAAATCAAAAGCGACCGTTCAAGCCCAGCGAAACGAAAAGCTCGCCCGTCGTAACCCCGAGCGCCTCCAACGCCAAATCGACGACCTCAAATCCCTAGCCTCGACCCAGCAACTGCGGCCCAAAGACAAGGCCACCCTCGACCAGCTAGAAAAAGACTTGCGCGCGGTGAAAAAGGCGAGGGATGTGTTGGGAGAGAAGGCGCCAGAGTTCAGGCCGAGGAGAGAGGATAGGGAGGGCGGTCAAGGGCATGAGGGCAGAAAGAGAAGAAGACAGGATGAGGATGAGGACGAGACGGACGAGGACGTGAGAAAGATTCCGATGCCGAGGGATACACCGCCACCCATCCCACGCAGAACCCAGCCGCATCAGCTGCCGAACAAACCTGCTGCTGCTCCCGTGCCCGCGCAAACGACGTACAGCTCTGCACCTGTGTTGCGCAACCTCAAGGAAGAGTCGAAACGATTCGTGCCTGCTGCAGTAGCGCAGAATATTGCGAGACAAAAGGGACAGGGAGGGCGATTGCTTGAGCCCGAAGAAGCGGACAAGCTTGAGAAGGCTGGGTACAATGACGCACGCAAGATTGCTGATGAGATGGAGAAAGAGGCCGAGTTTGACATGATGAGTCGAGAGGAGAGTGGAGGACAAGCAGCCGAGAAGGCGCTGAGGCACGTCGAGATGGAGGAGGTCGAAGACGAGGGCATTTGACGCAAGACAACCAATTCACGACATTTATGACACGAGAGAGGCATATTGTTCATAATTCATCTTATTACGACTACTGTATTCGTCGACAGCGCTTCAGAGCTTGGGTGTGTTGGATGAGGTCCTGCGAACAAGCGATCAGCACAAGTCTCTCTTAAGCTTGCAACATGACCAGTGTTTTGCTTACCAACCCAGAGTATTCGTCTCGCTTCAGTAACAAGAGAGGCACTTACATGTGCTCGTGGAAGAAGTTGAGCAAGACGCCGTAAGCATCCATGTAGTTCTTCTTGACGTTCTCATCTTCGAGGTCGGCACTGTAAAATCAGTCAGTATACCCTCCTTTGACGGTACAATCAGATAGCAACTCACCGAGCAGCCATGAATCCATGGACCTGGTCGTTGTACCACTTGACAAGGTGCTTGGTCTTGACGCCCTGCTCCCACTTCTCGACAGCGTCCTTGTCCTCGTCCTTGCTGGGCAGCATGGCAATGGGAATGCTGATTCCAGCGGCATCGTTGGGGTCAACCATGGCAGGGTGGCATGCAGCAGCGGCCTTGAACACGGTATCCTTCTGCGAAGACAAGTTCACAATCTTGCCGCCCCAGCAAAAACCGACAATGCCGAACGAGGCAATGTTCTTGTTCTGGCTCTTGATCTCGCCAATGACCTTGGGGATGCGGCTGACGGTCTTGGGTGGTGCGCCGGTAGTCTCGAAGAACTTTCCGAGACGCTCGCCCTTCTCCTTCTGTCATGGTTGTCAGTCATCTGACGCTCAACAGTACATTCAATGAGAGCATACAGTGTCAGGAGGGTAATCGCTGATGTCGACGGGCTTGCCCTCGAAAAAGTCGGGCATGAAGACCTGGTACTGGTTCTCCTTGTCGCTGGTTGCGAGGATGTCAGCTCCCTGGATGGTCTGGTCCTTGAATCCAAAGATGTCGTAGATGACGAGGAGCGCCTTCTTTGCGTCGCTAGGACCTGTAACGTAGGTCTTCATGCCATCAATGGTTGTGTAAGAGCCCTTGGCGTCATAGCCCTTGCTAATGACAGGAGGGACGGTACAGCAAGCGTGAGACTGCATTGTGGAATGGTATCTGAGGGGATTGAGATGTCTTGTGGATTGAGAGAAGGCGCGGGTTGAGATGAGACTGAAGCGCAGAGAGGAAGGTGCAACGGGCAAACGCATCGTTCTTTTACCCAATCGATGATCTAGCTCGACAAACTCCACACCGAGAAACCGAGAGCTCCTCGAGGTGGGGTATATAACGCGTCATGGTCCGCTGCAGCCCGCACATCAAGACCGGTATCTCCGTGTCATCTGGACGACCCTGGTCATTGGCCTGTTTCCATACCTGACCACTGCCAGCATCGACGGCGACCAGCCTGTGTATGTGTTTGACGTAAGATGTCATCTCCTTAGATGCCTTTGTCTTCACAAAGCATCGTGCATTTCCGCGGCTACAGTATGCTGGGCTTAAGCATATGGAATTGTAGGATGAGATATGTTTGTTGGTAGGAGCGAAGTCTGGTGAAATAGAGGTAGAAATATTCATAATTATATATCTGAGCTTTTGACAAGATTCGTAATATCGTAAACATTATCAGTCATTAGTTTCCTTCACACATTCCGCACTCCTCATGTAACGATCAAGCCGTTCTTGCTGGTGGCCAGGATGTCGCTCCATGACACATCCAGAGAGCCGGTATCGTCTCTTGCAGCCCACACCTTTGTAGCCACATCAGCAGCCACAAACAAGCTGCCTACACCAGATTGTTGGCCAGCTCTGTACATGAAAGCCGAGATTTGCTCGCGATGCATAGGATCCAGCGCCTCGCAAGCTGCAATGAAACCAGGCCAAGCGACATAGGCAGATGTGTCGCCGTACATGTTCTTCTTCTTTTCGTGCTCCAAGAGGTGGTGGATTGTTTTGCCGACAAAGTGCTGCAGCATGATTGCATTCGTATCCCTAACTCGGCGGTAGAAATATATGATCAGGGCGTAGTGCATGGCTTCCAGGAAGTTGAAGAGTAGGTCGGTTCGCACCTCGATCTTGTCAGATCGCTCTGCTGGTCCATACACAATCAAGGTTTGCCTCTCGGCCAGTAGTTTGTACGGGTTCTTCCATTCGCAGATCTTGTTTTCGATGATTTTGGCTCTCTGAGCAAGGTCCTCGGACAAGCCACTGGGGGAGGTGGAGCGGCTTCGACGAACCTCATCGGCCAAGTGTGTAGCGTGTGAGATGAGGCGGAAGAGTGATTCAGGAATGCCGTAGATTTGCTCGAACATGGTTGGTTCGTCTTGGTCAGCCGGAAACTTCACCAATCGTGTCTCCAGATCTGCCATGTCCTGAAAGTCCATATCCGAGCCCATCTTCACACGATCAGTCCACAGCGAAGGGTAGCGACAGATCGCGCTTGGCTTCTTGTTCGTTAGGGCGTATGAGTGGTTGGCTAGGTAAGGTTGGGCATCTTCGACAGGGGTGAATGTGCTCTCCTCAATGATCCGCAGGTAGAGATAGATACTGTGCAGCATGTTGACTTTTCGTGATTGCTTGGGCTTCTTCAAGCTCTGCATGTAAATGAATCGCTCGGCATCCAGAAGGTAGCATCTTGCTTCTTGCATCTGCCCGCTGACCACGCAGACTGTAACCATGCTGGTCAGCGCCATCAAGACCTCCTTGTACTTTGACTTTTTCTTCTCCTCGCTTTGCTCACGAAGGCAAAGCTTTAGTCGTGCCTTTGCCTTTTCGCGATACGATTCCGCCATAGATTGCCAATTGTCCGCTTCCATGGGATCGGTCTGTAGGTGCTTTAGGTTGAAAGCGCTCATAGCCAGAACTGCAAAAAGCAATGTCATCTTGGCGTTGTTCGAATCTCCAAGAAGACTCAATTCTCCATATGCAGAGATAGCACAAGGCAGATGAAGGATTTTCCATGGAGGCTTCTCATGATGCAATGGTGTAAAGCAGGACATCATCGAATTTTGGTAGTGATCCAGTAAGGTGCGCATGACTCCAGGTGCCATTCCTGCAACATCCTGGGAAAAGGTCAAAGTGACAGGTGTGGGCAGGCGTGGACTGAGAGGGCTGAGAGGGAAGAATCTGTTCAAATCTGTGATAGCGGAGGTGTTTTCGATGCCTCCGAAGTTCATGTTGAAGGCTTCATCCATTCCATCACCAAAGCTGAGCATGGGTGACTGAGCAGCCCATGATAGGGGAAGAGGACTCTTTGCCATAACGGGTTGGAAATCATGCGTAGGTTGCTCGATGTTCATAAAGTCAACGCCGTACCAGTCATCCTCCGGTAGCGAGTTAATGATCGGCAGAGCTTCAGGTTCAGGTACAGGAGGAGATGAAGGCGAGAGTGATGGTGATTGCGGCTTGTGCAAAGAGAAGACTCCGAAAGGTCCATGGCTAAGTGGCGTATCGTAATCCAGGGTTTCAGCCTGAGTATCAAGTTGCAGGAGAAGGCCCTCTACTTGGTGCTCTGGCATCTGTTTCGTCATCCTGGAGCATTCTGCAATGCGCTCGCGATCTAGAGCGTGGTTAGTTTTAGGATTCAAGCATAGTTCCATGGAGACTTACCCGAGAACAGCGGTTTTCTACGAAGACCCATTTCTCTTTCCGGCGACTCTGTACTGCATTTCCGTGAAGTCGTCTTATTAGGCACCCCGGGGTCAAGCCATATCAGTCCTTGGACGGCGCCTTGTTGAACACAGTCCAGATTTAGTCGCCTGCAGGCCGAGCATTTTGGTAAGCTTCTGTCACACTTGACCTTGCGCGAACGGCAGGTAGAACACGCGTTTGATCGCGGACTCATTGCTTTTTAATGATCTGCTGTAAAGATTACAGAAAAAAAGAGAAGGCAAGACCGAGTCATCAGATAGGAAAATCTGCGAGGCCACGAAGGCCGAAGGCCTGTCGTTTTGCTCATACCGGTGGACTGCTACTCGGAGTAAAGGTGTGGTGCATCGGGGGGAAACACTCTCAACGGCAAATTGGAAGTCGAAAACCGACGGCCAGGGATGTGATCGGAGAACACAAGGAATTTGTTATGAAGCAAAAACAGGCAGAATTTGTACGTAAAACGTTCTATAAACCTAGCTTTGCGTTCTCCGCCCGCTTTGCGCAAGAGGCCAAGGCTGGAGTATGCTTTTCTCCTCGTAAAATCGGCGTCTTCGGACAGATCGGCGTGTTCAAATTCTCCCTGTCCTCCTGTCGGCGAAAGGCTTCTCTCAGTTGGCCGAGCTCCATCCTTGTCTCTCCTCGGCCAACACTTGCTCGTTTTGGGGCATCATGTTGGCCGTGATAGGGATATGTAACTTTACCTTCCCATCGACGTTACTCAAGCTTGATATAGATAGTTGTCCTCATACATTCAAACTGCCTTCGATTGCAAGACTATCCAACAACTGTACTTCATAATTCACAATGCACACCGACAAATCCAAGGTCCTTCTTTTTGGTAGCGGCGGAGTCGGCACGATTGCAGCACTAAACCTCGAGGTCGGTGGTCACGCAGAAGTGACGGCTGTCTTGCGTTCAAACTACAAGGCTGTCAAGGAGAGAGGCTTCGAAATTGCATCTTGTGATCATGGCACACTGAAGGGATGGCGGCCGACCGAGGGTTAGTCTCAATATTCCCCGACCAAGGTCAATGGAATACTAAAGTGTCCAGTGGTGGATCACGTCCCCAAGGCTTCGGAGAAGCAGTTCGATTACATTGTCTGCACAACAAAGAACCAACCAGATTGTCCACCTGCTCTGACCGAACTCATTGCTCCTGCTGTCCAGCCTGGGCGTACGGTGATCGTTCTTATCCAAAATGGGCTCAATATCGAGAAGCCGATTTTCGAGGCATTTCCCAACAACATTGTACTGTCAGGCGTGAGTATGATCGGATCTCACGAGACCGAACCCGGCGTGATCGAGCACGACGACAATGACCGAGTATTGATTGGACCATTCCGTAATACCAACCTATCGGCGAAGGACGAGGAAGCTGCAGCAAGAGACTTTGTCCGTATCTACTCTGCTGGTGGAAAGACCGACTGCGAGCTGCAATTGGATGTCAACTTTGCAAGATGGCGAAAGTTGGTTTACAATGCTTGCTTAAACTCGATCTGTGCTCTTACTGGGCTGGACACCGGCCGTATCAGACTAGCAGATGGTGCAATCGATGGACTGGTCAAACCTGCCATGGAAGAGATCAGAGCCGCAGCGAAAGCAGTCGGTGTGAATCTTCCTCCGGATGTCTGCGACTTTATGATCAACGTTGACCCGTAAGTACTCGAGACTGACGAGTGGTTATGAAATCGAAACCAGCGCGTTGCCTTCTCCGCCTGTGCTAACCAGGTGCTAGTTTGACCATGTATCTCCCCCCCAGCATGTTGGGAGATATCAGAAAGGTGGGCTTGTCTTTGCAGAATTCTTGAGCAATAGCTGACAGAGACTAGGGCAACTTCACCGAATTTGAGAACATTGTCGGAGAGCCTCTCAGAGTTGGCACTGCTCTAGGTGTGCCAATGCCGACATTGCAAGTTCTCTATCATCTCCTGCAGGCGATTCAATGGCGGACCAAGGAAGCTAGAGGCAAGGTCACGATCCCACCAAAGGGTACATTTGTCGCGCAATAGACGACCACGCGTCGAGTTGATAAGAAGACACAACCAGTGCCCACACGGGACAAATCAACAAACTCTTTCTCTCTCCTCAATCCGGGAGAATGTGCCGTGGCTGATCTTCTTGCAGAAGCTACTTGTATGGCCGGGGATAACAGACCCTGGGCCCCATGAAAAGCAGACCGCTCGCTTTGCCGGCCCGAAGATTGCATTCGACATGGCCTGGTGGCTGTACGTAAGTAGACGGCCGAAGTGGGTGCATAGCGCGTTATGGCCGATGGCCACGGCCTACGGGCACATTTCGGTGTCGGCACGAGAGCTAAACTTGACCACAAGAGTCCAGAGAAGATGAGCAGATATGTCACCTGCAAATGCCAAGTTAAGCGAAAGCGCGCAGAAGGTTCCATTGCCTAAAGTAAAGCAACCAAGTGGGGCCAACAAGCCAGTCGGAAGCCTTCCAGATCAGTATTACACGACCAAAGCTCCGCAAGTAGAATAAGCCAATCAGAGCAAAGTCATAGTCATCAACCGTGATCTCGTAGTTTCGCTTTCCTGTTGCTCCCTCGGCCTCGCAGGCAAACCGGACACGCGCGGTCATACACTTCGCGAAGACATCACTCGACGGTCCCCACTCATCTCGAGATACGAGTTGTTGAAGATTCCGCCGACCTGTACGCCTGGTGCTGATTAGCACATCGCCAAGAAAGAGCATATTCCCCCAGCTTGTCGGACGACGATAGATAGCTAGCCAGGCTGCAGCAAGTTGCGCGCGTCCTACGCACCTTCGCCTTGGCGTGACCCTTTCGCTCACAACACTCGCCTTGAACGAGGCCGTGTTGCGCACTCTGCCGACGACGATAACAGCTCTCGAGTCTATCCTTACCATGTCCAACCAAGCGTCAACACTTGCGCCTTCCCCTGTTGCCGCTCCGCACCTGTCCAACGAACGCTCCAAGGAAGAACTCGAACTCGCCGAACGCTTGATCGAACACTCACAAGGCATCCAACATGGTCCTCCGATAACCGATCGTCGCACCACTCCATCAACAGCAGACGGCGGAAGCAGAAGCGGCGGAGATGTCGAGCGCTTATCCGACGATGGCGGCAGCGAGACGAGTCTCTCGGCGCAACAACAACAGCTCACTCCACAACACTCGCACAACCAGCAACAGCAAAACTTACAGTTACCATCCATACACGAACTCACATGGGTCAAACAGAGGAAGCCCTTCAATACAGGCATGGGCGGAGCAGGCCAAGTGTGCAGGTAATCAGTATCCCTACATCATCCGACCTTCAGATGCTGACCTAGCTCCAGCAATTGCGGTACAACGAGGACGCCACTATGGCGACGCTCGCCAGCTGGCGACACGATATGTAACGCCTGCGGACTATACCTGAAGGCCCGCAACCAGATGCGCCCCGTCAACCTTAAACGTGGAGCCCAAGCATCACCCGCGGGACAAGCACAGCAACAAGAGCAGCAGACGACAGCCTCGGGCAACAGAAAGAGTTCATCGCCCTCAGCATCAGCAAAGCAGCTTGGAGGAGCAACATATGTCACTGACACGACATCGAACGGTACATGTCCTGGCGGAGGTCGCTGCAACGGCACTGGAGGGCACGATGGATGCAACGGGTGTCCGGCATACAACAATCGAGTCAGCAAGACGGCGCAGATTGCCCTGCAACAAGCAAACGACAGTCGGGCACCGGGTCAACATGGCGCCAGTCAGAGCCCGTACCCGCACGCGCAAAACAGCCCGGGGCCAAGCCAAGCGCCGGCGGCCAATGTCACGGTGGCCTGTCAGAATTGTGGTACGACAATTACGCCATTGTGGAGACGCGACGACAACGGACACACAATCTGCAATGCTTGCGGTATGTTTGCGACGAGTTCTTATCTAATCTCGATCAGTTCTGATTAAATCTTTCAGGTCTCTACTACAAGCTCCACGGCGTGCATCGTCCTTCAGGCATGAAGAAGTCGGAAATCAAGCGTCGCCGCAGAGTCATGCCCGCTACCAGCGACCAGCACCTTGCGCCCTTCTCCGTCAACAACACCCAACCCATTTCACCCCCTCCCGAGCCCGCGCCGCAGCGATCCGTACCTCCCTTCTACCCTCAGCAGCAACAGCCGCAACACCAGCACTCCGAACATTCGCACCCTCACCACCTTGCTCCACCCGCTTCCTTCGAGCCCACTCGCCTTCCCCGCGCGCCCATTGCTGTCGACTTTACAAATTTCGGCAAGCCGTCGCGCCCGACATCGGCCGAACAGCCTGAACACCCTCAGCCTTCAACAGCTTCGCGCAAACGCTCCTTTTCGATTAGCAATGCTTCAGACCAAGCGCGACAGCCTCCCTCGCCAGCATACCCTCAAAGCGATCGTAGTCAACGAAGCGAAGCCGAAAACATAGACCCTTCTCTCTCTTCAGCAACTCCCGCTCCCGGATCTATCACATCAGTCCAAGACTACAAAGCCCCGCTAGCCGTCATGGGCGCCGGAGACTTGTTGCAGCCCGGTCAATCGTCGCGACAAGAGAAGAGAGCCCGATTGGAACAGGAGATGGCAATGATGAGGGAAGCACTTTTGGCCAAAGAAAGAGAAATGGCCGAACTGGGCCAGTGATCCAATCATGAACTTTACGATTTCCTTTCATTCTTTTCCTGCATAGACCAGGTTTCCAGGCGCCCTTTATGATATCCGTGTTTTCAGCGTAGCAAGGGCACGCTTGGGGTATAAGCTCGACTCATTCGCTTTTGACTCAACCTCTGAGGACGCTGGTGGACAAGATCGCATTCGCATGTGCATACAAGGCTGGTGGCTACAGTACAGATTAGCATAGCAGCATTTCAGAGTATGCAGCGATGAGCGGTACCTGCATACAAGCAGATCAGGCTGTCTTGACGATCAATCTACACATTTACCACTATCCCATGATGTACGCCACTATTCCAGAGATAAGATGCCGTTCCTTGATTTTGTTCCTATTCATGTTATCTTGCATGCTGGGGCTAGATGCTGAGAGGAACACGGCTATTGCACACTAAGCTCTGATCAGCGTGCGGCGTATTCTCTATCCATATCTGCATGCTCACAGTCGGCGACAAAGACGATCATGCTATCTACAACAGAGGGATTAGAGATCAAAACTTGTCAAAGCACCAAGCTTCTTTCACGGCTGCTTGACGACGCTTGGCCGATGCCGCCCGCCGTGCTTCGTATTCGAACCTTCAAGCCGACCTCCGCCCTCTACCTTCCTCTTTCGCCATCGCTCTTATTACGAGATATGTCGCGCGCCCGCGTGCCTCTTCTTCTAGATTATATGCTTCATCCCTCCATCTCTTAGCTGCTACTCTAGGTCTATCTAACCGAAGTTGTGGCTACGAGCTTGTATACGAATGTGCGGCCGTAAAGCTTTTCCGGCGCGACTTTACGTCTGAATAAGGCAGGTGAAAGATGGTGAACATGTGCTGATCTTCCTCTAGAAGCCCCTGGGCGAACGCCTTGAATTTGTACTCCACCACTTTGCATGGTGATTAGAGGCCTAAGCATAGAGTCTAAGCATTTGCCGTGCCACCACCCCTCTTCTTAGCACATTCCACCGTGATCACTATCCAAGTTCTTGCAGTAGACTGGACGCGATCTGCGACTATCGTGTTCTGCAATTTCCCAAATGTACTCCACTATCTCGTGAAGCGGCGTTCGTACAGCACAGGAGCCCGCAGCTACCCGTGAGGGGCATAGACGTGTATAAACAGGCAGATCCCTTCGATCGTTTCTAGTCTCTCCATCCAGTCGTGCGTGCTTTGTGCTGATCAACATGTTGTCAGCTTCTCTGCTTTCCATTGCGGCTTTGACCGTGCCAACTGTCCTGGCAGCTTCCCTCCGTGACCAACTTCCAGGAGTTCCAGCAGGGTGGTCTGTCTCAGGTACACCTGATGCCTCTCAGTCGATCACTCTGAAGCTTGCAGTCAAGCAACAGAACATCGACCAGCTCGAGGGTCTCCTGAGATCAGTCTCTGACCCATCAAGCCCCAACTATGGAAAATACTACACGGCCGATCAGGTCAACGCTCTCTTCGCGCCATCCACCGGCTCTGTTGATGCCGTGACTTCGTGGGCCAAGTCATCTGGACTGGAGAACAGTCTCGATCGTGGTCTGCATGTCACTATCAAGACAACCATCGGCGACGCCAATAAGGTCTTCGGAGCAAACTTCACAACCTTCAAGGACGATTCCACGGGTGTTGAGAAATTGAGAACCCTCCAATACAGTGTTCCTGATGAGATCTCGAATCACGTTGACTTTGTCTCGCCAACTACTTTCTTCGGACGTACCAATGCAGAGAGTGCTCTCAGACTTCCAGAGAACGTTGGTATCGAGAGACGTGCACCGGTGTCAGAGCCACGATCGGACCTGGCCAAGCGTGCCATTACTTGCGTCTCCCACTCAGCTCGTGGAACTGCTTACCTGGGACCTGATTGCTGGAAGCAAGTCCTGAACATTACGTATGTTCCCGATGCTTCCAGTGGCAGCCGCATCGGCTTTGGCAGTTTTTTGAACGAATCGGCCATCGAAGCCGATCTCTTCCTCTACGAACAAAAGTACGGTATCCCTAAGCAAAGCTTCAACGTCACCCTCATCAACGGCGGCGTCAACCACCAGGAGCCCGAATACACCACTATTGGCGAGGCCAATCTTGATGCACAGAACATCTTTGGCCTGGCTCACCCTCTCCCAGTAACCGAGTTCATCACAGGAGGCTCGCCCCCATTCATCCCCAACTTGGACGAGCCAACTGAGGCTGACAATTCCAACGAGCCCTACTTGGACTACTATGCATACCTCCTGTCTCAGCCTAACGAAGCTCTTCCTCAGGTCATCTCCAACTCGTACGGCGATGATGAACAGACCGTCCCCATTGATTATGCCACATATGTCTGCAATCAGATTGGTATGATGGGTCTGCGTGGTATCACCATCCTTGAATCTTCAGGAGACACAGGAGTTGGAGCCCCCTGTCAGTCAAACGATGGCAAGAAGACTCCTCAATTCACCCCCGCCTTCCCAGGTACCTGTCCCTACGTAACCGCTGTGGGAGGAACGGAGAGCCTGCCCGAAATTGCTTGGGATGGATCAACTGGTGGTTTCAGCAACTACTTCCCTCGTGCATGGTACCAGGAAGCTGCGATCGAGACCTACCTCGGTTCATATGTCAGCAAAAGTGTCCAGGAATACTACACTCCCTACACCAATTTCAGCGGACGTGGGTTCCCTGATATCTCAGCTCACAGTTCGAACCCCTACTGGCCAGTTTTCGCTAACGTAAGTTCCATCTCCTCCACCGTCTACAACCTCATTTTCGCTAACATGCCTATAGGGTGTCCTTGCTCTCTATTCTGGAACCTCTGCTGCAGCTCCCGCGTGGGCTGCTATGATCGGTATGCTCAATGATGCTCGCTTCAAGGCCGGTCAGCCTGCTCTCGGTTTCGTCAATCCTCTGTTCTACTCCCTGAAGTCTGGCTTCTCGGACGTTACTGAGGGTGCCTCCACGGGCTGCAATGGTGTTAACGCTCAGACTGGCGCTAAGATTCCTGGCGCTTCGATCATTCCCTGGGCTACCTGGAACGCAACAGTTGGCTGGGACGCAGTTACAGGTTTGGGTTTGCCAAACTTTGGTGTGTTGCTCGACACCCTAGGTCTCAGTGCTTACAACAAGACCACAACTCCATCATGCCCATCTTGGAACACCTTGGAATACACTCCCTCAACTGGAAGCACCTACAAGATCGAGTGCGGTATTGATCACACTGGTGGTGTCTTCTCGCAGGTCTACGTCAACGGCACCGACAGACTGAACAACTGCATCATGGCCTGTGAAGGCACTGCTGGTTGTATCGACGTTCAGCTCTCTGGCACTACCTGCTACCTCAAGGGTGCCGTTGGAACCGCAGTCTCCAGGCCTGGTGCCGTGGGCGCTCGTCTCATCTCTCAACCCATTGGTCTTCACGCCCAGCTCACCACCACGGTTTCCTGCCCTAGCTGGAACAACACAATCTACAACTCTACCTCTGGCTCTCAGTACTTTGTCGAGTGTGGTGTTGACCACCAGGGCGGTGATCTCAAGTTGGTCTACGTGAGCGGTGGCATCAAGAGCTGTGTTGCTGCTTGCGAGCAGACGCCCGGCTGTATCGATGCTTCGCTCTCTGGCTCATCTTGTTACCTCAAGAGCAAGGTCGGCAAGGCTGTACCGAACTCGAACGTCTTTGGTACCCTTTTGATCTCTCACAAGGGTAATTCGACTGCATAGATGTCTGTATGATTGTACGATTTTGGTCCAAGGTTTCCATATAGCAGTTTATGCAGCTACAAAAATTTATGATTTCAATGTCTCGCCTGCCGCCTCCTGCGCCTCGCCCGTGAATGAACCGGATCTCGCGACACGTCCTACTACCATTACTGTTTTTCACGTCTCTCACATTGACCCACCAGAGTTTCATCTCTGTGTGGAAGGCAAACGTCTGCCAGGAAAAGCGACATCGTATATTAACACAATGCCTATCGGGAGAAGATTTGATTGACTGCAATTCTCTAGACCCCAAAACCCATCCACACATCTTGAAGTGAATTTGCATTCAAGCGCAGATAAGAGAAACCAAGGCGCATCCAAGTACACCGACCTCACCTCCAAGGGCCCCCAGGATTAGGCCCACAAGTCTTGTCATACCAATCCCAGAGCCCTTTGTTCAAAAACGTCAGCAACTGTCTTCCAAACAAGCACCAAGTCAGACACCCATCTTCTTACCTATGATACCCACACTATCCCTCTCCCACCCACAAGTCTCCAGCAGACACGGCTCGAGAAAATCCAACACCCAGACGTTAAAGTTCCATTTGCGCTGTTCGCCCACGCAGAGAGTCTCAAAGGTGTGGCGTTCGATTGGGCAAATCCAGCTGGATTCGCGCATGCATGTTTGCTGTTTGGATATCTGTTAACCTCATTAAGGTTTTGAAGGGGTTTGGTGGGTATTACTTGCCTCGCAAGCGGGAAAGTGGCCGATTGTGATTTTTTCTTCGGGTGGGGAGGATGGTGCTGCAGTGGTTAGAGCTGCGGTTGCGGCGAGGAGGAGCCAGTTGGTGAGGTGCATTGTTTGAGGTTGCTGGATATGTGTATAGTGAGTGATGATAGAATGTTTGAATACGATATCAGAGTATATATATGTCTGGAGCAAAAGAGGGTATTGATGTTTCCTTGGCGATCGTGGTAAACTCGCTCAATCAACTGAATGAGCAAGAAACAAAGCTAGAGAAGGGTCATGATGTTGCCTGGTGACCGAGATAGTGTAGAGATACCTTGCTCTTTAATGTTGAGGAAGGATGCCGCGTGACCGCAATCTAGCTCACTGTAACCACCATCAGACGATGTTCACGTTTACAAAGACATGATCCAGACAAACAAGAATTCGGTAAAGAGAGAGTTTGAGATCAAAACATTTCCATGGCAGTAGCCTCTAGCATTTCATTCCCAGGACCAAGAATAGTGGTATGTGAGCTACCAGAATGCACAATTGAAATCCGCGTGAGGTTTTTTCCAAGAGGAATAATCTGACTACCAAGAAAACAAAATCGTCCGTCGTTATGGTTCGCACCATTGTGATTGCAAGTCTAATCTGTGCTGTGTTGCTCTTTCCTGCCTTGTGGACTCCTGAAGATCGAGAACGTGATTGCCGTTTCTTGTCTTGCTTGCCTCGACGAACTTCGTTGCGTCTCTCCTTCCATCAATCCACCAAACTCTTCTCAAGTCCAGTAACCACGGATTTGATTGTCGATACCTTTGTGGAACTCCTGGAAAATGGCTGACTCGACTGCCTCTGAGACTCTAGTGGTGAGGTCTGCAGATACACCACCTTCCAACTTCTCGCGAGCAATCTTAGCAATGCGTTTCTCAGACTCAGGCTCGCGAGGATTGAGGTAGCTCTCAATCTCTTTGCTCAAAGGCTTCGGTTCTCTCTGAGAGCGTAAATGATTGTACTCGATACCAACTCTGCTCTGTAGGGCTTTCATCTTCGACTTGACTTCGATCTTGATCTGAGTAGCGATGAGACCTTCAATAGATGCGGCAGTGCTGGAGATGAAATTAGAACTCAGGTGAGCAGATCGCAGGCCTAGCAGACTTACTTGGCGATGTTCTCCTGCATATGCTCGAAAGTACGCAAAAGCTCGTTGGCAGCAACTTGGTTAGCAGTCCACTCAGTCGAGCCTAAGTGATCCTTACTGGCCGCGTGACACAGCTGTGTAGTCAGGGCGACAGCACGCTGGATTTGCTCTTGGAGATCCAGACGTAGTTGCTTGTTGTCTTTGGTGGGTGTAGAATTGTCGACTGGTTCAGGTTTGGACATCTTTGGTGTCAAAGCTGGAACATCTGAGGAGACTGTGATGTGTGCAATTAGTCCGAAGAAGTAAAACGAGAGAACAGGAGTTAGAGGGTATTTATGGATGTGTTGTTTGATGACAACAAAGGAAAGAGCGAAGAGAAAGACGAATATCGCACTTCTAGACAACTTTGGGTGTTTCTGGAACACGAAGAAAGCGGACGACCAAAAGAGATAGCAATGTCAGAGCGTACGTCCTAGATGGAATTTGGAATAGATCCGTGCAGGGAACTGAATCTGACAGACTTTCTGCATCTGGTCATGGCTTCAAAATCGTGTCCTTTGATGTCGTGAATGCTCGCCTGGCGAATGTTGACGATGTCTTAGGGAAGCAGTCCATGTGTAAGATACACCAAAGTAAAGACTGGATGTCGTCCAAAAGATCCGGATGTCTCAGAAGACGATGATTCTGTTGCTCAAGAACGTCCAGCCGGCTACCGAACTTGACGATGCATGATCCAAGTAGATCGCTGTATAGATCTTTGGAGCAGAGACCACGAGAAGCCCTCTTGCCCATATACTGATTGTGAGTGACAAAGACAAGACACTGTTTGATAGACAATTAAGGTAAGTCAAGGCTTGCTCAGCCACGTTAAAAAGGAATTCTGTAGACGATTTTGCCTGGTATGATATGGGGATATGGGGGGCAGGAAAAACAAGCCAAAGAAAAGACGAGCAGAAAAGAAACAAATCACATGCCCACCCTATAGTAGGTCTTTGTGAGAAGAACGCCATGTTTACGCCTTCCCTGCAAGACAAAAACAGCGGAGAAAGCAGATAGAGAAATCCATGCGAGAGCACTCGGAGAACAACACCAGTCGAGCGGCATGCATGCGCCAGGACGAGATGGCTGCAGCAGATGCCCACATCTTTAACAGCAGTTCTTCCCCATGGCACCTGCAACACCACCTCCTTGACCCACATCAACCTGACTGGCACCCTGCTGGGCGCCTCCTTGAGCGCCACCGCCGCTGCTATCAATGATGCGTTTCTTGATATCCGAGGCGAGCGAGAAGAAGGCCTTTTCTACGTTGATGTTTGACTTTGCGGAGACTTCGATGAAGGGAATGCCGAGCTCGTCGGCCAGGGCTTGGCCTTGGGCTGTGCTGACGGCGCGCTTTTCTTCCCAGTCGCACTTGTTGCCGATAAGGATTTTGTTGACGCCTTCGGAGGCGTGTTGTTCGACGTTTGAGAACCAGGTGCGGATGTCTGTTGGCGAGGATGGTTAGTATGAGGGACAAGAGGAAGAGGGGTAGTGTAGATGGCAACGCACTGTTGAAGCTCTTCTCGTCTGTCACGTCGTAGACGAGCAGAATGCCCATGGCGCCGCGGTAGTAGGCGGTGGTAATGGTGCGGAAGCGTTCCTGGCCAGCCGTGTCCCAGATTTGCAGCTTGACGCGCTTGTTGTCGAGCTCGATGGTGCGGATCTTGAAGTCGATGCCGATGGTGGTGATGAATGACGGGGTGAAGCTGTCCTCGCTGAATCGCAACAGACAGCATGACTTGCCAACACCCGAGTCGCCGATCAGAAGAAGCTTGATCTGTGGTGCATGTGTTAGAGAGAAAGACGGCCGGGGCAGAGGTGGGGTCGTACGAGAAAGTCATAGTTGCGGTTTTGGCCTGCCATGGCGACGGCAGAATGTGGGAGAGAGCGGCAGCGGCTGACAGTGAGAGGTGCAAGTGCGACAGTCGTATATCGGCAGGCAGCGAGCGTGCAGGACGGTCGTGGGTGATGAGCAGTTTAGATTGCAAGGCGGTGTGTGTTTGGCGTGGGTTGGTTGCAGGGCGGGGAGTCGCAGGATCAAGAGTGGCAGACAACAAAGACGAGGAGACGACGTCGGCGGCTTTCGTTTGTTCGCAGGTGTAAGAGACAGGGTATGGACAGGACAGACGGACAACAGAGTGATGTCAAGGCAGCAGATGCCAAAAGTCACCGGAAACTGGAGTGTCCCGCCTTGGAGCGCCAGCCTGCGCCTGCCAAGTGTCCCGAAACACGACCCCGACTTCTCCATTCAGCCCAAAACTGTTGCAAACGTCCATATATTGACCAGCCTCTGCTGTACCAACTCTCAGCCATCTCGATTCTCGACTGCCTATCTAAAAGTATCGCTTGTACGCCCACCGGATCCTGTTAACCACCTTCCTCTGCTTCTTGACTCCAGTGCGAACATCGACCAACTCCTCCACGTCCTCGACAAAGTCCCTGAATATCTGTGCAGGCATCACTCTATGCGCCGCCTCGCGCAACACATGCACCTCGCACAGCAACAGTCCGTGATCCTTGTAGTACAGCTCTCCAAACTCCGTCGCCGTCGAGTTGGTGAGCACTCGGTCAATGTTGCGCAACTGTCGCATCATGTGTCCCTGCTTGCGGCTTGCGTCTGCTCCTCGTCGTGAATTCAGTGTAGATGACAGCCAGCGTGAAATACCAATTGTCACGAGAATGCCCGGAGTGA
This sequence comes from Aureobasidium sp. EXF-10727, assembly GCA_023848595.1. NCBI lineage: Eukaryota > Fungi > Ascomycota > Dothideomycetes > Dothideales > Saccotheciaceae > Aureobasidium > Aureobasidium sp. EXF-10727. The sequence continues at coordinate 34,228 of SWBF01000088.1, forward strand.
GACCCACGAATCCAAACACCAGTTCTTGACTCTTGAGCAATGCGTCAATACCGCCCATGGCCACTTCAACATCGACCTTGGTCTTTTGTACTTGGATCAACAATGCGCGGATCAGGTTTCCGCGGATCGTGCCCATGAACGGACTGGACAGATCCTTCTCGTATGCTTTGAGCACTGGTGTCAAGTCACCCTCGCGGACCTTGGCTCTGATGCTTGCAATCTCAACGTCGGTAAGTGGGGCGCCAGTGTCTGTCGCATTGCCTGGGTTGTCCACGGCAAAGTCCACAACCATGCGTTCCAAGCTGGACCTGTCACCCTCTAGAGATCTTTTCGACATGATCGACACCTCGCTGTCTTTGTCGTGGCGAATCGTCTGGATGACCTTGCGAGTTGGCTCCACGCACCAGTTGATCCAAAAGTCGCGAATCGTGTGGCCAAACTCTTGAATCCAGGTAAGAATCTCGGCTTTCCGATTGACAAGGTAGCGGAGGATGGTGCTCGACGAGAGGATTCCTACAGTGATAGGAAGCCAGTATCGGACGATACGTGATGGCTTGCCGTGTTTCTTTACCATTACCTTCGACTGCTGTGTGTATTCGGGAACCCTGGCATTTAGCATCTTGATCAGTCTGTCGGCGATGGTCGCAGGGTGTGCTCCCGATCCAGACGTCTCCCCATTGTCCTGAGTGTAGACTTCAACATCGTAGAGTGGATCGTCGTCGGTGGCTGCTGCAATGGCTGCGTCGAACTTATCAACCGCGAGTTCTTCCTCGTTGACCTTGGCAAGCACCGCGTCCATGAGAGCAACATTTCGTGCCACGCTGGCTTTCCACTTGTCGCGGCCCTGGGTACCACTCGGCGTCGCAAAACCCTCGCCATGCATGTTTTCGTTCATCAAGCCCTCTCCCAGCAATACACCCAGCGCGTTGGCGCCACGCAACCTGCATCGTTTGAGTTCATTCTGCTTCTGGCGAACAGGGCCACGAACTCTAGCGACAGGGCTCACGACGCGTTTTCGCATCTCCTTGACACTCTTCTCCCTAACCACCTCCTTGACCAGTCCATAGAACTCGGACCATCGAGCAGTCAAACTCTGCTGAGCCTCGGCGCCAGCACCACGAATGCTAAAATCTGCACTCCTCCTGCGGACATCGGCCCAGACGTAGCTGCTCCACTCGGCGAGACGCAAAGGAGCGGTTTGTATGCTGTACAGCGCGGTCGCTTGTTGACTGGCCAGCACCTGATCCCAATACCAGACGTCGTCTGCAAGGTTGACGGTCTCATCCAGCAAACGCGACAGTATCAAGCCATAGACCTGGACGGTTGCCTTTGCGACCAGCAGCCACGCCAACTCTTGCTCGTATTCACCATCATGCTTTTGTGCTGATAGATCCTCTCCTTCGTTTGGTAGCGAGATCTGAGCGCGAGTGAGGTAGTGGTGGATCTGAGAGGCAGAAAGTAGAGGATTGCGCGAGGAGGGATTTATGGATAGTGATTTGACCAGTGATTGCAGGTGCTCGGCTCGGTCTGAGGGAAAGTGTTGGTCGTCGCCAGTGATGTTGATGGGGCCGGCTGGTGGTGGCGCATTAAGCTGTAGACGGTCTATCTGTGAGTCTACTCGCCGCACCTGGCTATAAGTGTCTTGTCAGTTTCTTGTATCCGTCTTGGTATACGCGACAGTCTACTGGCTAGAGACGAACGACGGGGTGATATGATCTTACTCGACGACAAAAGACATGGTCGCGACCTGTGTAGTTCTGAGACAAGATATTCCAGTTGCTCAGAGGTCAAAGCTATCTTGTCATATTTTTACAAGAGTGTAGGGAGCTAGGTCGTGCGACGTGGACCAACGACGTGCAAAGCCAACCGTGTGATTATGACGAAAGCCTTGCTTGACAAACTGGGGATTTCATGTGTCAGAGCATGGCTTTGTGTCTCCCACAAAAACACACCCTTAAGGCAGGCTGCATGTTTGAGCATCGCTTGCTGCATCACATGTGACCACTCGACGTCTGAATAAAGCTTCTGGCACTGTTTTATAGTCGATGCAGCATTCATATATCCAGAGTCTGGTTACATCATACCATCCAGCATTATCAACCCCACAGAAACATCACCTGTATGTTCTCTTGGGCCAAGCTTCGTCAAGTTCACAAGTATGCAGAATACTCTCTGTATGCAAGAGATGACCATAGAGAGTATCACAGTCCACGATGCCTTGTCAAGTCTATGCATCTCGTATCTTCTGAATAGCAATATCTCAAAACTTGACGCTGAGGAAAGAGCGACTGTGACAAACTTTAGCACCTACCTCCCTTATCACGTAAACACAACCCGATTTCGGCCCGGCCGGCGGAGTCACTGACCGCAACGATAGCGAGTCATCCCTTGGCAGTTGCATGAAACACAGGTCCAACTCCAGATTTCTTCTTAATACATCCGACTTCAATCGCCTCTTCTGTTCGTCTGCTGCTTGTTCTACTATTACACGGTAATCATTGCTTCGTTTGGTTACACAGGGTCAATGCTAAAGTCAGCTAGAAACCACAGCTACTCCTCAAGCTTCCATCCACATAACTTTTGATAATATACTTTTGCGATCATGAGCTCCGAAGGTAGAGGCCGTCTCGCCGGCAAGAACGCCGTCATCACTGGTGCTGCTGGGTAAGTGCCCTTTGTCATTTCCTTGACCGTCTGCTGTATCAGTTCAAATCAAAGAAAGAGCCCATCTTGCCACCATTATACTCACCAACCACTATCAAAGTGGTGCATACAAGAGAGCTTCGACTGACACTTAGACAGTGGCATTGGTCTCGAGACGTCCATTCTCTTTGCTCGCGAGGGTGCATCGGTCCTGATGTGCGATATCTCGGCACCTGCTCTTGAGAAGGCTCTCGCCAAGGTCAAGGAGATTGTTCCCAACGCTGCCGGCAAGATTGAGACTACCATCTGCGATGTCAGCAAGGAGGCCGATGTTGCCGCAACCGTCGAGAAGGTAGACCCTTGGGGTGGTCTTGATGTCATGTTCAACAACGCTGGCATCATGCACGCCGACGACGCAGGTGAGACGTCGACAAAAGCTTCTTATCGAATCGCCCAAAGCTTACAAAATCGCAGACGCCATTGACACACCAGAGAAAATCTGGGACCTTACTCACAACATCAACGTCAAGGGTGTCTGGTTTGGCTCAAAGCACGCAGTGCAAGCACTGCGCAAGCACAACAAGACCAAGGGCTCCATCATCAACACTGCTTCCGTGGTCGCTCTGGTCGGAGCAGCAACACCCCAGCTCGCGTACACAGCCAGCAAAGGCGCTGTTCTTGCAATGACCCGTGAACTCGCCATTGTGCACGCACGCGAGGGCTTCAGATTCAACGCCCTGTGCCCTGCGCCTCTCAACACTCCTCTTCTTCAGGACTGGCTGGGTGACGACAAGGCCAAGCGCCAGCGTCGTGAGATTCACTTCCCTACTGGACGTTTCGGTGAGGCTATTGAGCAGGCACATGCCGTTGTCTTTTTGGCCAGTGATGAGAGCAGCTTTGTCAACGGAACGGACTTTGTCGTTGACGGTGGCATGACCAAGGTATGTTGCAATGGATGTCCAGAGGATGTATTGGTGCAATGGCTAATTTTCGACAGGCATATGTCACGCCTGAGGGACCTCCGGCTCCTGCTCCTACCAACCTCGCAAAGTAGAGAGGGGGTTGTTATTTTCATGAGTGATTGGCGCATGGCTAGTATTGCATGGAGTAAATGTATGACTTTGACGAATTTCTCCTAAGCAGCAAGATTATACAGGTTTATGAGAGTTCGCATTAGACCAAGACTATCATCTATCTTGCTGTTGCTGCTTCGGTCCAGCGGACCGAATGTGTGTGAGGGGTAATGTGTTTGGCGGATCTGTGGCATATCATCTGTTTGGTGTCGCAACAGATGTTGATCATATGGTAGGTTGGCTTGAGAATAGAGGAGGGCTATACAGAGTTGGCACAGGGTATTCAAACCTTCTTGGCCTTCTCAATGGCACCCTGGGGGTCCTTGGCGATAGCCTCAAGCTCTCTACCCTCCTGCTTGCCAGCCTTCTTGAGCTCCTCGGGGATGGAGTCGCCCTTTTGGGCTTGTTGCCAGAGAAGAATACGTGAGACCTGTGTTGCGCCGACGCAGAAGAGGAGGAAGTTGACAGAAGCAAGGCTGCATTGACGCAATCAGCACTCTTGACGACAAGAAATCCAGGCTTCAAGCGGGTTGCACATACAAAAGGTTTCTGGGCTTGATGACAAAGCACCAGCGGGTCCAGATCAAACCGGTAGCCATGAGGGCACCGTTCTGCGACAGCGAAAGCGATTCGACGGGACGAGCAAAGTCGGCGGCACCGGCGAGGACGAGACCCCACTTCATGATGGGGGCCCAGAAGTGGACCGTCTTGGGGCCGACGGGAGACGACCAGAGCTGTTGCAGACGGGACTGGTTTGGCGGAGGGTCGATATTGGTCTCGGCTGCCGACTGATAGGTGCGTCTCTGAGCGACAGGCTTGCCGGTGCGGACGGCCTGGTTGCGGAAGGCATTGAAGAAACGGAGGCCGGCTCTGAACGACATGATTGCTGGTTTTGCGGTATGGGACTGGGTGGAGATGTTGGAGAGAAGTCGCGCTCGAAGGGAAAGAAGAGAGTCGCAGCTGCACGCTTTCCGATATGTCCAAAGACCCGATGCCGCAATGCGGAGCAAGAGCGGAGTTTGTGTCAGCGCCTGCCGTTTCCGAGAAAGAGGCGTGTTTGCCCTGTTTGTTTCACTGCCGGTAGGTCAGCAGCAGCAGCGACTCTCGAACTGGCGCTCAAGTGTGAATTGGTCAATTGCACATACACACACACACCACCATGTCGCTCAAACAATCCTTCTCCAAGGCGCTCAAGGAGCTGCGCTTCCACCACTGCCAAACCTCAGAACATAGCGCCGCCGTCCGGTAATTTGCCATTCTTTTGCGACCCTCGACCCAATGCGCAACCACCATCCTGACAACTGGACCACAGCTCGTTCCTCACCCAGCAATACCCTGCCATGAAGAAGGCCAACCCCCACACCCCCATCTTGATCCGCGAAGCCCTGGAAGTCGAGCCGAGAGTCTGGGCAAGATACGGTTAGCATACCTACACCACAACCCACCCACCGAACAACCACTGATCACCTCGTCAACTAGACTTTGGCAAGGAGAAGAGCGCAAGTCTGAAGGGTATGTTGGTCCAGAATTGGTTTGGGCGTGGTCAAGCACTGACATTGTGCACACAGGTCTCGACAACAAGGCTATTGAGAGCAAGATTGCTGAGCTGGTCCAACAAGCTCAATAGATACCCCCGTTCCAAACAAATCATCTTCCTTTCTGCTGCATACAATCTGCGACCATATTCTCATCATCCTTTCGAAATTTCCTTCCATTACCACCATTCGGCAAACACATGTGCACCACACATATCGTTCGGACGACCAATTTGATACTGACATTTTATATCTGACAAACTACAATCTGCCTGTATCAAGCTGTAACGTTGCCGACTTCTCCAAATCTGAACTGCGCCCAAGACATGCTACCTTGGGGCAAAGTCCAGAGCTGCTTTCCATGGTCGCTTCCAGCAGCTCCGGCACCAATGTGGATAGGCAGCAAATGTTCAAAGGACGGATGTGCCCTCCTAGCATCACTTCTGCGCAACAAGTCCGCCATCGCCTTTTGTCTGTTTTCTGGCTGTTTCGATTGTCAGCTTGTGACTTCTTCAGCCGAGTCTCAGGGGTCAAACATACCTTTTGCTCGACGGCTTCCTTCAATGCAGCGTCAAAACTGACACTGTAAGGCATGGGAGCCGGTTGCTGCATCGCTTTCCACATATCCCTCAGATTATGCACCGCCATGCCACTCACAATCACCAGAATGCCTTCATCTCTCAAGCCTTGCATCGCCTCTCCAAGTCTGTAATGCTGATCCGCTTCATCGCTGTCAAACAGCGAAACCTGCACCAATGGCACGCTTAAAGGGTTGCTTTTTGGGTCAAAAGCCACGGTAAAAGGTGCAAAAACACCATGATCCAACCCCCTGCTTACACCCTTTGCATCTATCCCTGCTGTCTTCAATGCAGCCAAAACCCGTGTAGAAACGTCTTTGCTGCCAACGTTGGGATACTTTACTTTATAGTAGTGGTCCGGGAAGCCGTAGTAATCGTAGATGAGGTCTGTGAGTTCGGCGGTGTTGACCTCGATGGTCGTTGGAGAGGCTTGCCAGTGAGCAGAAAACACGACTACGGCTCTTGGTTTGACGACTTGGGTGATTTCCTTGCCGATTTCCTGGAGCTTTTCGTAGGCTGGGTGGGAGAAGTCTTCCATGATGTTTGGGCCACCATGGGAGAGAAAGTAGACTGGTGTGCGAGACATGGTGGATGTTGAGTTGAGACGTGACTGCACTTTTGCTGTGGCGAGAGGTAAAGTGTTGTTGATAGGTGATGCAGATGTGTTTTTCGTGATCGTCCTGGTCCAGCGGAGCAGGGGCATAGAAAGAGGGAATAGGGCTATGGCCAGAATGAGACAGATGATCGATGTCAGCAAACCAATCCGAGGAGATTGCATCAGCGACGCGAGTGCTTGTCGTTGATGTAGCTTTTATACGTCAAGTGAGGACGGCGCATATGGGTAAGATTGTTCTGGAAACTTATATCTCTGCTTGTGCTGTATACGGCAGTAATTCCGCTGTGCTTACAGAGGGTTCGGCATGCAGGCTTCCGAGCTTTGCGTGCTTGGTAAGGCCTTGATACAGAACACTGCAAGGGTCTGGCGTTCGGAAAGCTCTCTTTGCTCCAATGCGCGTGTCAACGGCTGGAATCTGCACTTGAAGCGACAACGTCTGGACTACACATCAAAAGATCAACTTGACTATTAGCTATTGCAATCATGGCTGCAATCGTTCTCCCTGCTGCCAGAAGGCATACCTCTACAGTCATTGTCATGCATGGCTTGGGTGACAGGTAGGCCCAAGAAACTATTGATCCTCAAGGCCTGTCGTATTGACTTTATATCAGTGGCCATGGATGGTGAGCGTCAAATTCAATATCATCGCGTTCGATGTTGCTTACTCTATTGGAGGTCGTTCCTCGCCGATATGTGGAAGGGCAAGTTTGAAGAGACCTCTTTCATCTTTCCCAATGCACCTGAGATCCCCATCTCTGTGGTATGAGCAAGATTCTTTGTCTGTCTGTAGCATTTGACTGACGAACACAGAACATGGGAATGAGAATGCCTGGGTGAGAAAGTTCTATCGACGTTCATGGTCGACCTATCCAGCACTTACTGATTTTGAAACTCTGCAGTTGGTACGATATTGTAAGGCCTCGCAACTCAGCAAATGTTTGCACACTCTCTCCTCGACATCCAAATCTCCTCACAGCATAGAGACTTTGTAAGAGATACAGTACTGACCCGCCTCTCCTGACAGATGTCTTTCGACGACATTCAGCAACACGAAGATGAGGCTGGTATCACCCGCTCACAAAACTACATCCACTCTCTCATCGCCAAGGAGATTGAGAAGGGCATTCCTTCCGAGCGCATCGTCCTCGGAGGATTTTCTCAGGGCGGTGCTATGAGTCTTATGTCAGGTGTCACCGCTCCTACACGCCTGGGTGGTATCTTCGGTCTCAGCTGCTACTTGCTGCTCCGTGGCAAGCTCAGAGATATGATTCCCAGCGAGAACCCAAACAAGGTACGCGACTCCTCGACCATGACTCGAGTTTTAACATCTCGCTCTCCAGATACAACCATGCTAATCTGAAACAGCAAACAAAAATCTTCATGGGCCATGGCGACGCCGATCCGGTTGTTCGCTACGAATGGGGCCAGGCCACTGCTAAGACTCTTCAAGAATGGGGCTGGAATGTCGATTTCAAGACATACAAGGGTCTTCCTCACTCCGCTGCTCCACAAGAGATCAACGATCTGGAGCGCTACATCAAGGAGAGAATCCCAGATCTCGGCGACAAGCCCCTGCCTTCCAAGGCCTGACTGCAGCAACACGCTCAAGGCATCGGAAGGAACTGGTTGATCATTCCACTTGTTGTCTGTCTCCTCCTTATCCTCATCTTTTGGAGAAGCAGCGGCAAACGCAGAAATGAAGAAAAGACCAAATAGACAAGCTACATGAAATTTTCTGCCTTCATTACAGTATACCACTTCCCGTACTCGAATTTCAATTTCACGTATAAGCAAGAGCACTCAAAACACACCCGCTCTCGTCCGTCGCCGTAATTGTGAAGGAGTGAGCACTTTACTTGCAACCCCCAGACGTGCATGCTATTAACTACAAAAGGTCCTTTCCTGTATGCATTCATGAACACCGTAGCTAGCCAAGGCTCCAAAACATCTTGCGTTTCACTCGATCTGCAAGATCTTTGCCCCATGCAGAAGCATCACAACAAATGCGATCGTGGATCCTCGTCCCGAAAACTCGTGATCATCTGGGCAAACTTGAAGTGTGTAGAAACCTCAAACGCGCCTGCCTTAAGATCGATCTCATGCAGAAACAATTGTCTGGGATTATGACAGCTCGGTGACAGGTGTAGATGTCTGTTTCGTCACGGCATCTCGCAAACCTGACACTTTCTTCTTTGCCCTGAGATCCCTCAGCACGGCCCATTGGCGCACCCCCCACCACCCTCGTCCGCCTGTGCCGACGTTTCAAAACAAAGCAGGTTTTGGACTCCAGCATCTTGCAAAAGGAGTCAAGGATCCAAGGAACATGCACCAAGGACTGCGCCATCGTTGCGCGTTTTCTACTCGAGCTGCAACGCAAGTTCGTTTGTTTTTGCTGGTGAGCGGTTTCCGCCGGGTACGCCGAGAACCTGGTGCGCGTGTCCTGTCATTCGTTTAGGGACGAGTGATGCTGTCTATTTGGAGACAAGCCACAACCGTACTGCGCAGTGATTACGCTTGTCCCCTGCCCTGTGTCGGTCGATGCATGTAGGTTCCTTGTTCCCCGCCGTGTGGTAATGATTCGGCGGATGCCCGCCAGTCGGCACAAAGATCATTTGTGTTTTGGGCGAGTTGGATGTAATATTGCGTGTGGTCCGCCTCGTGCTTCGTGAGCCCGTGGTACTTTTTTTGGTTCCTTGTCTTTTCTTGAACATCTTTACTTCTTGTTCTTGTTTCGCACTCGGAATTGTTCATTTTGGAGCTGCTGGCAGCACACGTCGCCGAAGAGGTATAGAATATCCTGCATTGTACAAGCTGCAAAACTAGCCCACGATATGGAGATTCACGGATTAGACAAGGCGGACTATGCTGCCATCATGCAAGAGCCTCTCTCCAGTCCTGAAAGGACATCAAAACGACAGGCCATCAAGGCGTTTGCATCCAAGCTGAAAAGAAGTACTAGCAAGATAGGATCTCCAGTGCGACTGCGTCCCATTCTTAACTCATTGTCGAATATCACTGACTAGCTTTTCAGAGCGAGCGGTCCCACAATCGGCGCAAGAGCAGACCTCTGGAAGTCCCCTCCGTGGTTGTCGAATCTCAGCCCAATATCCTTGCCGAATGGGGCAGCAAACGATCCTCCGACTTGCCGCGTCCTTCGAGGGACTCGGTCGCCGGACAGTATTATGTCGGCAACATTGTGAAGCCGTCCCACAAGTCGCCCAGATCGAGCCCAAAGCAACTGAGCCATGAGGAACTCGTCAACTACTTTGCCGGAGCACCCGAATTTGTCATCAGGTCATTGCGACCTAGAGTCAGTTATCGCTGGAAACTGGACGAGGAGAGTGGGGAGCCACAAGACTTTGTCGATGTCGGTCATAGTACGTTCAATGCTGCTACTCTGAGACGAAGAGAGCGGACCAGACAACTTCGCGACTTGGTTGCAGAGGATGCCGAGAATCAGATTCCCATGATGGAGGTGCCGAATATGCTCAGCTTGAATGGAAACGAACCTGGAACTATCGGGCTGGAATACTTCTTGCAGATACCACTGGCAGACAGCAAGCGCTCCGCCGAAGACGAAGATGAGGCTTTCAAGACCAAAAGGCAGATGCTAGCTACATCGCCCGAAAGTCTGGAGCTCAGGCCGCCCAACCTGGAATACTTGATACACAGACTGGGAGAAATCAGCGACAGTCGACATGCTAGATCCAACGACGAGCGTATTGAGCGAAAATGCGATGAACAGACAGCTGCCGAACTCCACACGGAATTGTTCACCAACCTGCTTACAGAACCTGAAAGAGAAGAAGACGATCCGCCCTTCACGAATCTCGAAGGTCAGGTAGTGGCGCTTGCGAGGGTTTTGGTGACGACCAAACTCTGGTATGACTTTAGCTTGGTTGAACATCGAATCCGCCTGGGTCAGATCTTGTGGCCATCCGCAGACTACGATGATGAATCAGCGGTTGGTGTCGAGGCACCGACGACACACAGTGAACGCGATCTTTTGCTTTTACAAATCGCTTTGGCTTGCGAGTTGTTGATCCGTGTCGAGCTCTCTGGCTTTCCCACTTCTGGCTTCTCGCGCAAACTGAGATGGGATATTGTTCTCGCACAACGCTTCCTCGATAGCATTCGCATTGCACCAAAGACACCAGTAGAAACAGAGACTCCGTGCCGCAACAGCGTCATGTCGATTGCTACTTTTGTGACAGCAAGGGAAAACCTGGATGAACAGCGTATAGAACCAATCATGTTCCCTCGACATGAGAAGAGACAAGTGGATGGCTTGCTAAACTTTGCTCAAGCCCTTGCATGGCCACACACGGAAGAAATACAAGAACGCTTTGCCGAGAGAGTTAGGAGGCACTCGCGCGATGCAGGCAGATTTGGCGTTTACGGTGCACCTCTGGGTACGCCGAACCAATCGCCCAGTCAAAGCAACTATTTTGCGCAACAAAAGAGGCCGCAGGTCGGTCGTTCATGTACGGCACAATCACTTCAGCTTCTGCCTGCTTCAGCATATGGATCTGAAACGTTTGATCTTGGTGGCTGGCTTTCGAGGTCTTGGTTGACGGGCTTCGTACTCCCTGGCGAGTCCATCTCACATTTGCTCATCTCGACGTTATTGGAGAACTCGCCGGCCGCGGTGACTGCACTGGGTGATGCGGCCAACCTCTACCAAGGCTTTGTCTACAAATCACGTAGCTACTGGAGCAAGAGCTGTGTCGTAGGACGAGTCATTGCAGCTGCGAACGGAGCAACCGACTGCATGGGCTGGATATCCTGCAGCAGTGCCCCCGTGGACCAACAAGACGGATGGGTAGACCTTGAAGTCAAAGACCTGCCCAGCTCCACCACACCCCGAATCTCCGATAGCAACAGCCTATCCGCCGACTCGGCATTTGTACCCAACGACAGAACCACAGTCACTGACGTCGAGTTCACATGGCCGGTAGACGGCTTCACAGTGCTAGGAAATGAAGCACGCTATCATGGCTTCAGCCTACTTCCCACAGGCACCAGTTTCGAACTCAGCCCCGCTGTACCTTCGACCTCGCTCTCCGACGACGCAGAAGCTCATCTCGCCCCCATCCCAACCGCAATCGCCTCTCTAGAATTCAGCGCCACACGCAGCAGCAGTAGCTCGCGGCCACTAAAAGTAACACTGCCACTCCTCTACGACGTCCATTTCATCTCCTCCACCCCCTGTTTCCCAAACATCTCGCGGCCCTCCACTCCGTCGAAATCTCGCTCGAGGTCGGGTACTGGGGCATTATCTGTCAAAGAACTGCCACCGCCGCCAACGCATCCTTTGCATTGCTCGTATGCCATTTCCATCGTCCCTGCGGCTTCTATTCTTGCAGATGACTTTACGGATACGGTGCATTTGGGAGACGAGACTGTGGTTTTGGATTGCAGGGGTACGGGTGAGCTGCAGTTGTTGGCGAGGGCTTGGTGTGCCAAGGTGGGCGAGAGTGCCGTGGTGGGGAGGGTTGGAAAGACTTGTTTGGGGTGTTGTGTTAGAGAGGCTAGGGGGTTGGGTGTCAAGGTTGTCATCAGGATTTGATGGAGGTCCCGGGGTTTCATTTAAGTCTCGAAATTTGGTGTTTGGAGAGGATGGGGTGCAAATATTTTGGTTCTTTGGTCTTGCTTGAAATGGGCTTTTGTTGTATCAACATCTCTTTATGTTAAAGTCAAGCTGTATCATTTCTACTGCGTCCCAGCAGCATCTCCCTCTTCAACCGCCACCTCGACAACAGGAACATCAATCCTGACAACACCATCCTCCTCTCTTCCACCGACACGTCTAAACTCCTCAAAAGCCTCTTCATCCCAAGTACTCGCCCTCATCCTATCGCCCGCAAACCTCAACACATCCTTCAACCACCTCCCCTTTTTATTCCCAGCTTTTTCCACCCTTTCCACCCAATGCCACAGACTCGGGTCTCTGAAATTGACATCTGGGGCTGCATCTCCCGACGCTCGAGAGACTATGTGAGCACGCAATGCAGCAGCGATGAGGTAGAACACAACGCTGGGGTTGCAGTTGTGGTCCATGACTGCGATTTTTAGTGTCGTGGTGTCGGGGACGACGTTTATGGCGGGGCAACAGAGTAATGCGACTGCCGTGTAAGAGTGGGAGGATATTGCTGTTGCGAGGCCTGCGGTGGCGGTTTCGCCGCGAGAGGAGGATGCCCAGTCGATGCTGCAGCCTGACCAGATGAGGTATTTAAGAAAGTCGAGTTTTGGCGTTGTCCAAGGTTCATGGAGGAGAGATTGGGGGAGTTGGATTGAAGGGGAGAGGGTGAGGTAGGGGAGGCGAGGTTGGTTTTGTGGGTGAGAGAAATTGGGGACTGGGATTGGTGGTTGTTGTTCTTCCTCTTCGTCGTTGCTGCTGCCGTCTGTATCTGAGTCGGAGGGTGATGACCTGCGTGATGATGGTGATCTTCTTCGGTGTATCTCTTGTACGGCGTCCTTGAACAGATCCCAGGTCATCCACTTGCATTGTAGCATACGAGAGACTGAGGCAGCATCTGCAGCCTCGCCCTCACTTGAGTTCCCTCGAGAAAGCGTATCGATGGCAAAGCGAAGATAAGTGTGTCGATATGACAGGTCCCGAGCAAAGACATACGACGACAGAGGCAAGCTTATGTTCTTGCAGGATTGGAAGATCACTTGGACAAGCTCAGTAGGCAGCTGCTCAAGTTTTGACAAAGTTGGATCTCGTTTTGTTTTGTTTTTGCTATTGGAGTAAGAGGTGTTATTTACTGCATGAAACCTGACTGACAGAATCTCATGGTGATGGAAAGAATCTACGACGAAGCACAAATACTTACTTCTTCAGGGGTTGAGAGCTGACTTGGTTGAAGCGTGCAGTCTTCCATGGTCGGTCACGGTTCTTGAGAGACGCGTCTTTGTTCTCAGACGGGCGACCTCGTTTGCGACGACCACGGATCCTGATGGGAGTGAGGTCCATGTTGGATGGAGTACTCTTGTGTGAGCCAACCAAAGATGGAAGGGTAGATGTCTAAACTATCAACCCAAAGTTAGCAAGAGTTTCGAAAGACAGATGCTGTTGATAAGTGTGATGGATGTAAAGGTTCTCAGTGATCTTGGTGTAAAATCGATCAGCGCCGAAGCTCAATTACTATCTAGTGCTAGAGTTTTTAATCATTGAACGGGGGAGGGTGTGTGGTGCTGTGATGGAAGAATGTTCCTACCTATTAAGTTGTCGAAGAGTGTGTTGGCGAGATTGAATGATGCAAAGGCAAGGCTGTTCTGAACTCAGAGTCAGTGAATGGTTCGAGCAACATGTTGATCGACAAAGTTGAGGTTGGTGTTGGGTGTCAGAATATGTAAGAATTGAATCTCATAGCGCATGCGCCGTTAAGAGAAACAGGCGTGTAACTCCGGTCGCACGCGTCAATCGCAAATTATATCATCTTTCGGAAGAGTGCTCGGGATGGTGTGTAGAAGAAAGAAAGCGTGAATAGACATACCTTCACATATTGTTGGTGATGAGAGAAGGAAAGCAGAGAAAATCTCAAAGTCCCGCGCGAGCTAAAAAGCATGCAACGCGGAGGTCGGGCAATTTTCGGTTGCTGCCAAGTCCCGACTCACCGACACCCACACACACACCCTTTGACGAAATCTTGTCTGTTGCGCTGCCGAGCATCTCGAGACCACCGACCCATCCCTCCTTTTACTGTACGTCCGACCCGAACGAAGAGCATTACAGTCGCTGCCGCACACATCAATCTCTGGAACTCTTCATCTGACCCTACTCGCCAGAACAAACAGTCAAAATGGGTGACGCAAACATCAAGGCCAGCCAGTGGAGACTCGTCGAGGTCGGCCGTGTCGTCCTCTTCAGCACCGGCATCCACGCCCAGAAGCTCGCCGCTGTTGTCGAGATCATCGACCACAAGCGCGTACGTGAACCCCTTCGATCGATACCCTGAGAACCGACCGACATCGAAATCCGCACATTCGCACAAACCATATATCCGAACTTCCTCTACGCAACACTGCACACATCGCAACACGCGCACACCTCGAACAGACAGTCAGCAAGAGCGCCAGGCTGACAGAATATGAAATAGGTCCTGGTCGAGGGTCCTTCCTCCGACCCCAAGGCTGCCGTCCCCCGCCACTCCGCCTCCCTCTCGGACCTCTCTTTGACTCCCATCGTCATTGAGAAGCTCCCCCGCGCCGCCGGTCACACCGCCCTCAAGGCTCTCTGGGAGAAGGTTGGCGTCGACAGCAAGTGGAACAACAGCGCCTGGGCCAAGAACCGCGAGCGCTCCGTCAAGCGCAAGCAGCTCACCGACTTCGAGCGCTTCAAGGTTATGCGCCTGAGAAAGCAGGTGCGTGGATGACAACAATCGCATGACACAGTCGAGCAGACCCGGCTGACAGTACACTTCACAGGCCCGTTTCGAGGTCCGCAAGCAGTTCGCCGCTGCCCGTGCCCAGTCCGCCAAGGCATAAATGGATGACTAGATATCAAAAGGGGACGGCTATCATGGGTTCAATGGGAGTAGTGGGCTTTGGCTTTTTGCAGAAATGAAAGCGGGGATTCTTCTTTTTCACACTGCTACGCTACTGCACATGCGATGCTGCCCTCGCGCGTCTCCAGCAGAAGGTACACGACAGCTTCTGGGAGGCTGGCGGAGGGCCATAAAAAGTCCTAGCATCGACAAAGTCCAACCAGCTTCTTTTCCAAATGCTGTGGGAAAACAAGGAAAATGCTTCAAACACCAAAATCTTCAGCAACAACGCTTTTTACGTTCATGAATTGTACATGCTTGACTTGTAATCTGTGATGGCAACCAAATGTGCATGTAAACAGTGAATTCACCTTGATACTACTAGGCGCGTGGAGACAAGTGCTGGCCAGTGACGCAGAGCCAAAGGGGAAAGTGGGCAGGCAGAAATTCACCGTGCGTCGCAGCTTCGGCAATTCCAAGCACACCGCGAGCCACAACCTCATCCCAAGGCCACATCGCTCAGTAACTGCATAACAGAATCGTCCAATCCGGTGAGTCCAGGCGAAGCCATGCGCGAATTTTGCATCTCGTAATTCTCGTAAATTGATCGGAAAGAGACACAATGTGTCTTCCAACATCAAATGAGGAGCTCTCGCATGTCGTGGCAGCAACAGTCGACTAACGCGCAAATTCGGCCACAGATCCTCTAAACAGCCAAAATGTCGAACCCCCGTGTTGAAGAAATCGTCGACGACAAGCCCGAGCAGCAGGTCGAGGTTGATGACAGCAGCTCCGACTCTGAGGGCGAGGAGGGTGGTATCCCCGCCGGCTCATCCGTCACCGTCCACTCTCGCAACGAGAAGAAGGCCCGCAAGGCAATTGCCAAGCTCGGCCTGAAGAAGATTGAGGGCATCACTCGCGTCACTCTCCGCAGACCCAAGAACGTGAGTTATACCAGAGCCAATTGCAGACGACGACAAGCTAACTCGGGTCCAGATCCTCTTCGTCATCAGCCAGCCCGACGTCTACAAGTCCCCCAACTCCAACACCTACATGTAAGCATCCGCCGTACACACAACCCTCAACATCAGCCAACTGACACGCGATGCAGCATCTTCGGTGAGGCCAAGATTGAGGACCTGAACTCGCAAGCCCAGGCTGCCGCTGCCCAGCAGCTCTCCCAGCAGGAGGGTGCCGCTGAGCACACCCACGACCACTCGGACAAGGGCAAGGCCCCCGAGGTCGAGGCCAAGAAGGAGGAGGAAGAGGAGGACGACGGTGAGGAGGTTGACGAGACCGGTCTCGAGGCCAAGGACATTGAGCTTGTCATGGCCCAGGCTTCGGTCAGCAGAAAGAAGGCCGTCAAGGCCCTCAAGGAGAACGACAACGACATTGTCAACTCCATCATGGCCCTGAGCATATAGATGCAGTCACCTGTCTTCAAAGGCATGACTGAAGCTCGGATCAGACCTTCCAACACTTTATAAAAAGTTTCACACAACGAATGAATGTCCTCGTTGTATTCTGACTCATTCTTGTCTACTTTTGTATGACTCTCATTACCTGTGATGCCAATGTGCCTCTGCTTGCTAGAGTCGCGGTCCCTTCTACGAGGTCCTTATTCTGTTAGCACGCTTTCGTATGCTCTGGTCCTTATGTGCTTCCTTTTATTCTACCTCCCTCTATCCTTGTTTTAGTTCCCATAGAAAGCCAGTCACAACTTGGACTCTATGACAACCTTCAGCGTCACATTTAGATCGAATCTCATGACAACCTAAAGGTGTTTGCATGCCGATATTCAAGTCGTAGAGACTCGGAATCGAGGAAGGTGCACGGACAATTTTGCCAAGAGCGGAAAGAGCGACTCCATCGCAGCAACCTCAGTCGACGTGCGCGAAGGCCAACGGATCCCGCCTGCACCGTCGTCTTTCTCCCCTCTACCTTCCGTCAACCCAACCAATCGTCACAATGGCCGTCGGAGTGAGTCATGTCGCCCTGTTTCCATCGCCCCGTCGCCCTCTCGCTCGCGCCCTCGCACCCGGTCCTCGTCCTGTCGCCGACATGAGCTAACAGCCTTCCTCAGCGCAACGCAGCCCTCAAGCTCGACTGGGCCAAGCTCTCCCAGCAGCTGTCCCTCAAGGGCCAGACCGCCAACTCCCTTGTCGCCTTCAAGAAGCGCAACGACGACGCCCGCCGCAAGCTCGCCCAGCTCCAAGAGCAGCAGCAGACCATCGACTTTGCCCACTACCGCGGTATCCTCAAGAACTCGGCCGTCATCGACGACATCGAGAAGCAGTTCAACGCCTTCCAGCCCAAGAAGTACGACGTCAACCGCCAGATCAAGGCCATTGAGGCTTTCGAGGCCCAGGCCGTCAAGGCTGCCGAGCAGACCAAGTCCAACGTCGACGTTGAGCTCAAGGACTTGCAGAAGACACTGAAGAACATTGAGGAGGCCAGACCATTCGAGGACTTGACCGTCGTGCGTAACCCCGCTTTTTCATTCCCAAAACTCAGCCCCTGTCTAATAAACACATCTAGGACGAGGTTGTCGCCGCCCAGCCCGAGATCGACCAGCGCACCGAGCAGCTCGTCAAGAAGGGCCGCTGGATGGTGCCCGGATACAAGGAGAAGTTTGGCGATCTTTCCATCCTTTAGAGTGGGATATATCGACACTATATCTCTCTACTTCCTTGTATCTTCCTCCCTTTTTTGCTCTCTCGCCACAAATATCCGCCACACCTCCTCAAATAACGCTCACCAACACCTGTATCTTTTGCCGGTCGAAATGGGCTACAACCAAGGCAAATTTACTTTGTAGCATAGACAAAATCGCATTTGCCCTTTGATCAAAAACGGAAGCCAATTTGTCCGTGAGAAGCGAGGTTCTTGTTTACCTGTTGGATACTGTTCACGAACAGTTTGAGTATTGTTCAAATGACTATAGGTACGAGATTGTGCTGAGGTGAGTTTTTAATCATCACTCGTTGTAGCAATGTTTTTTCCGTGACGAGATAAGGTAAGCCATGTCCTCGAGCCAGAACGCCCATACAGTACCCTCTCTTCTTGCTTCAAACGTTTGTTTGTTTCAATCGTGCCTCTCCTTCATTCGCCCAAACTTTTTTTGCTTCACGCTTGGTCGCTCCTACCCATTGTTGCACCTTCTGCTTTGATCATTCTTTTTCCCTTATAAACATTCTGGCGATATTGCCCGGCCTCTTCCTGTCTACAGTCTTTTTGCCAAATGATATACTCATCATTAAGACATGTAAAAAGACTGGACGATGCGAATACCACCGAGCACGATGTTTTCAGTGTACCTCCTCCTTTCTTTCTTTCTCACCGATCTGCATCTTGTGCTAGTTTTGGCGGTCTCTTTGGACTCTTTTTGAGGTTTTTCTTTTTTGCTTTGCAATTGCAGAGTTTGGTTTTGCATAATGTTTACATCAGGGAGTACTTGGGTGTTATATGCAAAAAAGACAAGCAACAAAACAAATGCCTTTTTTTCCTTTCTTTTTTCGGTCGCGGACGATGCAATTCCCAAGGGGCCTGTGGAGCGACCTTGATATCGGATTTTGACTGCATCATCCCCTAACCATCTTTCTGCAATGCTGGCCGTTGCCTGCTTTGAACACAACACAGCAAGGTTCAAGAAAGGAATACCATGAGAAAAGGAGTGATGGAGGAAAAGAAGATGGGCAGGGTTTGATCTAGAGAAAGGCACGGATAAGTGTAAGGAGCAACCGAGAAAACGTAACTCACAAAGGAAGCAACGATCGAGAAAAGGACGCGAGGGAAGGTGCGACTCCAAAGAAGGAACGATCGAGAAAAAGAGATGATGGGGAAGGGTGCAAAACAAGTGCAAAGAGCGATCGAAGTAAACCCATCAAAAGAAAGTCACATATCAAAGGCAGCAACGACCACAGACACAAGTACCCACCAAAGAAAAAGAAACGAAACATCATTGAAAGGGAAAGAGCAAAGTTGAAAAAGACTGTCTGGCTAGACTAGACTAGAAACCCAAAGGTGTTCAAATCACACTTTTTCTTTACTCATTCCTCCCCTTTTTATTTTCTTCTCCTTTTGCATTTATCGTGTAGACCATTCTTCATCCATTGTCTCTTGTTCAAAGTCCGTCTTCTTTCAAATGAGTGTGGGTGCGTTGCATTGCTCGTAGTTGTACTTGCAACAAGCCGTCGTGTCCGTCGTGGCACTTGCCAGAAAAAGTAGAGAAAAACCAGAAAAAGTGAAAAGCCCCACAAAGGGACGTGAAAGGTCAAAGAGACGACAAAGGAACAACCACTGTGTCCAAAGTCGTCATGGGTGAAGCAGCGAGATACCAAGCTTAACCAACCAAAGCATCCTCACGCTGCTCAAGGCCAGGAAGAGCCAGGACCTGACCACCTTCGAAGGCGGTGGTGTCCTGCTCAGCGCCAGCATCAGCGCCGGCATCAGCCCTCTGCTGGCCACCACCCTGGTGGAAGTCGCCAAAAGTGAGAGCACGGTTGGCAGGCAGAACACGGCTGAGAGCCTCGTACAGAGCACGCCACTCGGCCTCGGCAGCCTCCTTGAGAGAATGCATGTCCCTCTTTCCCTTGGTCTTGTACTTCACACCAAAGTGACCGAAGGTGGACTCCTCGACCATGTCGTCGTCGAGGAAATCAAGGCAGGAGTCGGGGTCAGTGGTGGCGGTGCGGACAAAAGCGCCCTCGGGGTTGGTGGCTGAGCACAGAAGAGCGATGATGTAGGCCAGCAGTGAGTCCGAAGACTTGGGGTTCTTCGACAGAACCTCGAAAGCCCACCAGCTGCCAGTCATCTGATTGACCGGGGTGAAGGGGACCATGCTAAGAAGAGCGCCGTAGCCTTCATTGCTGGCGCAAGTGACCATGTAAGTCTTCTGCTGGACGCTGAAGCCAGGGTTGCTCAGACAGGCAGTGAGGTACTCCTGCAGCAAGCCGCGGTGCAGGAACTGAGGGTGAGTGTTGCGGGTGACGGCGTTCATGAGGACGCGCAGCTGAACCACGGCAGACGAGAAGATGGAAGTACGCTCGCGGATAGTGATGAGATCGGTGGCGTGCCATGGGTACTTGTGCATGATGGAAATCATGGTCTCGTAGGTGCGGTTGACACAGCGCTGGGCAAAGGGCGAGCGCTGAGGAGTCTCGGCATGCTTAGTGATCATGACCATCTCCTCGCTGGTGACGAAGCCCTGGAAGCCTGAGTTGTAGGCCTCGGTGCTGGCGTAGACAACGGGAACATGGCCGTCCCACTTGATACACTTGGCACGAGGGAACAACTCCTTCATGAGAGCCTCCTGGCTGCTCAACTCCATCTCGATGTGGCGGTCACCGATACGGGGGTGACGGTTGTTCATACAGCGCTGCTGGAAGTTGGTAACGGCGGCCTTGGCCTCTTCAGCAGTGTTCAACTCGACATAGACATCCATGGTCTTGCCAGTCGAACGCTCCATGATGATGTGAATGGCCATGTAAGGAGTACCCTTAGGCTGAGAGGCAATGCGAGTGCTGCGACCCAAAGCAGCGACGACCTCGTTCTTTGTAGTGCCATAGGGGATGTTGCCAATCTTGATGACACCGTTGGTACTGGGGCGCGACTCGGCGGCAGTGTCGACAAAAGGCATGTGTTCATACACCTCATCGAGGTTAGGAAGAGCACGATCCTCGGGATTAACCCAGCCAGGATCAGGGCGCACCTCAGGAGCCATGACGGCCTGGCTGCAAACGACAGGCTGCTGCACGACAAGCTCGTTGCCAGCTCTCTCAGCACCAGGAGAGGCATAGCCGCGACCATGGGGAGGCGATCTGCTATCCAACTGATGAAGGGTACCAGATCTGATGGCCTCGGCCATGCGTGCGGCGTTCGTCTGAGGCTGCTGGACAATGTTGGCCTGAGGTTGCTGGGCGACGTTGACTGAGTTGTTGGTCTGCTGAGGAGCCTGACCCCAAGTGTAAGCAGGACCAGCGTTGCTGCCAAGGTTACCCATGGGAGCAGAATGGGCTGACTGAGCAGTGACAAAAGGCTGGTGGTTGTTGGGGCCAGCCATGAAAGGACCATTGCCGTACATAGGAGGGCGATGATCAACGAATGGGTCGGTCTGAGCAGGCATACCATGGTTGATGTTGGCTGGCATGCTGTTGTACATCTGGTGAGGATTCATCTGTTGACCAGCAGACATAGAAGCATGGCCCACTTGAGGGTTCTGCATGTAAGAAGGGGTCATCTGAGGAGCCATATGAAGACCCATCTGAGGGGCCATGATGTGAGAACGGTTCATGAAAGGACCGTTCATGTTCGAGCCATTCATGTTGGGGCCGTTCATGCGGGGGTCATATGAGTGAGGAACGTTCATGTCGAGACCGCTCACCTGAGCACTGTTGGTGAGGTGGCCACTGCCAGTGAAGCTGGTAGGCATGTTGTTGAAGCTACGAGGCATGGGGCCGCGCATGGGAGGAGCAGCTTCATGTCCTCGAGGGCCGGCGTTGAGGTTCAAGTTGCGCATCATAGCAGCAGGCATGGTGGGTGCAAGCAAAGGACGATCCATGTTCACAGGCGACATCAGACCTCTAGAACGAGGGTCCATGTTGGCAGGTTCGGGGCGCTGAATAGGACCTGGAGCCTGCTGCATGTTGACAGAGGGCTGGACAGGGCCGAGGCTCTGCTGCAGCTGACCCACGTGGTGCTGAACGAACTGCAGCTGGGCCGAAGCAGTCTCAGAGTTGCCAGTTTCAGGGGTGGGCGTGGCAAGCTCACGGAAAGCGTGAGACGGCTTGAAGGCGCTGGGCTGCGGAGCGTGGATGAGCGACTCAGTAGCTCCATTACCAGACTGGCGCTGTTGAGTCTGGCCATCCGAAATCTCCTTGTGCTCGTGGGCGTTCTGGCCATGACCAGCACCAACGTACTCAGGGAAGTTGGCAACAGCGGATCTGCCGGGGTTGAACGAGGGGAAGCGAGTGTGCTTCGAGGGCTGAGGCTGATGCTTCTGTGCCGCCTCGACATCCTGGATCTGACCAGACGGAGCCTGCGAGGGGGTGCTGCGAGGGCTCAGGGTGTGGGAGTGGTCAATCACTCCACGGTTGGTAACTCCAAGCTGCGCCTCGTCCGCGGCGGGAGGGCGAGGAGAGGCACGCTGAGCATCAAGGGGACGACGCATGTTGGCGATGTCTGCGTCGAGCGATCTGAAGGACGACTGGGCGGACAATGGACTGCCCCAGATGCTGTTGGCGGTGCTGGTGGGAGACAGTCTTAGGCCTTGGGTCCAGGTGGCCAGATCGTCGATGGTGGGATAGGCAATCTCAGTGGTCTTCTTAATCTCGACCGTAGTGGTGACAGGCTATCATGGCATAAGCAACGTGTACGTGCAGGACAAAAGGGGGTGGGCAGATGAGGTAGGAAGAGAATGCGCAGCTGAGATAGGGGAGGGTGCGAGGTCGGAGGAAATAAGGTGCGCAACAGAAGGGAAGAAGTGCGCAGTAGAGAGAGGTAGAGAGCATGCGTGCAACTTGGAAAAGGCATAAAAGAGTGCTTGGGAGTGAGATCTTGAAGGATGGTGCTTACCTTGAGACACTGTGCGCAGCGGACAGGAAGGTCCTCAGGGTGCTGTAAGAAGTGGTCGTAGCAGACAGTGTGTTTGCAAGGAAGCAAGAGGTGACTGGGACTGTTGTCGCAAGCAGTGCACTGCGTGCCACCGATACGGCGGTCCCTGGTCGACCAGGAAGTCTCGGCGACGACGGGGTCGACGACGGGGTCGCCGGCGCGGCGAGGTAGGGGAAACATGAAGTCGGATGTTTGGCGGTGATGACGGATCCAAGTGGCTTTAATCAGCTTCTCAATGTAGGTAGAGGTATGAGCGCGCCGATAAAGAGCGCGTGGTCGATCTCCCAATGTTGTTGACATTGAATGGTGTTCAGACGCCGAGCAAGTGACGACGACATGGCTATCATGATATGCCGCTGCCACTTCGGCAAGTTCCATATCTTTCCAACCACCAAAGTGAACAGTCTCCGTCTCTTCATCGATGATGCATAAATAAGAGAGATGCCTTGTTCCATGAACGACGTAGTTCAGATCCATGAGTGTTTCCAGGCCAGCAGAGTACATCACGAACAGAGCAAGAACAGACAATCACGATATGAAGGAGAGTAAAGATATGGTAATGCAAAGGAAGATGAAGGTATACTACCGTTGCATGATACAAGTGCCTACAGAGGTGTTGGGAGCAGAAGAGCCGTGCACATGAGTTGAATGAAAGCTTGCTGACACCAAGCAAACCGACCTTTGGCAGAGATGGCAGTCTCAGATGAGACATGAGACAACAACGGCCATCCTTTCTGAGCGGTAGTGGAATCAGATCCATCCAGGAGAAAGGCGTGGTCATAATCGTTGCGGGTCGGATCGGTATCTTTGGGAATCTTCTATGTAATGCGGCGCCAAGACCAGATACAGAGACCTTGGAGCAGCACAAAGCGAGGTGCAGCTGGATCAGTCGAACTAAAGTGGGTGAGCACAAAGCGACAAACAAGAATGAGTACAGTCTTACAGGAGTCAAGAAGGATTCGGCAACGAATCTTGCTCTGGCGTTCAGCTGGAATATGTAAGCCAAAATAAGGCAGCAGTGGGCAGAAAGGGCAGCGTACGAAGAGCTTCATTTCGGAAATCTCCTTGTCAACCTCTTCCATGAACTGGATGATAAAGTCGACAAGCTTGTGCTTGAGCATCTCCTCGGTGTGGAAGTTTGTGATGAGGAAGGAGATGTCGTATCCCTATTGTCGTGTGAGGTTAGCACGAGCAGTTGTATGAGGGATAGAGTCAGCGGACCTTGACGGGTTTCCTTCTCAGAATGAAGAAGGATTCGGCACGCTGTGTCAAGAAGCGAGTGAACTTGTGGACCAGGATGTGTTCGATCTCGTCTGCCTGCTTGATGCGGATGCTGACGCGGATGCTGTTGACGCTGGGCTCGATGAAGACACGCTCGTTTTCGTTACGCGAGACGGTCAAGGGGTTCAAGAGGACTTCGGGCGAGGTTTGGGCTTCGATCTCGGGGACATTATGGCGTTCGGATGCTTGGGATGCGAAGTTGGACAGCGACATGGCGGCCGTCAACGACGAGCGCACGCATTGCAGGTATGGTCGGAGTGATTGCGACTAGGTATTGGTCAGACTATGAGGCTTCATGGGGCAGTTGCGGAGGATTGGGAAGCGTACCATCTCTGTGTAGTAGTAGCAGCAATAAGGAGCTGTCGTCCGGCCGTCGGTATGCTACGCTTCAAGAGACCTTGTGGAGATGCCGCGCCCGGTGACGCGCCCGACGAGGGGTGAAGTTGGGTCCCAGCACGAGCCACTTTCCCGTTTCAGAATGCATTCACCTCGAGCTGCTCTTTCTTCTTTCGAAAAGACATTCATATCATCAAGGAGCACTTCCATATTCAGATGGTAACCTCGAGGGTATTCATCTAGTACCCATCACGAGTCACGATGACCCAGGTCTCAAGACCGGCATGATCACATCTTCATGGCCAGTCGTCTCTTTGGATGCTCGTCCACAGACACCTCAAGAGATGCATCAAGCAATATCTCCCAAATCCTATAAGAACGCTGCAGTATATCGGACTTTTCTTTTGTCTCGAGCAGCGCCATATCATGGGCTGGTGCAAGACACGCCTCTTGGGATCGGTAGAGCCGTTTCGACTGGCAGCTCTCCATGGACACTTCTCTGGCACTCGCAGGACCCAGAGAATCGATTGTAACAAATCGAAATACAGATTGATGCTCTCGAATTCTGTGCTACATGAGAGAAGCCACTGGTCGATGGGTATAGCGGGAAGAGCTCGCGAGGCAGCTTCGCGGGAAGAGCTCGCGAGGCAGCTTCATTGTCTCCTCCGATCCTCGGCTGACATCGGAGAGATCGGCAACAGATGCCCCATGTTTCGCAATTGTTCATATTCTTGAGAGAGCCAATTGTCAGTTGCTCGACCTTTCCACCGTGTTTCCTTCGTGTCTTTCTTGCCCAATCCCGAGAGCCGACCTATCAATCATGTTCAGAACCGGATCGGCAGCCGTGAAGAGGGGTAGCTCCTTCGCTGGAGCTGCTCTGCGCGCCCGCAACCAGACTCCCCGTCTTGCAACCCTCCGCCAGTTCAGCACCTCGTTCCAAATGGCACAACAGACCAGAGCCGAGAGCGATGCCTTTGGCGAGATCCCCGTCGCCGCCGACAGATACTGGGGTGCTCAGACCGAGCGCTCCTTATCCAACTTCAAGATCAACCAGCCCCATGACCGCATGCCTCCTCAGGTCGTTCGCGCCTTTGGTATCCTCAAGGGCGCTGCTGCCACCGTCAACATGAAGTTCGGCCTGGGTATGCCATGACCACCTCCCGCACTCAACACGACCAGCGAGCTCGTACTGACGCCTCTCTCTTCGCGCAGACGCAAAGGTCGGCGAGGCCATCCAGCAGGCCGCCGCCGAGGTTGCATCCGGCAAGCTCGACGACCACTTCCCTCTGGTCGTCTGGCAGACCGGCTCCGGTACCCAGTCCAACATGAACGCCAACGAGGTCATCTCAAACCGCGCCATCGAGATCCTTGGCGGCGAGATGGGCTCCAAGAAGCCCGTCCACCCCAACGACCACGTCAACATGTCCGCCTCGTCCAACGACACCTTCCCCACTGCCATGCACATCGCCGCCGTTCTCGAGATCGAGGAGGAGCTCCTCCCTGCTCTGCGCAGCCTCAAGGACGCCATGTACAAGAAGCAGCAGGCTTTTGACAAGATCATCAAGATTGGCCGTACCCACTTGCAAGATGCCACTCCCCTGACCCTCGGCCAGGAGTTCTCTGGCTACGTTACCCAGCTCGAGTACGGCATCCTGCGTGTCGAGTCCGCTCTCCCTCGTCTGCGCTACCTCGCCCAGGGTGGTACCGCCGTCGGTACCGGTCTCAACACCTTCAAGGGCTTCGCCGAGGACATTGCTACCGAGGTCAGCAAGCTCACCGGCCACGAGTTCGTCACTGCCCCCAACAAGTTCGAGGCCCTTGCCGCCCATGACGCCATTGTCGAGGCCCACGGCCAGCTGAACACCCTGGCCTCCTCCCTCTTCAAGATCGCCCAGGACATCCGTTTCCTTGGTTCCGGTCCTCGCTGCGGTCTTGGTGAGCTCAAGCTCCCCGAGAACGAGCCCGGTTCATCCATCATGCCTGGCAAGGTCAACCCCACTCAATGCGAGTCTTTGACCATGCTCTGCTGCCAGGTCTTTGGTAACCAGGCCGCTGTCACCTTCGCTGGTTCGCAAGGCAACTTCGAGCTCAACGTCTTCAAGCCTGTCATGATCCGCAACCTCCTCCACAGCTCCCGTCTGTTGAGCGACGGTATGCGCTCGTTCGAGAAGAACCTGGTCGAGGGTCTTGAGGCCGACGAGAAGAGAATCGACGCTCTTCTCCACGAGTCTCTCATGCTTGTCACCTGCCTCAACCCCGTTATCGGCTACGACATGGCCTCCAAGGTTGCAAAGAACGCTCACAAGAAGGGTCTTACCCTTAAGGAGAGTGCTATGGAGCTCAAGGCTCTGAGCGAGGAGGACTTTGACAAGAACGTCCGTCCCGAGCTCATGCTTGCTCCCAAGGAGAAGAAATAAATGTAGATCATGAAGCGAATTGTATATTATATATTTTTGATATCCACCTAAAGCCTGGGAATTCTTTTCTCTGTCTCTCCAGTGTCTATATCCAGACTTTCCATGTACATCTTTCTTTGATCGCCGTGCCTTGTTGAAATGGTTCGAGAAATAATCCAATCTGACGCACGGACGCTGGCTTCTCCTTTTGCGGAAATCCAGCCTCATCTTCCGAAGCTCTGTACAACTTCCTTGTTCGAAATATTCGAGAAAAACAACTCACCAGAGAAAATGGAGGAGGCATTGGATTGGGTGTCTGAGAATCAAGGCACCGTCGCTCTGACCTGGGTTGCTGTTGTGTTTGCCACTGCTCTTCTGTGGTTTACGACAAAGGGAGACTCTGAAAAAGCCGTGGACTTTGAAGTGCCACTGCCCAGGCAGCTGGATCCTGACTGGCAAGGAGAGGTTTTGCAGGAACCGAGCTTGAAGGTTCGTTACTATTTCTTGTTTCAATTGTTTCTTGAGTCTTTATTTTGTTCTTGGGTCGATTCCTTTTACGCTCTAATGAGGAAACTATACGTCAAACACTCTCCGGAAGAGGGATGTCTTGAGATTACCGAGAATGGTCGGTGAGGCAGCCATATGATTTTTCAGGCTTGCTGGACGCTCATTGGTGTCCTCCATCCGGGCAGCATACGCAGGTTTAGATTAATGTCACTGACATGAATGTGTACAGATCTCAGGCTCTTCAGCTGTTCAATGCTACTGTCCAGCAACCGGTCAACTTCTCGGCGTCATCAATCCTTCTACTCCTGATGGTATTGACAGAGCCATTGCTCGTGCCCAAGAAGCTCAACGTACCTGGGCACTGACAACATTCTCGCAACGCAGAAAGGTGCTGAAGACATTGTTGAAGTAAGTTCTGTCGATGTCTGCTTCTTACCATGGTGCTGATTGAGCACGAAAAGATATGTTCTCACTCACCAAGACGATATTGCTACAGCAGCATGTCTGGACTCTGGAAAGACACGCGTAGATGCACTGTTTGGAGAAATCCTTGTGACAGCCGAGAAACTCAAGTGGACGATCGATCATGGCGAGAAAGCTCTGCAGCCCTCGTCCCGCCCCACTAATCTGCTCATGATGTACAAGTCTAACTCGGTTGTCTACGAGCCTTTGGGTGTCGTGGCTGCTTGTGTTAGCTGGAATTACCCTTTTCACAACCTCTTGGGACCCATCATTTCGGCCTTGTTCACGGGAAACGCAATCATCGTCAAAGGATCAGAGCAAACAGCTTGGTGTTCAGTCTTCTTCGCAGACATTGTCAAGAATGCCCTGATCGCCTGTGGACACAGTCCTGAGCTGGTACAAGCTGTCACTTGTTGGCCTACTACAGCAGAGCATCTTACCTCGCACCCCGGCATCTCTCATCTGACTTTTATCGGCAGCAAGCCCGTGGCTCACCATGTCTGTACTTCGGCGGCCAAATCTCTGATTCCAGTGGTTGTAGAGCTAGGAGGTAAAGATGCAGCCATCATCCTCGATGCTCCTAACGAAAAGCCCATGGCCAAACCCGAGTTGCAAAGAATCGAAAGCATCATTATGCGCGGTGTCTTCCAGTCTGCTGGCCAAAACTGCATCGGCATCGAGCGCGTCGTCGCCATGCCTCTGGCCTACGAATACCTTCTCGCCGTCCTACCACCACGCATCCGCTCCCTCCGTCTCGGCAACGCCCTGACGTCCACCGAAGTCGATGTCGGTGCCCAAGTCAGCCCAGCAAACTTTGGCAAACTCGAGTCCCTGATCGCTGAAGCCGTGGCTCAAGGTGCCACATTACTAGCCGGCGGAAAACGCCATATCCACGCCAAACACCCGCAAGGCCATTACTTTACACCCACTCTGCTTGCGAACGTGACTTCCGACATGCGCATCGCACAGGAAGAATGCTTTGCACCCATCTGTCTGCTCATGCGAGCCGAGACCGTCGACCACGCCATCGCCATCGCAAACTCGACAATCTACGGCTTGGGCTGCAGTGTCTTTGGCCCCGCCTCCTCTCCTCTTTCTCGTGTAGCCGCAAGCGTCAAGACCGGCATGGTGGCCATCAACGACTTTGCAGCCTACTACGCCGTTCAACTTCCCTTTGGCGGTGTGGGAGGCAGTGGATACGGTCGCTTTGCCGGCGAAGAGGGACTCAGGGGTTTGTGCAATGCCAAGAGTGTTATTGTTGATCGATGGCCGTCGCTCATCAAGACTGCCATTCCCGCTGGCTTGGATTATCCTATGAGGCCTACGGCGTGGGAGATGGGCAAGGGTGTTGTGGAGTTGGGCTATGGAGAGAGTCTTACACGCAAGATTGTGGGACTCAAAAGAATGCTTGCTGGTATGTAGGAAGGTTGGCCATGCTGTGATCTGTATGTTCAAACAAGGACCAGTGAAGGTTACATCGTTGTTAGTTGTATCGAAACTGCGTCTACAGTCAGGTAGTAACGACGAAACAAAGA
Organism: Aureobasidium sp. EXF-10727; assembly: GCA_023848595.1. NCBI lineage: Eukaryota > Fungi > Ascomycota > Dothideomycetes > Dothideales > Saccotheciaceae > Aureobasidium > Aureobasidium sp. EXF-10727. The sequence goes on from SWBF01000088.1 coordinate 63,293, forward strand.
TAGAGCCTGTCAAAAGTCTTCCCATACATTCTGAAGCAAGAGGGTAGTTTATACCCAGCAAGACATCATACACCTTAGTCTATCACTCCACAACGTCTTTCGGCGATGAGAAAATCGCCTCTACTCTGTTGACCGCCCGAGTCGCAAGCAGAATCCACTCAGCACACCAAACACCCGAGGCTTCACTCAGGCTTCAAAGAGAAAAAGAATACCAACATCCGTAAAAAATTCATAACTCGCCCAAATCAACTCGGATTGACACGAGAACCAGCCCAATCGACGCGGAATGAGCAAAAGAACAATGTCGCGGGCGGGAATCGAACCCACCGCTCACGCTTGGAAGGCGAGAATGTTACCACTACACCACCGCGACTTTTTTGTTGTGAAGCCTAGACTTTTTTACATACTTGACTCTACAGCTTACAGGTCTGTATCATGGTGTATATTTTTGCTATGAAGCGACAGTCACGGCGTAGACCGTGTTGGTGAGGAAAAGAAGACGAAATTGCGCAAAGGCACTCCAGAAATCTTGGGTCGGTGCACTGAAAGCGTTCAGCCCTGTGACAAATCTCGGGTCAAGCGATTTTCAACCCATCGAGCATGCAAGTGATACGTACATACACAATGACAAAGATGCACCTACATAGCGGCGATTTGGGACTATGTCGATGTTACTATGGCTGAGCACTTGAGAAATGATGAGAGAGAGGAGTTAAAAAGTGTATTTTACTCCTTCGTTGGTTGTATTTACTCATGTGTTGCATGGGACAGCCGATGCAGAATGCTCAACAGCAAAGTATGCGATCTACTGGTTCTAGTTCGCCATGATACATGCCTTACTGTATATCGTTCATCTTGAAAAGCAGTCAGCACAGTTGATATGTGAGTATAGTTAGATTGTGATGCAGTGACATGGCCGACAATATCCACTCTCCAAAAAGGCTGGTGAGCGGTATGACCCTGACCCTGATCTTGACCCTGGCCCCGACCCAAACAGTCAGATCTGGAAGTCACCTAGTCGAGGCCAAAGGCTTGGAGCAGCGGTGTTTATGTCGAAACTTCTCGAATATGCGCCTGGGAGGCCCGGTCTATGAGCCGAATGCATGTTCCTCCTCGCCTAGTCTTCTTCCTTCGACTCTGCCACCGTATGCACCTCCGTCCAAAATCCATGCCTCATTGTCATCATTGTCATCTTGTACCCTCCTCCAAGTGCTCTTTCTATTCTCACTGCCCTCTTGCCCCTTGGCCTTTCCTTTGTCCGCTCTAGCCGTAGGTCTAATCAGCGCACCCAAGAGAGGATTATTGCTAAAAGCCCCCGATCCAGCATTGTCGTCTCGTCTCACCGGCGTGGTATCTTCCTCTTCAACCTCTTCTTCTGCATCGCTGGCGGGTCTTTCCACTTCGGCCATGCGCTTGACAATCTTGCCGCCTACAACATCGATACTAGCGACCATGCGGCGTTTTTCGTATTCGGGGCGCGCGTTCCATTCCATTTCTCGCATGATTTTTTGCTGGCGCTTGAGTTCTGCGGCACGCTCTGTAGGAGAAGCCCACATGTTCGTCCCCGAAGTGGGCACGTCGAAGTCTGCAGCTTCGTCGTGGATACGTGTACGTTTTGCGTTGTTGGCTTGGAAAGCGAGAAGTTTGTCTCTATGCTCTTTGGCCTTGCTGACCGCGGCATCGCCCTCGTCTTCAGAGGCAGCAGCAGAGGAAAGAGGGGATGCAGTAGTGGAAGCTGCGGCAGAGGATGAGAGAAAGTCGCGGCCAGTAAAGGCGCGAGGTTTTTGGCTGACTTCAGCACGTTTGTGGGTTGCGTTGTTGGCGGCTTGACGTTCTTTGCCGCGCTCGTCTTTCAGTACGCGGACCATGCTTGCGATTTCGGAAGATGAGAGGAGCGGAGTTTCGCAGAAGGTGCAGGGGCCGAGACCTTCCTTCACGCAGACGATTTTTCCACAGTTGAGACAGTTCGGTGCGATAGTCAGTAGTGGGTGGCGCGTGGCCATGCAATTGCATCTTCGCTTTGCAAGATCCGCTGCTGACTGTTGATTCGAAGCCAAGGTGGGGTTCGTTTGCAATTCTAGAGATCGAATGGCAGAATCCAAATCGGACAGAGTCTTTCCGGCTCCATGCATGTTAGTACCTCCAGTGATGTTGACCTTTGTCTTGGTGGGCGCTGGCGATGCAGTGCGAGGAGTAGAGGATTGTGACGGTGGAGGAAGGACATCAGAGATCAAGGGTCCAGATGCCGAGGGGGGAGCCCTAGATCCGCGCGATACACCCCCACCAGTGCGAACAGGAAGCTGCTTAGCATCAGGTGTCTCCTGTAAAGCCAGAGTATTGGACAGGGAAGCTTGCGGCTTCTTTTTCGAAGACCCAGCCATGTAGTCGCCTTCATCCTGCTTCCTATAGGCACCAGAGCCACCTCCAAGATCCTGGACCTGTCGCGCTGGCAAACTGTGGATATTCGCCTTCTTCTTTGGCTGTTTTGGCTGCCTCTTGGGTACACCTTCGTCTTGAGCCGAGGAAGCCGACGGCGCTGGACGAGCTTCTGAAGGTGGTGTTTGACGACGTGAATTAAACGAAGCAATAAACTCCAGAGCTTGCGGTGAATCGCCCAATAGGCCTCCAAGTTGTTCTGCTGCTACATCTCTGGGTAGCGTGTCGTGGTACGTGATGATCTGTTTCAACGAGTCCTCGTCCAAAGGCAACAGACGTGAAATCTGAGGCACTGCCCATTTCACCAATGCTTCAGTCATGATTTTCAGGCTCAAATCTACAGTTGATGGCTTCTAGCTGATCGTCAAGACAAAATCATGAGGTGTCGAGAGAGAAGTTGAGCGCGGTGACTGTTCTTGGCGTCGTCATCACCGTCACCGTCGTCGGCTTTGCATGTGAAGAATGTGAAGAACATCTTGAACGGTTTCAAGATATTTTTCTGGCGAGTTTGCATTACATAGACAACGATGAAGGTCACGGAGCAGACACTCGTTGATGCTGAATTAGAAGGGACATGATCTCGGTGCAAAACAACTACGTTCAAATTTTTTGGACTCTTCTCTAGAGCCAAAGCTATCGACTGTCTCAAGGTACTGACCAAGCAGTACCGTCCAATGGTAACAGAAGACCAACCACCCAATGCATGAGTTGAACGCTATCAGAACACTCCTGCCAGCAGAGAAATAATGCCTTTCGAGTCTAGCAACCATCCCAGCAAAGTGGCGCGAATTAACATGAGAGAAGAATAAAAATAAAGGAAAAGAAACAACGAGTAAGCGTGTATCATTCTGAGCAAAAGCAATCCAACAAATTTTGCTATGACCTTCATGTATTAATTGGTCAAGAAACCATCTAGTCAGAGGAGTCGGAAGTCATGGTTCCGGAGCGGAAACAGGTACAGCCAGGACGATGGGATCTGCGACATCCCTACATGTTGCGCGGTTTGTTGAGCTTGTTAAGCATGGTGTTATCAGCCTGACTTCTACTACCCTCGGAGTTGGCCTGGTTCTGCGCTTGTTGCGATGCTGTTTGAGGAGCACCCGGTGCTTGTTGAGGCTGCTGCGTGTGAGCAGCGGTGGAAGGAGGAGGTGGTGCCGGAGTGTGATTCTGCTGGGGCTGGGACTGAGCCTGACCACTAGGGCCGACCAGTTCGTTAATGCGCACACCTCTGGTAGCGTTGGTTGGGCTTGAACGTTCCGAGTTCGAAGGGACGGGCTTCGTGTCAGGATGAGACGTTACAGCCGGGTTGTAGGCAGCCGGAGTAACAGACGCGGCGTGGGTGTGGGGAGAGTGAGAAGGACGAGGCTGATCGTATGAGTAGTTGTTTTGTTGAGGTGATGGCTTGCGTGCGGGGGCTGGTGCAAAGTATGGCTGAGCATGAGGTTGTGCGGATTGGAACGAAGTGTTGGAAGACGCAGGAGAGCCAGCTGCAGGTGTCAAGACGGTCGGATCAGGGTAAGTGTACTGAGGCTGAGCGTGAGGTGGAGGGGGTCCTTGTTGAGACATCTGAGCAGCCTGAGCGGCCTGAGCAGGGTTTGGCGGCGGAAGAGTTGGCGTGTGCGGCTCCTCGTTCGGACGCTTGCGACCAGCTTCCTGAGCAGGGTTCGGTGTTCCAGTGGGTTGCGGAGGTGCGACATGAGCAGGGGGAGGTCCTTGAGGCATGTGGCCTGGAGGCATGGCGTAGACGGGTGGGCCTTGAGGGTAACCTTGGGGAGGAGGGTAGGCGTGTTGCGGAGGAGGATAGGGATCACGGCTCGCATGTTGCTGAGGAGGAAGAGGCTGGCCATATGCTCCGTATAGTTGCTGGGGAGGTCCGCCCTGGTTTCGCCAAACGGTATGCGCCGGGACGAAGGCCTGCGACTGTGCCGAGACGGGTGTGAAGACACACTCCTGCGAGAAACGCTGGCAGTTTGTGCAGCGACCGTCCTCGGACTGGTCAAACCCAGAGCATCGAATCTGGCCAATGTTAGACGAGTGATGCTAGGTTCTATCGAAATAAACATACCTTCCGACGCCGGCAGTAGCGACAGGCAATAGCTGTTCTTTGGCGAGGTGCAGGTTGAGGAGGATAGGGCAGAGGCTGCTGGTAGTGGCCTGGCGGAGCATGTCCGTACATTGGAGGCGGTGGCAGCGAGCGGTAGTGGTCTGAGTGAGAAGGTTGGAGAGTGGTCATGTTTGGAGGTCCTCCTTGCGGCAATGCCTGACTGATGGGAGGAATCTGGACAGGAAAAAAGTCAGTGTCACGCGAGACTGTTTGCGCGTGCGACTTTTCGTACCTGTGTGGGATGACGCTGTTGGGGATACTGGGCGTTAGGATGTGTTGGAGGTGGTTGCGCCCACTGCTGCTGGTGCTGTGGAGGGGCAGAAGTGGAAGGTGGAGGTGGGGGGTGTTGCTGGTGCTGCAAAGGTTGTTGATGTTGCTGCTGTTGGTGAGGGTGTTGATGAGGATGTTGGGGATGCTGAGGGTGTGGTTGTTGTGGTTGTTGCTGCTGCGGCGCTTGACCATTGGCATTTGGCGTCCAAGCAGCAGGAGGTCCGGGGTTTGGGTACATGTCAAATAAATATAGGCGGGCGGGGAGCGACTAATGCGCGTGGATGAGATTTGTCCAACAGCAGTAGCCGAGTATGCACGTCGGCTGGCGTGAGATGTGGGATGTGGCAGCTACGTCGTAGTTGCACAAGGGAGGCGCGGGCCGCAGGCGAGCTGCAGGATCAACGGCACTCAAGGCAAGACAGCGGCGTCGGGTGACAGCTGCAGCAGAAACCGACGGTATTTTTTTCGAAAAGCAGGAGCAGGAGCAGCAAGTCCAAGTCGTGTGCGCAGCAGCTGGAGAGTGTCGCGGGTGCGGGTGTACAGGCTGTCTTGTACAAGAAACTGGACCAAATGACCTCAAGCGCGCTTCTAGGGGCGGCAGAAGGAGCGGTAGAAAGAAACGATGTGAATCCGACACACAGGCACGGAAATGTCCAAGGAACAGATGGTGGGGTTTCTGCCGCTATTTCAGGTGCAAAAGACGACCGGCTGTCGAAGCGGTTTCGTTTGGTTGGTTGAGGGCGTTACTGGTCTCAGGCGGGATTGTGGATAGGCCCGGGGCGCTGTATGGTTAGCGAGAAACGCGGACGGGTAGTGTGTCCGTGAGTTTGTGGATGCTTTTTGAGAATCCAATATTCTGTTAGGAGTCCGAGCGTCTTTTGCGACACTCCTGCTCCAAAGGTGACCACTCTGCGCACCGGCGACCGAGTCTCAAAGTGTTGGTTCGAGCATCAACAGACAGCTCATGCGGCCACTCCGCTTCTCTACTGCTTCGCCAAAATTTTCAATCTTACAGAGACGAGGGCATGCGCGGCTCTAGCGCAACAATTTGTACGCAATAAACAATCCCGTCGATCACAGCGCGCGCGGGTCAAGGCAGCGGCGTGGCTGTCGGAGAAGAGGCTTTAGCTTTGCGGACGCTGCCACTCAGTGCGCAGAGAGCCGTGCCGTGATCGAAACGTTGTTTGGTGGTAGACTCCACTTGAGCGTGCAAGCGGTCAGAAGACAAATACTACCGGCAGGGCAGGGCAAAGCGAGATTTGGACGTGCCTCGGAAGGGCGTCTTGATCGATGCTGCTAAGCTGCTCCCTAGCTCAAAGAGGACGTGGTCGTCAAGGTCGCCGTCTGTTGTAGGAGCGCTAAATCAGCAACTTGCTTCACCTGGTCCGAGTGCTTCTGCAGGCTTGACCCTCGGCTTGCCACGCGACAGCACGAACTCTCTGACCAAGGAGGATCTCGAGGATGCAATGATCTGCGTCTAGTGTAAAGCCTCCGTTCGCCGTTTGTGAGAGCGAGCCTCGCCAAAATCTGCTCCGTCAGCGGCTCCGGCGTGTGCGCGCGTCTGTTTGACGCGCTTAAGGTCGATCTTCCTTGCTGACCGCTCCAGCGAGTCACTCTTGGTTGCGCCCGTCGCTTGTCACTGTCACTCCGTTCGCCTGTCGTTTCGCTTGACCGGTGACTTTTGCAATTTGTTTGCCCCCAAGTGATCACTGCATCGGACCATCACCTCATCTCTTGCCCTGCTCTATCGAGTCAGTTTGCGCCTTGTCAACTGACTACGCAGAGACAAGGTCGTCCATGTCTTAGACGGACACGTGCGGTACGGGACACTTACCTTAGTTCAAACCGTCCTTCCGCTGGCTCATGCGGCGCCCCGAGGGCAACTTACGGCTAGGAGGATGTGTAAGATCACACCGTTTCAACGATGACAATCAAGGGAGTGAGACTGGAGATGCGCTTGATTGCTTCAGTCCACCGTGCGATGGTTTGGCGTTTGCCTCGTCTAGGCTGTTCTCGTCCTCTTTGGGGAGGACTTTCCGGATTGGAATTTCAGAAAAGGAGTCGTCTGGACGCTGTCTTGCTTTGAACGAGCAAAACGTCATGGGATTTTGAAGACAAGGTAGGACTTGATCGCTTGATCATGGGAGAGACGATTCCAACGCTCTCTATTTCTATTGATCTCTTCAATTACATCAGCGAATCCTAACGAGAGTTTCTGATCTATCAACCATCGAGACGGAGCGGTATGCAGAGGGGTTCGTACAAGGTTTCAGTCTGAGAGAAGGCCCGGGACGAAGCGCAAATGCATGGCATCTCAATCACATCACATTATCTTCCTTCGTTTGTCCCCTTGCCTTCACGCTGTCGCTGACCTGCCATCCAACGCACGGCATGTGGAGCGGTGGCCCGGGCAGATGCATCTTCGCGATAAAGACACAGCCTGCATGATTAGGATCAGTTAAACACACACCCTACTTTGCTTCCAACGCAGCTACGTTGGTCGTCATGCGGTCTTGCGATAGTTAGATGCAACACCGCTATGTCGAGATCCGGTATGGGCTGGGGAATAACTCTAAAAATCCTACCCCTTCGCAATATGGCTCCTGATAGAGGGAGCCGACCAGCATGTCCATGTCAGCTTGCAAGCCCTGGAATTTTCGCTTGTTTTCTGATGCAGTCATTTGCAGCTTGTATGCATCCCCTCGTCAGGCCTACCCCTCCTGCCGACAGCGGTCCGATCCGACGTTTGACAAAACCCGACTAAAGCAGAAACATTGGACGATATGTCTCGTCTCTGCAAAATGAAACACCACAAGATAGAGACAACGCGATCTAACAGAGACTTGCAATCTGTCGGCAACGTTGACCCGTCCGCGGGCTCCCGGCTGGCCGATCGCAAGTCGTGTGTTTCGAGAAGCCTGCTGCCCGTCCGCGCGCAAGCCTCGCAAACGAACGACCAAGACATAAGGTACGGTACGCTGGGAGGCGGTGCGGATCGAACAAGGACCGTCCGTTCAACCTTGATCATCCTAATTCGATCAATGACAAAATACCACAGAGCGACACGAGAGATTCGTAACACTGATCAGGCTTTTGCCGCGCAAGCTCATTACTGCCACACCCACGCCCTGCAGCCAGCATTCCCTGCTCAGATGAGCGCTTCTGCATCATTCATCAATCGTGGTCAAACCTCTGACAATTTCTGCCGTCCTTCCCTGCCCACCATCTGCCCTGCTAATCATGAACCACCACACCCGGACATGGGTAGCACAGACCGAAACCAACATGAAATGGTGGCCCAGCGCGCGCATGTACCGTGAGAGCTCTAAGCCGAAAAGCGAATAGTGCGTCGTCAGGTGATTGAAATCTCATGCGGCCCAATATGCATGCCCTAAACTGAGGCAGAGACCAATCATAACTTATGCGAAGCCTTGATGCGCTGGCATATTCTTTTTCGATATTCCAACGTCGGACCTGTCACAGACGACAAGTCCTGCAGAATGCGAGTAGATGAAAGCAGAATATCACGCAGCGAATATTGAAAAAAATGATACATCTCGTGGCACTCGACGATTTGTCGATCGTTGCTGCTGCTAAAGCAATCAGACGCTTTGCATGTGTCTTGAAGCCTTTCAGTGCTTCACCCGTTGCAACGGCACTCCTCTGGATTCTGCTTGACACCTTGCCATGCATCAGCTTCGCGCCTCACTGACTAGGCATCAGAGGCTTCTGTTCCAGACTCCTCGTCTTGTTCATCGTCGTCCCCATCATCATCCTCATCCTCACCGTCTTCTTCGGGATCGGGGAGAACGATGCGGTTCAAACAAGCGATCTGGAAATGAACAATCATCAGCCATGACTTCTCAATATGATGCTACCCATGGTTGGCTAGTAGGGATATTGGCAAACAAGGTTTCTGAGGGTTTACTCCGAAGAGGACTAACCCCCGAAACAGACCACGCACCGTACCGCGGGCCGGACGGTTGGATTTTGTGGATGATGACTCGCAACCATAAAAGGTCCGTTCAGCCCCTATCGCCGTATCGTCGAGCGACGGTGCGACTCGAGTACCATGGTTCAAGACGACGCGCTTTTCTGAACAGAAATATCAAGAGAGGGCAAGGAGATAGGCATCAACTCACAAACGGGTGCAACGCCGAGAAGAGATCCGCAATTCGGCGGAGAACTTGCGCGTCGAGGACCTCAGCGTTACTCAACTTGGTGCCGACTGTAAAGCGTCTGAGGCGTAGAAGATCGATGTCCGGATGACCAGCGTCATATCCCTAGCACATCAAGGGTCAGTTTCCAATCTTTGTTTCGCATATGTATGCCACTGTGTGTGACCATCCCGCCATGAACCATCCTCATTAATTTTGACGCTCATGCCATGAGACACATGAGATCCAGGTAGGTTTGACTAGCGGCTTCCAGCCGACTAGTTTACCAAAGAACGACCACTTCACAAGTCTTGCTCGCTATCTCGGCATGTATGTCGCTAGGTGTCTGTGAGAGATGAAGGGTAAGAGAATGGATATTAACCGTGCCGAATGACCAGAGCGAATGTTTACGTACCTTTACTATTCTTGCTCAACTCGAATCAGAGGTCAGTTAATCCCTCCTTGTTCATCTCGATGTTGTGTCCACAGAAAGAGGCAGCGCGGGACGCTCCAGGCCGAGCGGGAGTAAGGTAGGAAGTAGCGAGGAACCCCTTCCCGTCCGGAGAAGCATGGGCCGAAGGTTCCCACGCCATCTCCTGTGACGACTTGCATTGTTCATCGTGACGGATGATCGATCAATCCTGCTTCTTTCTGCTCCTGCTTCGAGTCTTCGGCAGTCAAGGTTCTGTTGCTCGTTGCCGTTTGCAGATGCAGGATGCAAGCAACCAACAAGATGCGCTTCCTGCCGAAGTTGTCGAGTGGCTTGTCGTCGGGGCAGCCAGCCACAGAGCTCCCAGCTGGAGGTCGCTCATCCCCATGGGACACCTGCCTGCTGACACAAGCAAGACCTGCGCATCGGCTTGATAACCTTTGCTTGCAACCACTGGGTGAAGACATGCACCATCTATGTACAGAGTGGGGCAAAGAGAGGTTGGCTGCTTACCTTTGGCTTAGTCTTCAGTGCAGTCTCTGCGTTGGTCCGAACGAAGGATTTCACGGCCGCCTCTGTCGAACTGTTCGAGAGAAACTCGGCTCGCAAGTTGTCATTCATCAACACGTTCTTCAGCCGCTGCGGGTTTTCGTCGATGGTGGTGCGGAGAGCTGCAAGAGCTCTCGCATCTGGAGACCAGTAGCCTCCACCTACGGATCCAAGAGTTAGCTGCGGTTTCAATGAAGTCGTGCTATCTACTGAAGATTTGAGCCCAGCTTGCGACCAGACGAGGGACTCAACGCTCTTTCTTCGACACCTCTGCGATGCGTCTATGATCAACACCGCGACGCAAAACACGCCTTCCTTCTCATTAAGGCAGCGAAGCTCTGTTTCAGGTTCAACCCAGGACAGTAGCAATTGCATGTGCGGTGGACGACGACGACGATATTGACCACTGACGCAGATACCGCTCGAGCCCTCTAGTTCAGCACGCATCCGAACCGCCGCCCCAATACCCAGACTCGCTGAGCGTCGACACGACGAAGCGCCCACATACGAAGAAAGAGATGGCCGATGCAAGAACAGTAGCAGCTTTGAGATCCTCGCTACCTTGCGTTGAAACAAAGTACAAGAGCAAGGCAACAATGTTCCTTGTCTTGGAGACAAAGAGGCTGGCTGTTCGGAGCGATGAGCCTTAAGATCATCCCAAAACTCAACCAGGGATCACTTTGGACGCACATCCCCTCCAGCGTGCAAGAGTTCGTCACCTCTAGCTGCCACAACGCACATTCTGCTCTAATAATACCACTCCCCATGAGGACGCAGCAAGCAGAAGCTCGCCAGAAGAATCAGATCGACTTGAAGTCATTGTGAGTCCCGATGGTCCACCTTTTCACCAGGCGTATCTGTAATTGCAAGAAAGAGGTTGGTGAGAGCGAGAAACTCCCGCACGTGGAAAACGTCGTTTCGACACTCCAGAGATCAAGCCCGGCTGACCGATCGAGCCGGCATCTTATCAGGCACGGCTTGACCCTTAATGATTGTCGTGGTTTTTGCCAGCTCCACTATCAATCGTGCCCGTCGGGAGCGGGAAGCGGCTCAGGAGATATCGCTCCAGGATCGGGAAGGACCCGTCAAGTAGATTGAGCAAGCCACAGCCGTGCGACACCAACAAGCGCCATAGGGAAAACAGAAAACGAGAAAATAAATGAAAATCGTATCACTCACCAACAAAGCTGTCGTTCGGACTAATTTGAACATAGTAGGCGGCATAGGGTCCTTTACGGCCCGTTCTGCTCCTGAACGTTTGTGATCCCTTGGTCAGTGTCGTGTCCATGATCCTTCTGCTCACGCGTAATGAACTAACCAGGCGGCGGAGAAATATGGCTATATGAGGTCAATGCGTTAGTATTAGCGTCACAGAAGATGACAGGGGCCACTTTGATGCTGCCTGCAGACTTGCATTGCGGCCGAGAGCTTCCTTCTCTATGGTACATACTTTGTAAGGCGTGGGATCTTTGCTGAATCGTATGTCTCTGTATATACGAAAGACCTGTTCATCGAACTACGTGTCAGTCGCGCATGATCGATCGACCTATGAACGATACTGACCACATCCTTGAGCGGCAGTTCTGGGATAGTATCATCGATTTTGGTGAGTTCTTCGGTCAAAGATTCCACGAATGAGTTCCAGTCTTTCAGGCTCGAGCGATAATCGGCATCATACACTGCAGAAATGGTAATGAGTCAGTCAATTGCTTTCAACGCGCTTGAAAAATTGAGCCCATCCATGTTTGGAAAATGGGGTACATGATCTAGAGGGAGCGGTGTAATTAAGTGCTCGAGCGGGTGGTCGGTTGTGGAGTAATGGCGAGACCAACGTCCCTTGGTTGATCTGGCTGCAAGCTACTGCACAAATGTTCGAGCTGCAAAGCGAACAGAATCAACATCGCTAACAACCAGCCGATGAAGAGTTCTTTCGGCCGAGAGAAGGTAGTCTCGTGTTGTGTTGCATGGGATCATATTGAGCGCCGCAGTCATTATGGAGCCTTGAACATGCAATGCTCTGGTGAATATCCACAACGACATCGCGATGTGGTCCAAGAGGCTTGGTATTGATATGGAGCGATATGCACGACAAACAAGGTATGGGTAAACACTTACTCTTGAGCCATTCTCGGTCATTGTTCGCTTTGAGATCCTTGAGGAACGACATGGTGTTAGGATGGATCGTGATATCGGAGTATGGCGTACTGCCTGGAGTTCTAGGCTTTGGCTTCTTGATGATAATCTGAGTTCCAGGTGCAAGTCCAGTGCTGACGCCTTGACGCCAAAGCTCTTTGCCTTTGCTGCCTGAGGTTGAAGCAAATTCCGCTGCCTTTGAAGGTGCGGGTGCCCTTCTCTTCCTTGGGCGCTCTTCCTCTTCAGACGATACACCTGAAGAGACATCAGATTCGTCCTCAGATTCCACTACAGCACTAGATGATCCATCTTCAGGGGCTTCCTCTCCGTCGGATTCATTTTCAGTATCCGGTTCAAAGTATTTGCTTTTAGTGGCAGCTCTCCGAGAGCCGCGAACAGACTCCTGCTTTCTTTTGAGATCCCCAGTACTTGGATTTCTCGCTTCGTTCTTGTCAAGTGTCTCTGTTGACTTTCGTGCCATATCGCGCGTCCAAGGGTTCGCTCGTTTGGCTTCCCAAAAGTGGTTTCTCCAAGTGGGGGTGAGGGTCCAGCGGTATATTTGATTCCTTGTAGATGTTGAGACACCAGGCTTGTAGCTAAAGAACCTCCGAACCAGACTTTGGACAATTTGAGAAAGTGCGATTGAGGGCCAGTGTACTTTGTCCGTGTGTCCTCGCCTCACTTCGCGAGATCGTATCCACGCGACAAGCACAAATCGTCAACATCGCGTGAGCATCGCATTCCAAATGACATCATCAACTTCATCCCAACATCGCAACTCCTCATGTATGGATGGTCTGTTTTCTAACCAAAGAAAAAAGGAAACGATTACACGATCCAAGCCGATCAACATATACGAGGAGCTTTGAACACCGCCGCCACGGAGCCAGATCAAATGAGATTACCTACTCGAGTGCTCACAACATCTTCGGGTTTTGCGGCCCAGAAGACGAAGATTCTGCAACAGTTCACCGCACCTAATGCCTCGGGTACGAGCGGCTCGTCCAAGGATATGGTAGATGTCGGTATCCGAAAACTGGTGGATGAGATCAACGAGATAGACACACTTGCGACGACGAACAGCTGCGCGGGTCGCATCGTCGTGTGTCTGGAAGGCAGAAGTGTGACCTTGCCGGCCTCAAACACATACGATGATGCGCCTGGTGCTGTCGAGGGAGATGGTGGTCAAGCACTGTTCGTATCGCATGACCCATTGCCACTTTCTGGAAAAGGACCTGTAGCTCCAACATTGGGGCTGTCTGACCATACCAATCTGGGTGTTCCTCCGTCTATCGAAGGCGTGAGATGGGTGCGCTGCAAGTTCGAACCCATGGTAGGTGACATCTCTGTCTCTTGTTTGTTGCTTGCCTACTCTCCGGTTTCTGCTCATCATGCTGGAGCAAAAAACATCATCCCAGGGTTAATGGACAACGTAGAACTTGCATATACTATGCTCATCACTTGAGAGCGCACAAAAGTTAAACACAGCAGCACTGCAATCTGGATTCACAGAAAGTGGCATCTCAAGCATATCGACTGACAATCTCCGGACCTCCACGGCCGTGGTGGCCATCCGAACCGCCAGTCTCGCTTTTGATAGCATTATCGGATACGAGGGCGCCGATGGCAAGCTGATTCCCATGGTCACGGAAGCATACATGCGTGTCCTCGTCGAACTCTGTAATGAGAAATTTCGCATCAACGAGCAAAAGACAGAAGCATTCCGGGAAGCTCTGTTTGCAAGCTTCAAACCACAACAGGTGCAATCTTCGGGCCCTTGTGCTTGGGAACCGATCGAACAACGAAGGGCGAGGATGAAAGAGGATGGAATTCGACGTCAGGCAGAGACAGACGTGCAAAAGGCTGTAGGTGAATGATCGTCTCGGCGCCGTCTTCAACTCTTGCTGTGAGCAATTGCCTTGATATCATCTCTTTACTGGTGCTTTGTTCTTCCATACTCTATCGTTAACAACTAGGTGTGGGTTATTGGTGTACGATCGCTGTAAGCATATATCGCATTGTTTTTACGTGTCTGTCTCTGACCTTTCTATTGGCTTGTCAATTCACATAGCACTATAATACTTGTTGTTTCTCGAGTGCTCAATCATAAACTGAACTCAACCATCATCACATATTCTGAAACCAGTGTTCCACAACTCGGCGATGAGGTACTGTTGATCATGTGTGATGCTGGTTGACTATCATCAAGAGTGCAAGCATAAAGTTATATTGTGATATCATGTCGCGATGAGGCTATCTTTATAGCCCAGGCTTACGTGAGTATAACTGTGATGGTCTATAGAGCGATTCTATCAGGCTATTAGATATATAGCTTCTCTGATGGTCGTGTAATGTCGTCGTCGAGCCGTGTACCCGTGATTGCAGGTATGACCCTGTCATGATCAGCAATAGGATCACCTACCGAATCACAATCACTTCAGTCTCACAAACATCAAACAGGTTGTACGATTCTGTACATGGGAAGGAAACATCCAGAGCAACATCGCCTTCTATATGACTGGGTAAAAACAGCAAATGACTCTAAATTCAGATCCCTTTCCTACCTGTCAAGCAGACTAAAAACCAACAAAAGCTACAAGCAAAGAACTCAATCAGACGTACTAACGAGTGCTGCGTTTATCTTGACCAGCGACTAGTGACTCTGCTCTAAACTTCTTATTATCACCTCAATAAACTTCTTATCATCACTCACCTCAATCAAGTTCTCATCATCACTCACCTCAATAAACTTCTCATCACCACTTGTCATCATCGCTCACCTCAACCTCATCACCTTCGTCAATATGTCGAGCCTTGTTCCTGGAAATGTCAGCACTACTAACGAAGAGTTGGCACCACTGCTTGAGAAGCTTAAACGGTCGTACGTGCCTGTCGATGTCAAGGCCGCTTTCAACAAGCTACTCGAGCATTTGCACAACGATGAGCTGGATGACTGTATTGACGCGGGAGAGGAGCTTCTGAAGCAACGTATCCCCGATACCACTCGTACAAGAGTTCACATCCTGATAGCGTCCTGCCTTGCGGATCCTGACGAGATGGAGGAGCACTACGAGAAGGCCCTACACCTCTGGACACTTTTGAACACACGATACGCTGAGGACACACGCGTTGCTGCATGGCTCCGAGGAGCTCGTGCTGAGCTCGACGCCTTGTCTGAGGCTATCCAAGATGAGAGAAGTGACGACCTCCAGGACGAGGAAAATGACGACCTCCAAGATGAGAGAAGTGATGACCAGTCTAACCCTACCAACACACCCAACAAACTCGCAATGAGTGCTATTGCCGTTGTAGAGTCAGCCCCAATCTTCGGTCCTGCAAGTGCTTCCAGCAACGATCCCTCCTCCTCTCAGAGCGGTTCAAAAGCCGATAGCGAGACTACATTCTGGCGCTCTAGCAGTATTGCGTCGTCCGCTCGATCCCCAGCATCGTCACATGCCAGTTCTCTGCAGAGAAGCGGCTCTCGCCTCTTCGGAGCCATTGCGTGGCCTGGACAGCAGTTGTACAGACTGCCTAAACATATCGGAATGTCGCCTGCAACTATTCTCAAGCTCGCATGGGATCCCAACAGAACCCGGCCCCTACTATCGTCAAAGACACTTCCACCCGGCCCTTCAAAGAGACGCCCATCCAGCTCTCCCCAGAGAAGTCGTCCATCCAGCCCTTCAGAAACCGTTCCGTCCACTCCTTCGAAGACGCCTATGTCCTCCGTTCACCCCGAGTCCTACACCAGCTCGTGACACGGAGGAATACTCCAGAGCCATGTTCGAGCCACCGTCGCCATCTACGCCTGTTGCTAGCCTTGGAAGAGCGATGCAATCTCTCGCTGTAAAAGCTAAAGCTGCCCGAACGCAGTGGAAGGTACGGCAGTATAATCTAACGTTGTGACTTCGAATTTTAGTAACATGTTCTTAGCTTCAACGATATCCGTAAGAAGTTCAGCGAAAGTTGAACTTGATCGACAATCTCGAAAGACACTTCCATTCAACCCTCCAAAGAGACGCCCATCTAGCCCTTCAGAAAACATTCCGTCCATTCATTCAGTGCCAGGCTGGTGGTTTGGGGGCAGATGTTACTCTCAAGTTGGTCGATGCATTTATT
Source organism: Aureobasidium sp. EXF-10727 (assembly GCA_023848595.1). Classification (NCBI taxonomy): domain Eukaryota; kingdom Fungi; phylum Ascomycota; class Dothideomycetes; order Dothideales; family Saccotheciaceae; genus Aureobasidium; species Aureobasidium sp. EXF-10727. The sequence goes on from SWBF01000088.1 coordinate 79,491, forward strand.
TGGTCAAGCCAAAACTGACACTGCAGCACGCTCTCTGAATCATCTGGGGTATCCAGCATTGGGTCGCATAGGATAGAGTTGTGCCAATGTCTTGCTGTCCTAGAGCCAAGTGTATAGCGAATCAAAAATTTCTGAAATCGTAAGCTCATATTAATATGGTCGTCTATCTCTATAAATCTATCAACACATAAATGCCAGTAGTTGTCGTTTGTTTCCAATCTACCAGCATAGAACTTCCAACCATCACACAAGGTCGAGGAAAATCCAGCCTCAATCTGTGCAAATTATGGATATGCTTAGGCCTGGTGACCAAGCTCGTGCTTGCCTTGCGAGAAGTCGACGGCAGGAGCATTGTGTGCATCGATAAAGACCTTCTTGAATCTGAAACGAAGAAGATCGTTGGTGGTTTCCTTGACGTTCTTCCAGTTTTGGGCCACGAGCTTGCTGGTGGGCTGGGAGAAGATGAGATCGATCTCCTCAAGGGTCTTGTCCTTGGTCTCGGGCATGAAGAAAAGTTGGTAGAACCATCTGTAATGAATCAATTAGCTCTGGCGAGGGCAACGGGTTTCGGACGACTTACCCGACAAAGGCAATTCCGCCGTAGAATCCAGCCGTGAGACCGATGTTGGTGAATGCCTTTTGCATGGCGGTGAAGTTGTAGGTGACAATGAATGATGAAAGGAAGAGCCAACCGTCGGACGTGGTCATACCTGAAATTGCGTTAGATATCAATAGTATGGGTACAGAGGAACACGCTTACCGTATGATCTCAAGTAAGTAGGGTACGACTCAGCGGGAATGACCCACGTGAGACAGGCGTAAGTCCCGAAGAAGGTCTCTTTCTAGGGTATTAGCGCTTGAAATTCATGGATGGGTGGAAGAAACAGCGAGGGGGTTGTTGTTTTGGAGGAGGAGGAAGGGGGTGGGGGGGGGGGGGGGGGGGGCGGAGAATTTCGAGGGGGGTTTCCCCGGGGTGGGGTTTCCCCAACGCCCATCTCCGCGACTGACAAACTGAAGTGTTATGGGGATTGAGCAAGGATCACGTACCGTAAATAATAAGACCGGTGAGGTAGACACCCATCTGAGCATTCTCACCACCGGCGTACTGGGAGACACCAGCAATGATCAAGCCGACGAAGAAGACGGGAAGGGTGGCACATGCCCAGAAGCGGCGACCACATCTCTCCATGTACAGGACGGCGGGGATGGTACCAAGAAGAAGCGAACCACCACCAACCAGCGACATGTAGTTGGCTTGGAGATCGTTGAAGCCGAGACGCTGCATCAGAGTACTCATGAAGTATGTGATGGCGTTAATACCTAAGAAAAGTAGAGTTAGCATTTGTTTGCAATTGCCTGTCTTCCATTCGTCTTACCGGTCAGCTGTCCGAGAGCAATCATGATGTTGGCATAAACAAATGCGCGGCGAGCGCGAGGCTCGGTGAAGAGATCCATCCATGGGTACTTTGCGTTTCCACGACCATTGGCGACTTCCTCGTCTTCCTGTTCCTGGGACATCTTCATGACGTAGAATTCCTCGCGAGAGTCAAGAGTTTCGATACCACGGATACGCTTCCAGACCTTGAAGGCGTCTACGGGCTTTCCCTTGTGCATGAGGTAGCGAGGCGACTCGGGCATATAAAGCATACCGATACCCATAATAGTAGAGAAGACCAGCGAGCTACCAAGGATGTATCTCCAGTTACCAGGAACCTGATTCGAGATTAGCAGCAAGCTCTTTGTGATTGTTGAATAGAGAAGCGACTTACTGTAACGAACATGGCGGCGACGGCGTAACCAAGGACCTCACCAAAGGCAATGGCAAACTGGTAGAGAGAGACCATGTTTCCACGGAGTCTTCTCTCGACAGTTTCAGCGACGTAGACAGGGACGGTACCACCTTCGAGGCCTACACCCAGCCCCAAAACGAGTCGCGCGGCAATGATCATGGCGTAGTCCTGAGCGCCAGCCTCGAGAGCACCACCGACAGTGTAGAGAAAACAAGAGAAGATGATAGCCCAGCGACGTCCAAGGTATTCGTTCGCAGGAGAGAGAATGATGGCACCACCGACAGCTCCGAGAGACATGGCCGAGTTGACCAGACTGTTCTGGCGGTCATTGAGACCAAGGTCCTTAGGAAGGAAGAGGTTGGCACCGGAAATGAGCGATTGATCCAGACCAGACAACATGCCTCCCATACTGGCGAAAGCGACAATGAGCCATGTGAAGTGCTTGGGGTTCTTGAACTGGAGATCGAAATGGCCGTTGTTTTCTCCACCTTGAGCGTCGATTTCATTCTGCATCTCTGTCATGAGGGCGTCAACTTCCCAACCACCATTCTTTGCAATGTCGACGGCTTCGCTAGTGTTGACATGAGGAACACTGCCAGAGCGGACGGCATCCTCCATCTGATCCTTGGTCATGTCGCGACGGTCCATGTAGCTTCCCTGCTGAGCAGGGTCGAACATCTCAATGTTTTCATGTTGCTCGCCAGAGGCGGCACCCTTGACACCTTTACCCATGTTGATGCACGAGTCGTTTGGTGACGGATAAAGAAGGGAGAGGAAAGAAATGCTTCAGAAAGGAAACTTTCGACCAACTGCGAGGCCCTCCACCTTTATGTGTGCTCCAAGAAAGTGGAGAACGTCCATGGGGATGCTCGTGCATCAGGCCGATCACTCTCCGTGGGCAGACTCATCGCTAAGGTGGAGGCATGCGGTCTCTCCATCTCCCATCTCCATGGAGAGTTACCCCCAGAAAGACTCCAAAACATGCAGGAAGCCGGTGAAGCCTGTAGGGTTGCTGAGACGGTCCGAATCAGAGATCCGCTTCAAGGTCCTTTCAGGAATGGTGTGAGGGTGTCTCTTCGGTCCGACTGTCGATATGACGAGGTGCCTCATTATCTACTGCCGCCTGAGTGGACGACGACGAGTTTTAACCGGAAGTCGGATGCGCGTTTGCGACCACTTCGAGCCGTGCACCACGCAAGTTTGTCAAGGTAACGTTCTCAGTGTCGCGAGACCGAATCGACCCGGTCAGTACGAGCACTGAGAAACCTTGCGACAGCACACTTTTCCTCCGATCTCATCACACTGCGACTCGAGAAACCAGCCACAGGGCCATCTGAAGTGATGTCTTCCTGACCCTGCAGCCAGGCGGGAGAGGCTGGAAATAGGCTTGCTCGGCTTGGAAACTTCTGACAAGCGTGCACAAGACTTGAACGGCACAGCCAAAAACACACAGCCGAGCGAGTGGGGAAAATGCTTGTCTCATTGGCGCACTTGATGGCTTGAAACTTCGGGAATTGTGAGAGAACATTTCAGGAAAAACCTTGTGTTCGACATCTTGTGTGCGACAAACTTCGTCGCGATATGCACATCCTCTCAACGAAGAAGAGTTGGCGACTACATTAGGCAAGGCAGAAGGAAAATCGTTCACGGAAGGAGCGGTTAATTGCAGTGCTTTCGATGGACAGAACTCTGGTTCAATCGTGAATTTTTCATGGCGACGTAAGTGTCAAACTTTAGTGAACGAAACGTTTCGATCGAAAGTGGTTACATGATTCGTGTCGTGAAAAATAAAATAAAATCGATGCATCATGCATTCGACGGGCCTGGCTTCACAAAGATGTCGTTATGCCCGACATCGACCTGTCTATCATCCTGTCCTCTGTAATGCTTCTTGCCTCTAAAAGTCCAATCGATGGCGATGATGAACAAGACAATGGCGTACACAACGCAGACATAGTTCATGTTTCCGGCAGTCGCAGGCATGTATGTTGGGAAGGAATACAAGACCAACGTGAATACTGTCCACGCAAGTAGGACATAGTTGGAGATGAGGCCAAAAATTCCCAGATTGAAGGGTCCAGTGAGCGATTGTTCCCTGCCTCTGAACAGGAGACAGATAACAGGGATGGCATATGAGATGTAGAGCAGAACAATACATGCACTAGACATTGCGTTGAATGCAGCCGTAGATGCCAGGTACATGCATCCGACGATAGTGACAATGACACAGCTCGTGAAATGCGCGTTGAAGGGAACGTCCAGCTTGGGGTCAATCTTTTGGAGCCACTTATGGCCAGGCATTCCGGAATCTCTAGCGAAGGAGAAGCAGAGACGGCTCTGCCAAGTATGTCCAGCAATGACACAGCCCAGACCTGTGCAGATGATCAAGGTCTCGAGGACGATCGCTCCAGCGGTATTGTTCAGCGCATTGTAAGAGAGTTGAAGGATAGGGACTCCTGTCAAACTGTTGGCGACATCCTGGAAATCACCGATAATACTGAACAGCATCGACACCACAAAACACCAACTGGTGACAAAGCCGATAGCGACGGTGCCCATAATTGCAATCGGTATCATACGTTCAGGTTGATGAACCTCCTCCGCGAGATGAGTTGCACAATCGAGGCAGGCAAATGCCCAGTTGGCGTTGATCAGGCCGGTGATGAATGCAATTCCAGAGTTACTCCATCCGGTGTTGTTGATGAAAGTCGCGAATACGAACTTAGGAGACTGATGACTCGGTGCTGTCGCGGGCACAGTGGCCAGAATCACAACGAAGGAGATCAGAGAGCAGTAAAGTCCAGTAGTGGCGACCGAGGGTAGGATCTTGCCGTAGCAGTTGAACAAGAAACAGACCCATGTGAGGATGAGGTAAGTTGCGAAGACGTGATAATCCTTGACGACGTAGTCGGGATGAGAGAGCTGCCAGCAGCCCACTAGTCCACTTGAAACTCCGATAGTAGTTGATGCACACGAGAAGATAGCCCCGGCCCAGGAAAACCAACCAGTCAGATAGCTCGAGAATCTGGCGTACTTTCTCGAAGCCAACCGAGCAGCCCAGAAGTACTGTCCTCCTGCATTGGGAAGTGCACTGGCAAGTTCGCTCAGACTGATGCCCACGCATATGCTGACTAACATTACGATAATTATGCCGTAAACGAGCAATACAGGCCCACCTGAATTGATTCCTGTAACCATAGCGATGGAGACTCCGAACTGTACCGTGTTAGCACTAAGGAGACAACAAATCTCGGTAGGGACCAACCCATGAATTCGTGAGCGAAAAGCCAGCTCCTAAAATTGACCAAAGCGAATAGTTTCTCTTCAGATCATGACTGTGCCCCACGATGCCATCAGGACCTATGGAGCTGGATAGTTCGCTGGACGAACCATTGCTTTGCAATAGAGTGTTGCCTTTGTCGAGCTTGTTGTCCCCCATCTTGGATGTTGTGAATTTGAAGCACAAGACACAATGTCGATTATCACGTCGCAGAGGATATTGGCGCTTTGGTAGATGGTTGTCGAATACGTGGTCGTCTCAACTTGCAATCAATCAAGAGAGTGCTGCTTCTGGTATCGTGTACAACTCGTGGTGAATGATATTGCTTTTGGCGGAATTGTCGCTGGGGCAGATAACTCGGTGTTGTGAATGCCTGGCACGCACGCAACGCACAAGTAGGGTCGGATCTGGGTGCTTTGAGAAGACAGTCTTTTGTTCTTCGGCTCTGTCAAATGTAGCAAAAGGGTAGTGTGAAATGGGTGTCGTGTAGACGGGAAGCGGGAGGAAAGCACTGAAACCAGTCAAGGCTCAATGTCGGTAGAGAGATTGAGGAAAGAGGTCGAAGTGGATGGTATTTTGAAGGGAGGCAGAGATTGATAGTGTGAAGTAGGAATGATGGTTCTGAAATGTCGATTGCAGAAAAGCGAGATACAAGACTATGACGATACGGCGGTCGTCTCGGAGGTAATGTACTTTGACCGCTAGTGGAGCGCTGAACAAGACTTCTGATCAGATAGATCGACGTAGGTTTGGACAGCATGGCATGGCCGTTGTGCGAAATGGCATGGCACAGTCCAGAACTAGGGTTCGGAAAGCTGGAAGCTGTGCCCTGCTGCAAGATATTTACGTTATGAGGACCGATGAGGAAAAGTTTTCCATTTGTAGATTTCGTCTTCGCGGCGTCGGTCAACAAGTTTTGGTGGTCAGCGGCTCCAAGGATCAAGGGCAATTCGAGCAGGCATGCTATTTGCATAGAACTCGTCGCAAACATCACGTCTTCCAGTCTGCGTTCGACTTGTCATTTGACAGCCTATTTGGTCATGACGTCGTGGTCTAACAAAAATTCGCAAGAAAGGGCCACTTTTCGAGTCGTGGTGAATTTCTGTGACAAACACTCCTCGCGAAGTTTTGCCCAGAGAAGCCAACGTCTCGGCGTTCAAGACGCAGACCGCTTTGATCATGCTGAGAGCTAGCTCACCAAGGCAGTTGTACAGAAGACCACTTGGATAGGTTGCCTATTTCGACTTTGCGTCGATAAGATCGAGTATATTGTCAACGTGGGGTCTGTATCTATTTTGGTCCAGATTGAAAGTTGTTTCATACCATTGCGATGTTCCATAGAATCCGGCACGCCGGCCAACGTATCTAGATTGTGCAGGAGTTGGATGCATGGGCCCCGTGTTGTATCAAGCTATCTCTCAGTTAGTATCGTCCAACAACTTGACAAGCCTGTCCGTGTCGAGCATCAAATATTGCCTACAATGCCTAGCAGTCAAGGTGAGAATCAACACGCTGCGGTTCAGACATACGGAAGTGTCGTAAAACCTCCTTGAGTGCGAACTCATCTAGCAAGGCTGTTATGTACTGCGACAGCACGTATTTGAACGCATGAGATTATAGGATAGAAGGATCAAATAGTCTCTCACAACACGAACGTGAGCCTCGAAGGAATTCGGCGGCGGAGAGAGCCGCCAACGCGAAATTGTACGCGTGGCCGAGATAGCGTTCTGGAAAAGGCAGTTCACAGGATTCATGTTGAGCACTGATATGAAGTCGTGTTGTTCGTCTTACTCGATGTCAACACCTGAGTGTGACTCGATGGCTACATGTAAAGAAGACGCCAAAGAGTCCCTATCACAGACACGGCGCCTTCCGGGGTACCGGAATGGAGAAACACGGAGCGGTATCGGGCTCGTGCACAAGCTTGACATTCTGTTGTGACTGTTGCTCTGACCTCGGCATCGGCATGTGAAGAGCAGGAGAATGATGCGCCAGACCGCGGTCCGGATAGTTGAATTGATTCCTAGACGCAATGGAAGAGAGAGAGAGACACTGTGTACAGACGATAAATGACAGGTAATCCAGCAACTACCAGCAAGCAAGGATGTGTGTCTGCCGAAAAGAGTATGACGTGAACCACGGCAAAAGAACTACCCCACACCAGCTCCCCCGAATCTCGACCATTCGAGTGCATCTCCTCCCCTCGCCCGCCGTTCTCCCCGGGAACGATGTGTAGAAGAGCTTAGATCACTAGCCTCGGTAAGGTTATCTCTGACGGCATACAATTGACAGATACATATATACGCAGGTGATCTGCTCCTCATTTCTTCCCTTCCTCCTTCTGAACTTTACTGTCTCATCTGTGCAACACATTCATACTCCAGATAGAAAAGAAACAATGGCACAAAACCAAGATCACATCCTTCGTGAGGTCAATATCCTCGGACCTCTCAATGACCAGAACCGCAAGGTCATTTCCAAGGAAGCTACTGTCTTCCTGGCTCTTCTCCACCGCACATTCAACAAGACTCGCAAGGAATTGTTGCAAAGACGCATGACCCGTCAGGCCGAGCTTGATGCTGGAAAACTCCCCGACTTCCTCCCTGAGACCAAGCACATCCGCGACAGCGATGCATGGAAAGGTGCTCCGCCAGCACCTGGTCTCACCGACCGCAGAATCGAGATTACTGGACCTACCGACAGAAAGATGGTTGTCAACGCTTTGAACTCGGATGTCTGGACGTACATGGCCGATTTTGAGGGTATGTAAGCTAGCAGCTCAAGGAGTGACAGGCTTCTGACAACTACTTTCTAGACTCTAGTGCACCCACTTGGGACAACATGATTAACGGTCAACTCAACCTTTACGATGCCATCCGCAAGCAGGTCGACTTCAAAATTGGCGAGAAGGACTACAAGCTTCGTACCGACCGCAAGATGCCAACCCTTATTGCCCGTGCTCGTGGCTGGCACTTGGAGGAGAAGCACTTTACCGTTGATGGTGAGCCCATCTCGGGCAGTCTGTTCGACTTTGGTCTCTACTTCTTCAACAACGCTCAGGAACTCGTCAAGAGAGGAGCTGGCCCATACTTCTACCTCCCCAAGATGGAGAGCCATCTTGAGGCCAGACTCTGGAACGACGTCTTCAACCTTGCTCAGGACTACATTGGCATGCCCCGTGGTACCATCAGAGGTACTGTTTTGATTGAGACCATCATGGCAGCATTTGAGATGGACGAGGTAAGCGTCGCATACCGACATGTTTTGGATTGAGCTAACGTCAGGTCAGATCATCTACGAGCTTCGTGATCACTCTTCGGGTCTGAACTGTGGTCGCTGGGACTACATCTTCTCGACCATCAAGCGCTTCCGCCAGAACCCCAACTTTGTCCTGCCTGACCGTTCGGCTGTCACCATGACCTCTCCCTTCATGGATGCTTACGTCAAGCTTTTGATCAAGACATGTCACCGTAGAGGTGTTCACGCCATGGGTGGTATGGCGGCTCAGATTCCAATCAAGAACGACAAGGAGGCCAACGACAAGGCCATGGCTGGTGTCCGTGCCGACAAGCTCCGTGAAGTCAAGGCTGGCCATGACGGTACCTGGGTTGCTCACCCCGCTCTTGCCAGTATTGCGGCCGAGGTCTTCAACGAGCACATGCCCACACCCAACCAGCTTCACGTGCGTAGATTGGAGGTCGACATCAAGCAGTATGACCTCCTCAATATGAACGTGCCTGGAAAGATCACCGAAGACGGCATCAGAAAGAACCTCAACATTGGCTTGGGCTACATGGAAGGCTGGCTCAGAGGAGTTGGTTGTGTTCCCATCAACTTCTTGATGGAGGATGCAGCAACCGCCGAGGTCAGCAGAAGTCAACTGTGGCAGTGGTGTAAGCACCAAGCAACAACGGACGAGGGCAAGACAATCAACAAGGAATACGCACTCAAGCTTCTGCACGAGCAGGCCGAGGAGCTCGGATCTAAGGCACCCAAGGGCCACAAGTACCAGCTTGCAGAGAAGTACTTTGCCACACAGGTGACTGGCGAGCAGTATGACGAGTTCTTGACATCGTACGTAATACACGAGGCACAATCAAGTGTGCAGAGTAGGACAGAATTGCTAACGCGAATTGCACAGGCTGCTGTACGACGAAATCACGACTGTGGGTAGCCCCGCTCCTGCCTCGAAGCTGTAGGAGAGAAAGCACTTCGGGATGCTCAGCAATGGCAGGTCAATACCCTGCGCAGAAAGGCTGATTGATGGATTAGGTCGGACCTGCCCAGGCGGCGCTGGACTTGTGATGTGCTATGGCGAGGTGTAACATGAATGACAAGGATTGGTGTTTTGTGTATATGTCGAATTAATGAAGCATCGATATCATGCCTTTTGATTGGAAAGAAATATGTCGTGTTGTTCGCGTTCGCAAGGCAAGATGGGATCTCTTGCGTCTTGGTAAACGTGTCGGAGACTTTCTCGAGAGAGACTTCCCTGGTGGCTTGCACGGTGGACCGAATCGGGAAGGACGGTCGGTCAATGCGGCCACTCCGCCAAAACAAGCTTCTCAGCGCTTCAGTGCTTCAGTGCTTCAGCGCTTCAGCCTTCTAGCTAATTAGTAACAATAATTAGTACAACATCACCAATTTGACAAGGAATTAGCAGAGTAAAGGTCTTTGTTTGATCAATATTTACTCAGTAGTCATCTTGCCCTTTAACTCAAGGACCTTAGCGTTAAGGTCAACAACGCGCTGCTCAAGCACAACGAAAGCAGTGGTACAGTAGTGGTGGTGCAGTGGTGTGTAAAAGCGCTGAGAAGCTGAAGTGCTGAAGCACTGAAGCACTGAAGCACTGAGAAGCTTGTTTTGACCCCCTCGCTGGCCGTCTTGGGGTTAGAAATTTGGTGCAGTGGTATGTGAAAGCGCTGAGAAGCTGAAGCGCTGAAGCACTGAAGCACTGAGAAGCTTGGTTTTGGCGGAGTGGCCGCATTGACCGACCGTCGGAAGGAGTGTGGGGCAATCGATAAATCAGGATGCGGCTCGGGCTGCTCCAGATACAGTAGATGGCGTAGCTCGTCAGGTACAAGGGTGTTTGAGGGTTCACATCTCGACATCCTCTTCAGACAGTCTTCACATGACATAGCATCTACAAGCCATGTCGCAAGGCTACGAGTTGACGCATCGAGCGTCACCGCGTCAATCGCTCGACCACGCCGAAGACTACCGCCTGTCCACCACGTCGTCGCGCGACTCCATCTCGTCCTCGATCAACGAACTGGACCCTCTCAAGGTCGCAGACCGACCCTACAAGGACGACACGAGCCGAACCCGCGATTCAGTATTCGTCACACGCCGTCGCTCGACATGGCGCCGCTGGTTGATTCCCTCTCGCATGTGCTGCATGATGGTCCTGCTCTTCACTGCTGCCCTGGTCCTGCTGTTGAGTGCCGGAGGTATCTGGGTCTACAAGACTGAGCCCGAGGGCGGCAAGAGTGACCCGTGGTACCCATCACCAAGAGGAGGAACTGTTGCTGCCTGGGAAGACGCGTACAAGAAGGCTGCTGCCCTGGTCTCTCAGATGTCTGTCGTCGAGAAAGTCAACATCACCACCGGCACTGGCTGGGAGATGGGCATGTGCGTAGGCAACACCGGTCCCGTTGAGCGATTGGGCTTTCCCTCTCTCTGCTTGCAGGACGGCCCCCTTGGCCTGAGGTTCGCCGACAACATCACTGCCTTCCCTGCCGGCATCACTCTTGGATCTACCTGGAACAAGGACCTGATTCACCTCAAGGGTCGCGCTCATGGCCGTGAAGCTCGCGGCAAGGGTGTTCACATCGTACTTGGCCCAAGTATGGGTCCCTTCGGTCGTCTGCCTGCTGGTGGCAGAAACTGGGAGGGCTTTGGTTCAGACCCTGTTCTGCAAGGTCTCCTTGCCGCTTCTATGATCCGTGGTATTCAAGAGGAGGGCATTATCGCCACTGCAAAACACTATATCGCCAACGAGCAGGAGCACTTCCGTCAGAGCTGGGAGTGGGGCACTCCCAATGCTATCAGCAGCAACCTTGACGACAGAACTCTGCACGAGATCTACGCTTGGCCGTTTGCCGAGAGTGTCAAGGCCGGTGTCGGTAGTGTCATGTGTTCCTACAACCAGGTCAACCAGAGTTATGCCTGCCAGAACAGCAAGCTGCTCAACGGCATCCTCAAGGACGAAATGGGCTTCCAAGGCTTCGTACAGAGCGACTGGCTCGCTCAGAGAAGTGGTGTTGCTTCTGCCCTTGCCGGTCTTGACATGAGCATGCCTGGCGATGGTCTCCGCTGGATGGACGGCCAATCTGTCTGGGGTGGTGAACTGACGAAGGCTGTCTTCAACGGTAGTGTCCCCATGGAGCGCCTCAATGACATGGTATTGCGTGTTGTGGCTGCTTGGTACCAATTCGGTCAAGACGACAAGACCAAGTGGCCTGCAGAGAAGGATGGCGGCGGTCCCAATTTCTCGTCGTGGACCAATGACGAGGTTGGCTTGCTGCATCCTGGAAGCAACGATACTACCAAGGGTGTCGTCAACAAGTTTATCAATGTTCAAGGCGAAGGCGCAGATGCTCATGGCAAACTCGCTCGCAAGATCGCTGCTGAGGGAACTGTTTTGTTGAAGAATGATGATCATGTTCTTCCTTTGAACCGTGACGGCAAGAAGATGACCAAGAACGGCGACAAGCTCCGTGTCGCCATCTTCGGTGAAGACGCTTTCAACAATGGCAAGGGCCCCAATGCATGTGCAGACCGTGCTTGCAACGAGGGCACTCTTGCCCAAGGATGGGGATCTGGTACTGTCGAGTTTCCTTATCTTGTTTCTCCTGCTGAGGGCATTCATCTTGGGTTCGACGCAGAGAGTGTCAGTCTTTCTGATTATCCTTCGAACTACCAAGACTTGGACAAGCATTCTTCACGCGCGACCGATCAAGACTTGTGTTTTGTCTTTATCAACAGCGATGGAGGCGAGGGCTACGTTGCTTGGAAAGATGTCAAGGGTGATCGCAACGATCTTTATGCTCAGAAGGGTGGTGACGAGCTGGTTCAAAAAGTCGCAGCCAAGTGCGGCGGTCCCACGATCGTGGTTGTCCACTCTGTCGGTCCTGTTATCCTCGAGAAATGGATCGATTTGCCTGGGGTAAAGTCTGTGCTGTATGCAAACTTGCCAGGACAAGAGAGCGGTACCGCATTGGCTTCCCTCATCTTTGGGGATGTCAACCCCTCGGGCCGCCTGCCATACACGATTGCGAAGCATGAAGACGACTATGGTCCGACGAGCAAGATTCTTTACCACCCCAACGCTGTGATCCCTCAACAGAACTTCTCAGAAGGTCTTTACATCGACTACCGCTACTTTGACAAGCACGACATCGAGCCACGCTTTGAATTCGGCTTTGGTCTGTCCTACACAACCTTCCACCTCAGCAGTCTCTTCATCCACCCAGTAGCAACAGAATACGCAACCCTCCCTGCCAAGCGGCCAGCAGCCCTTACGCCTCCCCACGTAGACGTCTCCATCCCAGACGCCCGCACAGCACTCTGGCCCGAAAACTCCATCGCCCTCAAGAAATACATCTACCCCTACATTTCCTCGGTCGACGAGATCAAGCAAGGCAAATACCCTTACCCCAAGGGCTACGAAGTCACTCAACCACCCTCGCCCGCCGGCGGCGCCGAAGGCGGAAACCCAGACCTCTACACGCCCCTCGCCGTCATCCAAGCCTCCCTCACAAACACGGGGTCTCTGGCCGGCGACTGCGTGGTCCAACTCTACATCTCTTACCCTTCGACGCCCATCACCGATTCCCTAGGCAACAAGGTCGATTTCCCTGTCCGCGTGTTGCGCGCCTTTGACAAACTATTCGTCACGCCTGAAAAGCGTGTTGAAGTGTCTCTGGAGTTGACGCGCAAGGATCTTAGTTTCTGGGATGTCGGGGTGCAGAATTGGGTGCTTCCGATGGGAGAGTTTGAGGTGCAGTTGGGTTTCAGCTCGAGGGATATTCGGCAAAAGGGGAGGTTTAGTACTGAGGCTTTGTTTGCTTAGTCTCAGGGTTTGGGGGATTGGGATTGGCGTTTTTGGTAACGTGAGGACAGGACAGCGTCACGGGATTTCAGAAGGGCGTTTTTGATGGGGGTGTTTTTTTTTTTGTATATTTATACATATAGATATTCTTGGTATCTTTTGGGCATTTCTTTGTAATTTCTCTAGGTGTGTTGTTTTGCTTTATGGCTCCGTTGGCTGATTTCTGTGAGTCCTCGAGATGACTGGGATCACTATGAGGCAAAGTAACGATCAAGAAGTGAGTAAGAAGAAAGTGCGACTGAGCTTACGGACTCGACTATTGCTTCTTTCAGATTTGACGTTTTGCTTACTTTTGATTTGTGTTGGTCGTTGATTCTGTAGTGCAGGGAGTCGATTGAACACTGCCTAATTGGAAGGTCTTAGTCACTCCTACTTGGGTCATTTGCTCTAAGATGATGAGGAGGATACACAGAATCCACGATGATTCACAAGTCATTGGTTGGTACTGTATAATGTAATAGTTCATCGGCTTATGATACAAAATCAGCAATATCAGTCCTTTCTACCAGCAAGCAAACCCACAAATGTAGCAGCAAAGTATAGCGACCCCTCTTTCCTCCATCCCACATCATCTTCCCAGTATCTGTAGCAATATCAATAGCAACCTTATCCCATCAACCAATCCTCCAACATAACATCTCCTTCATCATACCCCCCAAATCAAACCATCCCAAATCAAACACCCCTCACAAAACCCTCAACTCAATCCCCTGAAACGGCCCCTCCTGTTCCGCCCCCAAAAACCCCCTCCCCACCAACGTCAACACATGCAAAAATCCCTGCGCAGCCACGACCACCGAATTTTCCTCCGGCACCAAAAGCTCCTCAAACATTATCGCTGCCACCTTCTCATCAGCGCCAGAATCTTGGACATCGAGGACAGAGGCAATGGCTTCAATGGTCGTTTCCAGAGCTTCTTTGCGCTGGGAAATGGCGGCCTTGACGAAGGCGAGAAAGTTGAGGCTTTCGGTGGAGAGGGTGGAAGAGGCGAAGGCAGGGGAATTGGCGAGTTGGGTTGACACAGCGGCGGCGGGGCCGAAGAGAGGGAAGGATGGGTGTTGGGAGGGATGAGCTTGATTGTCGTCGAGGTCGTCTTGCATGAAGTTTAGGTCTTCAGGGCGAGTGGTGGTGGGGATGGTGCCTCTACCTACGAGTGGAGAAGCGGTTACCGTGCGACGACCGCGAGCAGAGGAAGCAGCGATAAAGCCTCCGCCACCGGCAATTGAGGAACTGGGGTTTGCGGTGGGTGCAAAGATGGGGAAGGGAGGTATAAATGCGGTATGAGAGGATCCGCGGGAGGGGGGAGCAGCATAATTCCAAGGCAGAGCATGGGCAGAAGAATGCTGGTCTTGGAGTGGTGTAGGTGCTTCTCTGCCTTGCTCAATGGTATGGACAATGGTGTCGTCGAAGAAGCCGGTGTCGAAAGCAGCTGCGTCGTTTGCGTCTGCTGCTCTGCCGACTTCGTCGTCGCTGCGTGAGCGGACGCGTCTTTCTTGGTCTTCTGGGTTCGAGTCGATGTCTCTGGGGTGCTTTGTTCCGGCTATGGTCAGTCGGATGCCCGTCAGTGCTTCGAGGAGTGCATTGCCACTGAACATTCTCAATGGCTCTGGCATATGTTGCTCTGCGCCTTGATACACGGCACCCAGCCCACCAATCCCATTCTGCAAGACCCAAAACTCTGCATTCTTGCGAGCCAAGACCAGACTCTTGTTCTGAAGCTTGTGTTGAGTGGCTCGCAGTTGGTTGTCCAAGTACTCGCGATCCCAGCTTTGGAGGTCTGAGTTGTGGAGCTCGAGTTCTTGGTCTTGGGGTAGTGGTTTGGGGACACGGGTGCGTGCGGCTGGAGCAGATGCCGTGGTGGACGAGGTTTGGCTTTGTGCTTCTTGTCCTTGTGAAGCGGCTGGGTCGTCGGTATCTGCTTGTTGAGCAGTAGCGCGAGGAGCAAAAGGCTCGACATCTTGCATATCGACATCGTCTTGATATGTTGGAAGTGGGTCGTCATCGTACATGACCACATCTCCATCGGCGTTCGAGTCTGGCAAACCACCATCGCGAACAACAGGTGCAGGCGTATGTACTGACGCTGCTCTTCCACCACTTGGCACTGCAGCATTGTCGACCATGTTGCCATCGACGTCAAAGTCAAGACCCAGGCCTAGATCAAGTTCGGGGAGGAGTCCCTCTTCATTGGCGCCGAAAAGAGAACGACTGTATCCTCTGTTGTGATCAGAGCCACCCACACTTCCACCTCCAAGACCTAGGTCAAAACCACCTCCTCCAGCCGAGGACGAAGGAGGAATGACGAGATTCAAGTTGGGATCCATGTGTTCAGAGCCTAGAGCGCTCGAGAAGGCGACATGTGGTGACAACAGACTTGATCTCTGAGATGAGCCTTCTCCACTGGTGAATCCAAGGACATCGTGGAAAGGGTCAAAGTCAATGCCCCAAGCGAGTTCGGGGATAAAGTTCGGATCGTCTTCGAGGACAAGTTGGGTAGGTCTGTCATGGTCTCGTGTTAGTCTAAGGATCTATAAGAGAGAGATATGACAACATACTTTGCCTTGTGCTTGCCATCAAGTTCAATGGGGGGCGCATGCAGTGAGCGCAACAGAGTACGAATCTTGTTCTGTTCTGCTTGTGCATCCTTGAGGACAAAGTTGCATTGCTCGCCATAGACACGAGTGACTCCATATCTGGTAGTCATTGTCAGTAACGCTCTGAAACTTCAAAGGGCGATTGACGCTTACAATAAATTGCTTTGGAGTCTGAGTGCCATGGGCGCCTCTGGTGACACGATTGTTTGACATGCTTTGGGGATGTTGACTGCGCAAATCTCCTTGCGGTCAACTTTCTTGAGTGTCGACTTGGATCCCAAGGTTGCAACAAGCCTGGGAAAAAAATGGTTAGAGACGCTCAATGTCAAAGCAAATTTAAGCTTGGTTACCAGACTGTCGCCACGCCGTGCTTGCGCGAGGTAAGAACTGTGCACAGTCAGATCAGATGAGGGAGTGAGAGTGGAAGGCGCATTGCTCACCCTCGTGGCTATAAAACATGTCTAAGATGCGCGTGAAAACATGTGATGAGAAGGAAGTAGGAAGGAAAAGGATTGTACACGCGTTGAACAGATGGAACAAGGATGGAGATGGGTGTTATAGCGCGAGGTGTTGTTCAGAGATGAAATGCGGTTGGACGTGTTGAAAGATGTCGAGAAGACAAGACGCGTACTGATGATATCGCAATGGATGTGTGAATAATGGTTGGTAGAAAGATGCTGTTGAGAACCAGGTGGTTGAAGTGTTCAAGGTGTGAGAAGATGTTTTACGCTTGAGGACCGTTCAAGAACAATAACGACAAGAAACATCACTTCAACCTTGACGACAACCATCATTCCGTGCTCTTGCGAACCATTATTTTGCCTGGCCTAATCGATTGAGGCTGTCCTATGCCAGCCTCCAGCCCTTCTTCCCATCTTGGGCCATTTATGCCACCCAAATCCAAAGCCTTTCGGCAACAAGACTGAGTGGCCCAGTCTGAATGGATAGACTCCCTTGCTCATGCAATGATACGTTCGCGAGTCTCGTAACGGCGCCGGCTCGAAACTATGGGCAAGTCGTAAATCCGATCGTTCTGCAGTGCCGGAGAAGAGGGTCCAGCGAACTATGATCCACGGAAGCTCGCTCTTGCAAGGAAAAGAACTGCTTGCAACCACCGGAGTGTCCTACGCAATACAGCTGCTTGGTTTTTCCTCCCTCGGTGAATTTGATCCGACTTTGATGGTATCGGCAACAGCGGTATCGAGACATCGAGCCTTTGTCTTTGGAGAAAGTAGGTTGGACTGGCTCCATCTCAAGATTATTGGCTTTTCCAATGGAAATGTCGACTGGAGAGTTCGTTGGCGGCATTTTTCCCTGTCAGAATGTACGGCCATGTCATGACTTTGCATGGTTGCCAGATGGAGCGGTGTTTTTCTCCCTTCCCCAAAGCGATCCCAAATGGCGCGAGACAGATAAGCCAAGTTGTAATGGCTGTCCGTCATCTCTTTCTTCCGTGACTTGGACTTTGTGCATCATCTTTTTTACTCGCCCTTCTCTGCCTTTTCCTTCTCCAGCCTCTTCAACTCTTTGAGTCTCCTTCTCTCCTCTTTTCTCTTCTTGAGCTCCAACTCTTCAATCTTCTTGTCCAGCATGATTTTCTTTTGCACGAGGTTGGCGCGATAGGTTTCCAGCTCGGTGATTTGTTGGAGGGGAGTGGCTTCGGCTGCTTTTTGTTGTTCCTTTTGCAGAAGATATTAGTAAACACATGGGGTGGCAGAGGGGAGGGAAGAGAAGAGGAAAGATGTACCTGTTTGATGTCTTGCTTCATCTTCAGACCGGCACCGTACCAAGCTCCTGTTGCCGTGACTGCGGCAATGCTGCCCGTAAGGACGAAGCGACGGAATGTGGCGAATTGTGGTGTCGACATTGTTACTTTTGACCTGCCGGGTTCCTGACACCAGTCTTACAAAAGTACAAGGTAGAGTAGAAAGTGTGAGGATGTATTAGCCAATGATTGCAGAGATCCATTTGCGGCTTGTCCCGCCGTGGTCACCTTCTCCGCAATCTTCGATTGTTTACTCGCCGAGACACCTTGATTACACCAACCCATTCCACCGCAAATCGCTAGACTAGACAAAGACAGCGAAACATCGACATCAGCATCACAAAATCATGTCAAACTACACTTCCCGCCAATCTATGGCTCCCAGTGCCTCGCGCAACCACAGCTCTTCCCACGCCAGCAACCCCTCCATCAACCAATCCTCGCGCCTGTCCACTTTACCCGTCCAGGCCTCCAAGCAACGCCAACTCTCGCACCTAAACTCGCAGCTCGCTCAACTGACCGCACACATGGCCGATCTCGAGAACCTGTTGCGCATGACGGCAGTCCAGGCTGAGGGAATGCGAGGCTTGGGTGGCTATGCTGGTGGCATGTTTATGGCGGCCAGCAAAGTGTTGGGCGAAGAGGCTGTCAAGAATGAGGACAAGGGGGAGAGACAGGGGAGATGAAGGAGGTTATGACGAGAGACTGTTGCTCTACGCGACGTGCTCTTTTTCCTTCTTGGAAACGCGACCCATATCGATGAAGAACGACCCATGAAACTCTACTTGTGTATGCGACGGTTGCATCTACTCAAGCTTAGGGAGTGCCTGTCATGGACAACAACAATCAACCAACCAACCACGACTCCATTAAAAGGTCCCAAAAAGAAGCCTGGTTTGAGCACCGGCCACTCGTCGTCTTGCACTTGTCAAAGTGTATCGTCATCTACCACTACACGCCAAATCTCGAGACGATGAGGACATCTCTTCTGCCGACAAACAAACCCAAATTCAGGTCTTCCCTTGTAGGAACCCAGAATTTGGGTTACACTCTTGCGCCGGGATGGGTACACACGCATGTTTTGGTCTAAGCCCTGCAGGCTACACACTGCAATCCTCAGAACTCTCTACTCAATCTTGAATTACCCCACTATGCTTCGAATCCGCAATCTCAATCATCTCATCGAGTGATGGATGAGCAACACTGGCTGCCGACAAACACCTCGATGCCACGGGATAAGCGACACGAGCTGAACGCACACCTCCATCTTCAACATTAACTATGACAGCGCTCGAAGTCTGCTCTGATTGCTCATCCAGCACCAGAAACCAACCGGTATGCAGTTTGGACTCTGTAGCTTTCTTCATATCTAGCAGCAGTCGATGGATACGGAGAAATGTACAACCAGTAAATGGGCTTTGCAAAACCGTGTCATCTCCTCGAAGTTCTTTTGTAGGACCCCATAGCTGTGATTCGAGACTGTGGACCAGAGTCAAGATGTTGACGGATGACTCTTCGAGCTCTTTTTGTTGTACTTGAGCAAGGAAATGGTTGATGGCCTTTTGAAAACTGGCTGATTAGCGTCGCATTCGTCTCCAAACAACAGGATGTTCAGTACCTGGACGGTCATATTTGTGGTGCAACAAACAGCAAAGTTCGCAACTTGATCAGTCTCGATCATCACATTCTTGATTGCCATTCTTGCAGAGTTGATTGGGGATAGCTTTGCAGATGTCCTATCGGAGCTGTATAAATGGTCTTGTGACAGGAGGCCCAAGCTTCGAATTATGGAAAGCTGCATAACTCGCTCATTCGTTCTATTCTCGGTTTCAAAATTCATTAGAATTTGCCACCCCCAACTTCGAACTCGATGCTCTAAGCAGCTAGTTTAGTACTTATTAGCTAGTTTACTATATAACCACAGTCTAATTACCTTATTATACACGCTATAATGGATTAATCTAGTGCTACTAATGCTCTACTCGAAGTAGTAGCCTCTTAAACTAGCGCGCGTACGCGCTCGTAGAGCCGAACTTACGAATCTAGCCTCTTAGCGCCACCTTTCTTACTAGCACTACTAACTACCTATATAGGCTTAAGGCGACGTATATACTTTAAAGATTAAGAGAAAGACATTAGAGAAGGCCCCTCTATAACTATAGTAAGATCTACGCGCGGTAAGGCGCTAGTTCGCCTTATTAATAAATAAACACCTCCCGAATCTACACCTTACCGGGCTATAATAAAACGCTCCTTCTCTACTAAATAGCTATAACTACGTTTAAAAAGGGTATTAGCTATAAGGAAACCACTTTCTAGTGCTATAAACACGTTAGAAAAAAAGCGGACATTAAATACC